>VZSG01000501.1:26891-51697 GCA_013398315.1 Nothoprocta pentlandii | reverse complement strand
GGCGCGGCGCCCCGGCGGCCTCCTCCCGCCCCGGCAGCCTCCCGCTCGCCCCTCTCCTGCCTCCCGCCCCGGGCGGCCTCCCGCTCGCCCCTCTCCTGCCTCCCGCCCCGGGCGGCCTCCTGCTCGCCCCAGTGCTCCCTCCAGCGCTCCTGGCCCCTGTGCTCCCTCCCGCCCTCCTCGCCCCTCTGCACCCTCCTGTCTCAAGCAGCCTCCTCCGCGTCCCTCTGGCCTCGCAACTCTGCTGCCCCATCCCTCTCCTCTGCTTTGCCCCTCTCTTCTCACCACATTCACCACCTTTTCCCCCCATCTTGGCCCTCTCTCCTTTTCCCCCCAGCTTAACTTTGCCATGATGTCACTGAGCATTATTATTATTTTCCTTCTTGCCCCCCCTCCTCTTCAGAAGAGGACATTGAGGTGAACGACCCGCTCCTGCGGTTCTTCGAGCACTGCGAGAAGTTTGTGGCTCTGGTGGAGGAGAACGCCACGGCCATGCACCAGGTGGAGGCCTTCAAGGAAGGGCCGGAGATGAGGCGCGTCTTGGAGCGTGTCGCAGGCGCCTTGTGCTTGCCCGCGGACGAGCTCAACGCAGGTAAAAGGCAACCCAGAAAAGGGGCCTGTTTTCGTGCACTTGTGCGTCAAAACACACATCTGAATGAGTCATGCTATAGTGACATAGGCTTTGCTTTGAAGGCTATAAACAAGTGGCTCTTCATTCTGCTTTGGTGCACCAGGGGTACTTTATGTGTCCAGGTGGTAACTTTGCGTGTCCAGAAGAGAAGCGCCAGGTTGTGCTTGTGTTTATCTTGAGTTTAAGCGATGGGGGACACTGAAATAGGTGCTGCTAGTTGAAGAGGTTCCCGTAAAGGTGCCAAGCTGATACCCATCCCGTCACATGGAGGCCAAGTAGTGGGAGTCGCAGACGATTCTGTGCTGAGTGGACTTGTCTTGGTTGCATTGATGCTTTTGACACCTGTTATGGTGAGAAAGGATGCATTACCAGTCAGTATCTACAGAACATAAATAGAATTTGATCTTAATGGACCTTTTTTGTGTGCACCAAAGCAACGTGGAGATGCCTGCAATCCCCAATTTGGTTTTGCGCACTGTTTCTGTTGTTGAAAACACTCCACTCTTCTTTTAGCATTTTTATTTTTTATTTTAGTGCTTGGCCTTTTGATAAGCAGTTATTTATTAGATCCTGTTGGTTATTTCCATCGTTAGCTACTAATTACCTCTCATGCAGGGGGAGAAGTTGGGAGGAAGCTTTCAGTTCCTAGTGGTGGTTTAACTTTTCACATGCTCCTTGGGTGTCCTGCAGATCTCGTTCAGGTGGCTTTTCTCACCTGCTCCTATGAATTGGCAATAAAAAACGTCACCTCCCCGTGGTGCTCTCTCTTCAGCGAAGAGGATGCCAAGGTAGGTGCTGGGTGTTAAAGAGGCTGGGAAACGTGTTGGGGGTGGCCCGGCGTTCAATCACGACTTCTGACCGCACAAATAATAATTACAAATTTCTGTGCCTGTTACTCTTCCACCTAATGAAGCACCTCGGTCTCCAAAGAGCTCTGGATTAATCAAACAGCAAGAGAATTAAATACTGCTGTAGCCTTGCTTTGCCCTGATTAAAATGGGCTTTTACTGTTGTGCTTAACTCCTTTAATGCTTTCTTTTCCTGTAACGTCTGAAGCGCCCTGGGCAGCTCTGTTTCACATATGATAAAATACAATATTTCTCGTATGATAAAATGCCTTGGTTCTTGAGGGTGAGGGGATGGCACCTGTGGTCTTCTGGGCTCTCTAAAATCCCCCTGCCCTGCTTTTTCTTTAAAGAAGGGCTCCGGGGCCCAACAGATTCTAGTTAATGAAACTGTTGGGACTACTGACTCCGTGCAATAATACAACCCTGTCTCCTCTGTAACTACAGGTGCTTGAATACCTGAATGACCTGAAGCAGTACTGGAAGAGAGGATACGGCTACGATATCAATAGTCGCTCCAGCTGCAGTTTATTCCAGGATATCTTCCGGCAGCTGGACAAAGCAATGGAAGAGAGCAAAAGGTAAATAAAAAAGGGGGTTGAGCTTTGGCTGCACGCTTTCCGTGGCTGGTCTTCAGTTGGATTTAATGTGGATAGAAGCATTCTGTTCCAAAGATGACAATTGTTAAGCTCAGTGCAAAGCGTTTGTAAGAGAGAGGCTCCAAACCTGGACAGAGCAGTTTATCTCTACAGAGCATGTTTTTTCCTCCATCGATGTTCTTGTGCCTGGCCAGCTTGTCTTGGTGTCCTAACTGGTTAATCCCTGCTGCTTCTGGTAACGTGTCCTCCTCCTGGTCAGCGGGAGGAAAGACAGTTGGGCTAAAACAAGTAAGGTATTGTTTAAAGCACCTTTGTTCTAAAAGTTCTGCGATAAAATGGCAGACTAGGGGCTGAAAATACCTGTGCCTTCTCTCTTCACCTGCTTGCCTGGAGTCTATGGCAGTGTCAGAACTTGCTTGTTAGAATAAAGGTGCCAAGTCCAGACTGATCCAAATAGTGACTCGAGACCTGCGCTAAGTGTTGTAAGAGGCCTGAGCTGTACCAGCAAAACTATCCACCCAGCTCCCTTCAAAATCTGGAGACAGTGGAGATTCCTGTCCAGAAATGCTTGCCAGTGTCTTGCAAATCCCGAACCCATGGTGTGGGATGGGTAGTTCAAGAATGTTTACTCTTCAGCAGCAAAAATTTAATTTTAGAAGCAATGTAGAGTAGGAAGATCTTAGACTTTATGAGGAATTATTAGTAGACTTGAAGATAACTTAACCTGGTGTGTTCAAGGATGCAGATCTGGCAAAGTGGTTTGTATTCAGCTCGTGACATGAGTTGACAAGTCACCAGTGGAACACTGACTGGTGGCTTAGTTCTCAGAACAGCTTTTCTAGTGCCATGCAGATACATTCTTAAAAAATAAAAGACATGCTGCTTTTCTGCATGGTTAACTCTGAGCTTATGTCAGTCAGCAGTAATGATTCAGTGTCTGTTTGGTCTTGATCTTGTCCTCTGTGAATCCATATGATGGAGGCAACTCAAAGGACCTATAGGCATGGAGAAAACAATAAAAAACAAACTAACAAAGGCATCAGTAAAGCTGCAGGATGGGACATTTCCAAGCTGCAGGACTGTGTGTATTTTCATATGCTGCTTATGACTCATTGGTGCTCCTGGCCACTTTGAATGATTTTTCTTTTCTTTAATGTGGTAACCTGCTTTAAGAAAAGCATTTTCCCTTTAGTTGTCCAACTAAAATTAGAAGTGACATTCATATTTTGGAATCAGAGGAATAATTCATAAAGGTGATTTGGAGCTATTTGCAGCAGAGAAGATGTCAAAGAAGTCGTGTTCCTTAATGTTTGCAGAGTGAGGAGGATCTAACTGGGACATTTACAGTGATATAAGAACTAAGTTTTGAGTCAGTTAAACTGTAGTTCTCAAATATTTGGATAAGTAGCCAGTGTCTTAAAATTGCCTCTGGGTAAATTGCCTTTGGGTACCGAGAAACCAGACTGATGAGTCTAATTTTGACACAATCAGCTCAGTATGTGAGAAGCTAAATGCGTTTAACTTCAGCCTTTTGAGGTTTACATGATGACTTTGACTTTTCCAGCCTCTACAGAAATCTTCAGCCGAAATACTGCATAGTAAATGGGCTAATGTGTGAAATGGGGGTTCAATTTTACCATCTCCCATGCATTTAAGTGTCTGTCATGTCTACTTATATATATGTATTTTTTTTTTTAACTTGGGCTTTGAGCAAATAACCAGGTGACTGGGATGTGCGGATAGGAGCATATAGGTCTGCTGTTAAATCACCTTTTAAGCAGAAGTCTTCCCTATGGCTTTTCTTCAGCCTACCTGGGAGCAAAATCTAAAATACATTAGGCCGTTGGTCATAAACACGGAACTGTGCCCAGGCTGTTGAGTGCACTGCTGTGATTGCCCCTCTGTCCATCTCTGCATCCAAGTAAAACCAACACAGAAAATAAGAACCAGGAGTGAGAGTAGAAAAAAAAGGTAAAAAAAAAAAAAAAAAAAGAAGAAAGGAAAAAAAAAATAGGCAAGAGCCCTAAAAATCTCTCTATCCTTCTGAAACCTGGGAAATAACTTCTTAATGTAGCTTGACTCTGGTGAGGAGGAGTTCTGGTTCTCAAATTTGTTTGCTTTTGGTGTTGTTATTCTTTAAGCAGTGACAACCTTGCAGGTTTCAATACTTACATTATATACCTTAGTCGCAGAAAGCTCCGTTCTAGCTGTGTGTAAGATAGCCCTCTAAGCTTAATATAAATATACAACATCGACAAAATCCATAGCTGAGTTGCTGAGAATTAGCTGAGCCCCCTTAAGGGCTAAGGTGGGGAACGAGCAGATGCTGGGAGCAGAGAGCCAAGGACCGAGGCGGCTCCATCCTATCCCATCCGCTGGCTCTGCTGCCGGGATCCTGGCCGTTCCGGTGGCCCTGGAGCGCGAGTCCGCGGCGCGACGTCAGGTGGCAGCCGCGCGGCGCCCGGAGCTGCCTCCGCTCTAGGGAGCGACCTGCAGGGCCGAGGCGCAACCGGCGCTCGCTGCTCTCCGGACTCGTCCCGTCGCTTGGGAATACAATGCGTTGTCACATGGAAAGCGAAGCTTGGATGCGCGTGCATCCACGGGCGCCTCGGTGCCATGGCCCAGCTCCAGGGCCTTGGGCGGGATGTTCCCGTTGAGCTCCTTACTCAGCACATCCGCCCTTTCGATGGTGCTGTCCCTTTCAGTTGGATGTTGCTCCCGTTCAGCAGCGTTTAGGGTTGATTTGTTTTGTGCTGTAAATGGAGGTTTCCTTGTAGAGCCTTGGGTTTGGTCAAAGCTCTCCTTTTTGGAGAGTTTAGACTACCTAGAAGCAGAAGGGGGAGCACCGTTGTTTGCCTGCGCTTTTGTCATACCAGTGTTGAAGGAAAGCTGATTTGAAGTACTAAGGGCCTCTCCCATGTGGGTCTTGCAGTACAGCAAGGTGCCTTTGAAGGCCTTGCCAGGCATGTCCACTTTGGGCTCCCTTTCGGTCATCAGTCCCCATCTAGAAAGCACCTCTTGGACCTTGTGATGGGCACAGTGAGTGGCCCAGGACCTCCCTAGGTCCTCCCTACCTCTTGCCTGGTTGATGCTAGGTGAAATAGTCACATTTCTAGGGAAAAATGGGGACCTCGTAGGCTGCACTAGCAGGACCATCTTGTGTGTAAAAAGCTTCTTCATTACAAAAACAAAAAGGGTTTAATATCATGCTGATATGACAATGAAAACTTTTCCAGGTTTTCCTCTTGTGGAAAAGGATCTATGGGTGTACTCTCCATTGTACTGATAACAGCACTACTGTGGAAGAGCAGTGTCTGGAGCCTCTCAAGTGTTGGGATAGATGGAGAGAATCAAAATAGTCACTGCAGGATAAGTGATTTTTTTGGCTGCTGTTTTGGAATGTTCCTCAAGGGTTTGGTATGTTTTTCACTTCCATACGAGCTGTGCACTTTGTGGGCAGCTGGGGCCCATAACCCATAGCAATTCCTCCCACCCCAGATGGTGCTGGTGAGCGGGGCTGCAGGAGTAACACAGCCAAGGCTGGACCTTGTCTCCTCTTCCAACTGTGAATCTGTTGGCCACACATCACAGCAGGCTTAGAGGGACCAAGAACGAGCAGCCGTGGATCATACGAGTCGGCAGCCAAGCGGAGGGAAGAACTTGGGGTGTGATGGACGTAGGTGAGAGACCCGTTGTGTGTGAGGCCAAGAGCGAGAGCTCGACCCCGGTGCCCACGGGCCTGGTGGGGAGCTGGAGCCCAGGGGAGGAGGAAGCTGCTGGTGCTGCAGCAAAGAGCCTGGCTGCACCACAGAGCATTCCCATGGGAGAGGGACGTGTGCGGCAATTGACGAGTTGGCTAATGGCTCAGGCTCTGTTTTAGGGATACCTGCTAGTCGTTAAGCTGCTCTAGGCTTCCAGCTTCAACTGCCTGATGCTTCTGCCCTTTGTGCTTTGGAAAGAGAATGTGAAAATACCTGTTTTCACTTGTCAATTTGCTGGCCAAACGGCTTGGACTGAGGCAGCCTTCTTTGTGCAGACACCTCGGTGCTTAAAGGACTTGGCTAGTGATCCAGCACGCTGAAGTAGCTGCATGTGGATACTGCAAAACACTGGGTGGCTTCCTCTGAAAATGTGCAGGTATTTCAGAAAGAGAGACTAGTTAAACTTACTCCAAGATCAAGTCAAGGTGAGCTTAGTAGGTGTTCTTGGCTAAGCCTAACTTAAACATTCTCCCTTCCCAAGTTATTGCAAGCTTTTATTATTTTACATGATTTTCTAACTGGCTGCAGTTCAGACCTCAAAACAGCTGATAAATGTTCCTAATTGCTCCTTTCAAAACTGTGATTCAGCTTATGAGAAGTCATGGATGGTCTAAACCCAAGGAACTGCTCAGAACTTCCCTGTTAGAATAAGTACAAAGGGAAAGAGCAAAAGGGTTTTCACGTATTCAGAGGAAACGATATTATCACTGCGTAAACACCTTTGCTCTGATCAGAATCCTCTGGTCACTTGTTTTATCAAAGCTTCTTGGTTAATGGTGGGACCTTGCGTTTCTATGAGCAGGTCTTTGGCTCCCTGGGCCCATCAGCAGGTTTGGGACGGACCTGGCTCCTCTCTGAGCTGTGACCTGGGGTTTTCTATCACTTGCTGAGCGGCAAAGCAGGTCTAGAGGACCCCTGGGCTGCCACGTGGTTCAGCTTGCTCTAACTGCAGAGCACTTACAGCCAGGGCTGCACCATGGGGGATAACTCTAGAGGTCCCTTCCAACCTTAATGATTCTGTGAGAATTAAGGTATGAAGCGTCTGCGCTGCCCTCCCTGTCCTGGAGGGCATCCAGGTGTAGATGACCCTGGGTGGCTTTGTCTGGGTCCACCTCAGGGGCCTCCTCGCCATGTTTCCCTACTCCTTAGGGCTTTGGAAGAGTCTCCAGTGAAAACTTCTGGCCTAGGTGATTGTCAGCTTAACAACACAGCAAGGGCTCATTCACCACGATAAAGAGCAGTTGGGCTTCTGGTGTGTCTGCTTGGGCCCCGTGCACCTCCTGGGCCAGCTGATCTCTCTAATAAGACGCTCAGGAATTTGCAGAACAAAGCACTAGCTCTGCAGTTTAGTAGACCATAAAATTAGTCTCTGTACACTTAGCAAAGAGGCAGGGCATGTCTTCATTTCCAGATACTCAGATAAAAGAGATGGCTTTCACTGATAAAACCCTGAAGGAGCTCTACTGAGGAGCTCCTCCATACCATGTTGTAGGCTTGGTTTGGTACCTCTGTTTTTCGAGGAAAGGCTTTCTGACAGCCTCAGAGAGCACCCTTGAGGAAACCAAGGGAATTTCCACTGGAACAGCATGTCTTTTTGTGCATTTGCCTAGAACTTGCCATCTAAGATACTGCCTGTGCCCTTCAGACCTGCCAGAATGTGGCTAATCTCAGGTGAATTGCCTAATACTTGCTTGCTTAGAAAGCTTGCTTAGACAGCTCAGCAATTTGTATGGAATCGATATCCTTTTATCTAAAAGAGCTAAACCAGCAGGCAGAATGCTGCCCGGAGGCCTGACCCACACCGCTGAGCTGCTCTGCCCAGGAGGCAGCCTCTGGTGCCCAGCCTCTGGTGGGCAGCAAGGGCCAGGCGAGCCCCAGGGCTGCGCCCTGGCTGCTCCCAGGAGGTGCTAAATCCTCCCGAGTTTGTGGGGATGTCGGAGGTTGGTTCATTCAGAAGGCAGCTTGAAACTGCGGTGAAGACGTTAAGTGCCGGCCAGTCTAGGCATCTTTGCGTAATTAAGACGTGTGGGACTAGATAAGAGCCATGGCCTTTTAAGCAGGGTTTTAAGTGAGTTTTGTGCGTTCTTATCGCCTTTCCAAGCCTGTTTTTATATATCCGTGTTGGTCAGAAAGCGTTTTCCTTGCTGGAATTTGCGGGAAAAAGGTGTTGCGTTGCTGACGAGTCGGGAAGCTAGCGAGCAAGGCCAGGTTCTGTGCTTTGCCATCCCGTTATCTCCCGAGGTTTTGGTTATCTCTAGCAGAAAGTCATTTTAGCGCTTAGGAAATAAACTTTGGTTTCCAGGAAAGTGATCTTTTTCCCAATCTGAGGTGATACATCAGCTGCCCTAAACAACGTGGTAACGAATCCTCTGGTGAAGGTGAGTGCAGAGGGTTCAGCGCTAAACCTGAGCCCGCAGGGATTGGTGGGGGGACTAGGCCCAGCCTGCACAACAGGTGACACGTCAGTGCCTACCCCAGCCCTACTTTCCTGGCAGGGCAGTGGTTAATGGAACATCCATTTTTAGCTGTGGTTGGATTGATCCTCAAGGATTGCAGCTGAAATGCGCACGTGTCTCGGATGAGCTCTACAACCAGGAGCCAGCAATCGTTTCTTCAGGGTACTAGCTGTTGTTTTATGGCTAAGTCTCTTACGCACAGTCTCTTCCATTTCCCTCTTAGGTTGTTTTTTTTTTTCCCCTAGTGATCCTAGCCATTCCCTACTCCTCTGCTACAAAAGCAAAAGCTTAAATGGAAGCATCATGAGCAGTTGCTCAGGTAGGGTGTTGAGAACTTTGTCTGATGCTCTTAGGCCGTGCTGAGTGACGCATGGTTTGTGAAGAAGATTGAGCGGTTTAATATTTCCTTAGCTTGTGCTACTGTTTGGAATTTATCAGTTTCTAGGTATTTATCAGTGCCCGTTGATTGTTTTAATGCGCCCCCAGCTTGAATTTATCAGCCCCGCCTGAGCAACAACAACCTTTTCCTGTGCCCGTGCCAGGAGGAGTCCATTTTCCCCTGGCTCCCCGTGATTCCGAGTGGGGCTGTTGCCGCTTTAAGCTTGATAACTTGTGTCGGCCAAGGAGAAACGACGCCAAGAGCTGTGATCTGAGAAAAGAAGGCAGCATCGTGGATGTCCCATGGATGGGAGGGATTTAGTGCTGGGAAAAGGGTGGCAGAGTGGTGAAATGCCCAAGCTGAGATTAATCAGCTTGGAGAGAAGATGACTGTGAAGTTAGGAGTAGAAAAGATGAAATTATCAGTGTCCTCTTCAAGTGGAGAAATGGGGAGCTAGCTAGAAATCAGTGCATGAGGCTGCGAAGATCCTTGCTGCAAATGCTAGATGCTTGCATGGATTCAAGGGGAGATTGGGCAAATCTGTGGAGTTCCTCTGTGCAAAGAGGCCACATTTGGCCCAGGAGGCCGGAAGAACATCCTGTTCCAGTTATCTTGGAAAATCCTCCTCCTCCTCCTCCTGCCATCCTCTTCACCTCACTGGCAGGATTCAGAAGAAGATGACCTGGGGAAAATGCCCATTCCCAGAGCTGGGAGCTCATGAATTCAGTCATGAGAATGAGGAGGCAAGAGAGAAGGGAAGGGAAATCAAAAGCAGTCAACGGATCCCCAAACTTTATGACTTTAACATGAGGGAATTGGAGCTGGGATCTCTGGTTTTGGAGGAGCAGCTGGGATCTCTGGTTTTGGAGGAGCGGGAGCAGGGCTAAAGCCGCTGCGTTGGCTGTAAATGCCCGTCTCGGTGCAGCAGAGGGATGGGGTGGACAACAGGTAGCAGTCTCCACGCAGAACCTTTTTGTGGTCCCATTGGCTTCTCTTGCCTGGCCTGTAGGCTCCCCAGGGAGCGGGATTGTGCAAGGAGTGTTTCAACTTGCACAAACACGGCAGCCCTACAGAGCCAGCAACGCCAAGCTCGTCACGTGTTCCTACTAAAACCCTGCTTATCCGAGCAAAGTTCTTGCCTCCAAGTAAGATCCTCGGTTAACCATTTTTCAGTCGCTCCAGCCCTTAGCTTCAAGCCGAGGAGACACCTCCTTTTCAGACCAATCAAGAGGTGCCTCGTCTGTGGGTGGCCGCCCCTGGCCTGTTCAGTGCAGGGGCGTTGCTAAAACATCACTTTTTGTCTTGGGAAAGCTCAATGTATGTTTACACATCCCCGAGTGACCTGGGAGAGTCCCCCGGAGAGGGTGCCAAGAAGCCACCCGTCTGATGGGTACGGGGCGGGCACCCCGCTTGGCCACCGCTTCCTCATGTCGCTGCCAGCTTCTCCTTGCTCCATGAGCGCGGCCTCCGGCAAGCTGCCCGGCTCCCGGGGCTCTGCCGAGGGGCCACAGCCCTCGGCCTCGTGGGCAGAAATCAGGGATAGCGCTCGCTGGAACCACTAGCGCGTAGAGGGAAGGCTGTCAGCTCGGATGGGCTGCCGGTCCTGGCCTTGGGCACAGGAGTACCGTGCCCAAGTGCTTCTCTGACACACGCAGAGTGCCATTAGAACAGGAGTTGGCAGCGCTTTTGTGATCTTGGTTTTGGAGATCTCCCTTGCTTTGGAGATCTCCCTTGCTCTTTGGAACACGACTTCCAGGTACCTCTGGTGGCAGAGAAACTGGTGGCTTGAAAAACTCTCCTTGACTTCTGTGCCGATGGCTGGTGGGCCACGAGGGGAGACCTTTCCAAGGCTAAGTCAGCAACCTGCCTGCTGAGCCCGTAGTCGCAGGGTCGTGCTTATATCGGTGGGTAGCAGTATTGTCCCTCATTGGCTAATGTGCTGCTCGGTTTGTAATTAGCCTGTATTTACATCTCCAAATGCAGTTGTCATCACCTATCCTGCATTGCAGCAGCTGAGAAAAGCTTTCATTTCACTGAACTGAGGTGCAGAACTTGCCAGGTCGAACCGGGTGACAAGTTGCAGTTGTCTCGTCACGCTATGGCTCGTATCCACTGCGAACGCCAGGGACTTTTCCAAGCATAGCCTGCGATGGGGAAATAAGTGTCTGCATTGACAGTGGGGTTAGGAGCTATTGGGATGTCCTGATGTCTTCCCAGCAACAGGTCCAGTCACGTAAGACCAAGGGCTCGACTTGATTTGTGTCTTCTCAAAGCCTCCCAGCTGGTTTGAGGACTTGCTGCCCTTAATTCCCCGCGGGAGCAGCCAATGCTATTCCAAAACAGGTTTTGTTTCATCCCAAACCAGTGTGGGGAATGTAACGTGATCATCGGCTCTTTCCATGCCCGGGAACAGCGCAAATAGTTGGGCTCATTCAGGAGGTCCGAGGGATCCACGGGTGCGCGTCCCGAGCCTGGTCTTTGCTTTAGCTTCCCATATTTGATGGTATCTAACTATATTTATTACAATATGTCTTACGGGTTCTTCAACTTGGATGCTTTTAAAAAGCCTGTTAAATACAGAAGTTCCCAGGCAGGCCTTTATAGAGCAGAGTGGAATAAAAGCCTGGGATCTCTTTCCAGGGTGCCGGCACGCCACATTCGAAGCACCAGGGCTCTTCCTGATCCTTTGCTCTCGTTTTATCTTCTAGCTCAAAGCCCATTTCTTCCCCCGTGATCGTTCAGATCGGCCACGCAGAGACCCTGCAGCCGCTGCTCGCCCTCATGGGCTTCTTCAAAGACGAGGAGCCGCTCAGGGCGAACAACTACGCGCGGCAGGCGCAGCGCAAGTTCCGCAGCGGCCGCATCGTGCCCTACGCGGCCAACCTGGTGTTCGTGCTCTACCACTGCGACCACGCCAAGACCTCCCGCGAGGAGTACCAGCTGCAGATGCTGCTCAACGAGCAGCTGCTGCCCTTCCACCACTCGAACCAAACCCTCGCGCTCTACGCGGACCTCAAAGACTATTACCGGGACATCCTGCAGAACTGCCGCTTCGAGGAGGAGTGCGAGCTGCCCCGGAGCAACAACACCGCTGCTGACGAGCTCTGAGGCGCTGCGCGGACACGGACGCACCTCGGGAGGGCCCTGGGGACTCTCAGCTGGCAGTGACGTGGCGGTCGTCTCCGCTGGCCCAGCTGCCGGCACGTTACGAAAGCCGGCGCAGTGACGGGGTTGTTGCTTTGTGGTGCAAGACACAGGGGGCCTCTGTGTTTACATGTGGGAATAAGGCATTTTCTAGGTCACTCGTCTTACACATGCACTGTAGGGGGATTTAGGAGCTGAGGCGACCTGCGTTTTATCAGACTGGAGCTGGCTGGACTGCTTCAGTGCTGCTTCGCACTGGCTGCTTGGCTCGTTTTCCTAGGGCAGGCATGAAATAATCCGGGTTTGGTTTTTTTTCCTTTTGCTTCCTTTTCCTGTATGTTGAGGATTGGATCAAGGAGTTAAAATTCCTAGAGGCATCAGCTCATCCAACAGAGCAGGTTAACCACAGAGGTAAGTCAATTCTCCTTAATAAGACAGCTCTATCTTTGGGGTTGGAAGGGTCGTCTGCAGGTTTCGAGCCCAGCCTGAAGTGGGACTGCAGCCAACTCGACGTGAGGGGACGTTTGGGCTCTTGGTAGCTGTCAGGCTTAAACCTGACTTTTGCCAGCTTTAGGGCACTGAGCATGGCATCACTCAGCAGAGCTTTGGTTTTCCATAAATGTATCGCACGCAAGGTGCTTTTAAAAGCAACTTAAATCAGGTTTTATTGTCATTTGAAAAGGGGCAAGGATTGTAGGGCTGCAGTGAAGCAGAAGAGAGGAAGAGGAGGTGTCCGGAACCCGAAATAGAGCCAGTCAAGTGCAACCCCTCCCCAAAGCAAATGAAGGTGTGTGTTTTATGGCCCCTGAGGTGAGGGGCAGTTTGCTGCCTTTATGGGGAAGGGGGAAAGGCGGCCGCGAGGACTTGCACGATGAGTCCCTATAAACGTTTATAACCTTGTGTGCTGCAGGGCGACTTGTTTTTTTAGCCTCACCTTCCTGTGGGGTAGACTGAAAATGTAACTGCTGCACAGACCAAAAAACAAGGAAGGAGACCCAGATTAATTTGAGAAATTTGATTATTTCTCAGAAAGCTGAGAAATAAAACTGGGAGTCTCTAATTTTTCTTTTTTTTTTCTTGAGGATATAGGTATTCCATCACTGTTTTTTTTGAACGCTGCTTGCATATAAGAAGAAATGGGATCCGTGTGCCTGGTTGTTAGGCAGAAATGGAACAAAAAAGGGGAGGTGTTTAGGATATTGCTGTGATGTGAAGTCATCATGATGACTCTCTGTGTGGGTTTTGATGTGTTTCTTCTATGGATGCAGACCAAAACTCGGGATTATTTTGGTATTAATGCCTTAGCAAAAAGCTGCCTGTGTTTTCTCAAGCAGATGAAACAGATAGGGACGAGTATCAACACGGAAAGAAATGCAGCGAGGTGCTGAGGGTAACTGCGGGCAGCAGCGCGTGGCCTTTACTGCTGTTCTCTGTCAGCTTTGCGAGTGCCCTGTTTTGTTTTTTTTTTTCTTGCGTGATCCTGTCTTGAAGTCCAAGGACCATAAAGTCCAGAATGAGCATCCGCCACAGGAATTCCTGTGGGATAACAGTGGAGACGAGTTGTGAAGAAATCAACCTTTCCTTAAAGGCAGTTACGTTTGTTAAACAGCAAACACAGGGCTGGGAATATTCACCTTTGATCAAATAGTGTTTTTTTTTTTTTTTTTTTTTTTTTTTCCCTGGGAGTGAGAGTCACTTTGTGCTCATGAGATCACAGTTTCACAGAATGGTTAAGACTGGAAGATCTCCTCTCTTCCTCCAGGGAGGGGTATGCTGCTTTTAGCTACTGTTTTGACTGCCAAATGAGCTAGAAGGACCAAACTTTGGGCCCATGTTCCTGTAGTAAAGCATCATCTCCCTCTGTGCTACCAGGCTGAGTGTATCGCAAATCAGATCAGTGCAGGGAACCATAGGGTGGCTCTTCAGAGATGGGATCACAGGTTGGAGGGCAGCTCAGCTGGGTTTCCAGCACGATGGCTCCATCTTCAGCTATCGCTGAGAAACTTAAGGAAAATGTGTGGTTTGGGGTTCTGGCCTGTATTGAAAGGCTGCTGATGGAGCCTGTTGGCACCGTTAGGGGCCGAAGGTGGAGAACTTGCACAGCTGCAGCCACGGCTGAAGTGTCTGCGCGTGTTGCGTTATGAACGTGACTAATTCCTGCCGCTCGGGAGGTGACTTTTGGATGACTCGCTTGGTGAAAAAAAAAAAAAATGTGTGCCTCTACTGGAAAGGAAAGCCAAAAGCAGTGGGAATGCTCCACGTGACTGGACAAAGCGCCTCATCTCGGTCATGCACTGGAGACTCTCCGTTCCTCATCCTTCTGCAACTGGAAACTTGCATCGATTGAAAACTACTGACAGTGTTCCGTGGTGCTGATATCAAACATGTTTGAGATGCGTTTTGTTAAATGTTTGAAGCTTAACTGTTCGCTCTGGCAAACTGGTGTGTGTGCTGCACGGGTGCGTTTGCTGTCATGCTGCTCAGCATCCAGCTGCAGAATCGCAGGCTGGGATGCAGATTTCCTGCTGACTGGATGTGCTTTGCAAACTTGCTTGGGATTCTTGGTGTTGCCAAGCGCAAGAAGCTGCACGTTTTCTTCATCTCGCCGTTGTGAACGGGAGTAATGCTACAACCTTTAGTATCACGGCTGTGTCCTGCTTCAAAATATATTTAATGCTTGCCAATGCTTGCACTGGTGTCTGATTATTTCAGATTCTCAAATTGCTCGGTAATGAATATAAAATACACTCACTGGGTCAGGACTTCCATTTTTTTGAGGTGCATAAAAACCTACCTGTGTCTCCAGGAGTCTTTTTAAAAAAAAAAGTCACTTTCTGACCAGCAGTGCTATGCAAAGTGAGTGATCCAGAACCGTTGCAATAGTATTTTCTTGAGCATTATCAATCTCTCACTAACATTTAAGCTCTTTGATTTCTGAAGGATTAGACATGTTGAAATGCAGTATTTTCTCACCTCTCATTTCTTGTAGGTGTTTAGCGTTGGGTCCGCATTACTGAGCATCCAGTAATTACACAATTACCTTTAGTGTGTTAACTCTCTAATTATCATCCAAGTTTTCGTCAGCCGTGTGATGGCAAGCTCAAATTATGAGGGTTTGAACCCTAGTAAGTAGAAAACTTTATTACTAACGTTCCAGATTTTGATAAAAGTATTTGAAGAAGAATATATATATTTATATATATTTTTTTATTTATTTTGGCTGTGGATTATATGCAAAGTCTGGACTAGATCCTGCTTCCATATCTCATTTAAATTGGTGTTTTTGTCAAGGCACTATTTATCATCATTATTATTATTTATTTTCCCCTTGTTTGCTTCCCTGGATGGAAAATGAAGATTATATATATGGATGGAGCTGCATTAGGACTTTCTCAAGATAATCTAATGCTGTAAGGAGATATTTTTATTTATATATTATATATATATATAAAAAATATGTAATTATATACGTTCATGTACAGCGACAAGCTTGATGAAGGACACACTCCTTTCATGTGACCTGAACCTTTACCTGCTAGACTGGAACATCAGCCCTGCTCGTGGGGCCCTTCTGCCCCGGGATGGGACGGGGTGCTGGCGTCGCCCAGCGTGCTGGGTGCTCCTGGCACCTCTAACTTGTCTCCTCCTCGGCTGCTCCTTCCCTGCAAGAGCCTTGATGCTCTGTTGTCAATTAAACCCACGCTGCCTTATCAGCAATCGGCGTCTCACCTTTCGCCAGGTACTTCTGGCTAAAAGCACAGCCGAAATGACTGGCTCCTGATCCTCTCCAGCCAGGGTGTTGCGTTCGCTTAGCCCGACGCCTTTAATTAGGTGTCATTATTTGCGGAGCTGTGCTGAGCTCCCAGGAAGGGCAGGAGCTCTTGGGCAGCGTGTGCTGCTCGGGAGGGTGATCAGGAGGAGGCCGGCGCGTCCTCCACGGGCACCGTTTCACAGGGTGTCTTTTGTAACCGTATCTACCTCTTGGTTTAAAGCAACAACAACAAAATCACCCTCAGATGGCAGTTTCTGGATTATCTGCCAAAAAGGCAGTTTTATAAACCTCTGCCTTTATGTGCCAATCCCACTTCCCCGTATCTGCCTACCTGCCGGAGGTGTTTGGAGACAGCCCTTGCATCCTGTTTCAGGCTTTGTTTGCCAGGTTTAGTAAGTCAGTCTCTCCAGAGTTCTCCTTTCACTGACTGATTTATTAATTCTTTTGTGTACTGGCTCTCATTTCACTTCAGTTCTTTGGAACATAAATTACCGCAATTTGTGCTCACTTTTCCAGATGAGGGCTTAGAAACAGCTCGCTAGCTGCAGGAGGAGTTTCCCTTGGTTTCCCTCCTGGGAAGGTTAATCATTAGGTGAGGGCTTTCTGGTTTGGTGGAGCCTGTTCATTTTTTGTGGTGCTGCAGAGGTTCTTGTGCTTGGGCTCGCATCTTCTGCTGGAGAGCATCTTGGCTCACTCCCACACATTTGCTCTTTCCCTTTCTGTGCACGGGGCTTTGCCTGTAACCACACCTGCCCTCTCCTCGGCAGGCTGTTGTTGGTTACACTTTGCATGCAGGAGCTGGCAACAGGTCCTGCACGTCCCTGGAGCTGCCGGATGGCGCCTGGGGCCTCGTACGCGCGGGTTGCCCGAGGGCGCAGCAGACGCTGTGGGCTGCTTTCTCAGAGGTGCCTTTGGGGCTCGAGTTCTGCTGCGTGGGCTCCTGAGCTGCAGGGCTCTCACTGCCCTTCCTTCACGTGGGGCGGCGGGCGAGCCTGCCCCCCATGTCCACCTCGACCCGCTGGATCTTGGCGGGGGCTCCCGTAAAGCGCTCTGGCTGCACTACTCCAGCGAGAGGCAGAACCTCGAGGGGAACGACGGCGTTCCAGCTCCGTGAGGCCAAAAGTAACTGCACGGGGTGGCGTGAGCCATCCCTCGGGCATCACGTGGAACCTTTGGGTAGGAAAACTACATGGGGGACGGTTTTCAGAGCAAAGGAGAAACTGTTTCTGTCCCTTAGGACAACAGGGAGCTTCAGAGTGGTTGTAACCGTGTGGCTAACGGGCTGCTGAGTTTGCCCCAGCAGGAATGTCAACCGGTGCTTGACCATCCTGCAGAAATTTTGAGGGCTTTTAACCCATTCTGAGGAAGAGGCTTTGCTTTAACTCCTGAACTTCGTCCTAAGCAGTTCCGTCTGACTGAGCGGGTCACCTTGGCGGCACTAGTGATCGTCCCTGGCAGCTGGGTGGGCCTTCGAGCCTGGGTGACCGTTTGGAGGTGGCTGTTCCACAATAGTGTGTGGAAGGTGAAGCCTTGTGTAGGGTGAGAATGGAAGCACCTGCAGTGACCTGTCCCTTCCCCTGACCCTGCTGTAGGCCTGAGGTGGCGCCTGTGTGTGACGGCTGAGGTGGCCTGAGATGGCGCCCACACGAGGGGTCTGAGGTGGCCTGAGATGGCGCCCGCGCGAGGGGTCTGAGGCGGTGCCGGCCGAAATCTCTGGAGCAGATCCGGGCTGCCCAATGCTCGTCCCCCCAGCGCTCCATCTGGCTGCGAGGCAGGTTAATGGGTAATAGCGTGTGAGGGAGCTGCCTGCGGCCACTTACACCAGTTCCTGCTGTCGTGTTGATTCTTCTGGGCTTGGCCACTCTCACAATAAAGAATAGTATTCCAGGATAGTGTCTCTCCCCAGGTGTGCCAGCTGTCAGAAGCAACGTGGTTGTTCGGTCAGCTTTGTTGGGTTAAAGGTGCTGAAGAGCTGCTTGTTCTTAAGGCTCTTGGGTGTCTTCCCTTTGTTCCAGTGATTCGTTTGATGATTGAGGTTAATGTCACGATGTCCTTCTACCAACGGACTCCTGCCACACAGCTGGCAACGCGGATGTGGGTGTTTTCTTAGTGACTGGATATAGGAAGAACGCAAAGCTACAAAAAAAGTAACTTTATTGGGTTTTTTTTCTGGTATTTTTCTTGTATGCGATAGGCATCTTGAAAGACATTTGTTATCAAGTACAGAATCTACTACAGCAGAAAAACGTGTTGAGTGTGTTTGGACAAAACCCATGCATGTACTAAAGGACACTACAAAAGGATGTGGAGAGAAGGCCTAACTTCAACGAGGGCCCCAATGCAGATGGCAGATCCTTGATCATCTGTCCTTAAGAATAAAGACAGGTGAAAACCACTGGAAGGCAAAGCCAGCAAATACCACGGACTGATGCTGTTCCATTTATGTGAGGCTAGCTAGGAAGCACTTGGAGCTAGAGACCATTGGCTGCTCCGAACTGGGAAACTGAGGGCTGTTCTCCCGTCATCACAAGGATTAGGGTGAAGAGACATTTGAAAAGGCTGTGATAAGGGGTGACCTGCCCAGGTGTCCCACAGGATGGCCCCGCAAGGCTGGGTTGCTTTGGCCTTTCTTCGTCCCCATCTGACTCTTCTTCGATTGTGGTTACTTTGGTGACCGTTTTAGCCTGACTTTCTTGTGCCTATCTCTGTGTTAACTGGCTTTTCCAGGATGACTTATGTGGCTCATGGCATGTTCGCTTAAGCTCCCTGATTTCAGTAGTCAGTGAGAAAAAAAAAAAAGAGAGCCTGGAGAAAAAAAAATAAAGCTTTCAGGTAATTTGGGAAATTGAGATTCCTATTCCAGCATGGTAGGGAGGAAAAAGGGCAGGAGACAAGGTGTGTGGTGGGGACAAGAGATCACGCAGGGCAGGGGCAATGGATCTGCGGCAGAAAATTACAGACCATAAAAGATCTTTACTGCAGCTATGACGCATCGCAGAACGATACCAAACCTCGCATTGCCTCCAGACAGATTTATAAAGTTCTTTGTTACTAAATCTCTATTCAGGCTGAGAAAACAGCACGTTCCTACGAGCAGAACGAACTGCAGCAGGGAAGACTTCCCACAGTCTTCCCTGCTGTAACCCTTCCATGATTGGATCCATCCCTTCCATGATTGGATTTACTGCCTGCCCTGGTAACCACCTGTAGAAGACCATATAGACAGAAACAGTTGACTATTTCTGCTGCTGTTCTCTTGACAAGTGACCCCATATCTTGTGGACCAGCTCCAAGATGGATACATTTGTCTTGCTGAGCCCCCATCTAAAGATGAGGCAGGGCCAGCATCTCCCAGGCAAATAAAACTCTTCTCGACAATTCTTGTTGTCCAAGTTGGGACTTCCAAGATGGGGGCCACAATGTGGCTGAGCCATTGGGATCCTGGTGGGAAGCCTGGCTGGATGGTGCCTTGGGTCTTTATGGTGCTTCCTGAGTTGCAGGCTCTTCCACGGGAGATGCTCAGCTCCCATGTTTACACTGCCCATTGCTCCCACCTCTCTAGGACTGGCAGAGCAAGAGGCAGCAGAGAAATAGGAATGAGGAGGTCCGTGTGGAGAGATAAGGTCTCCTCTCAGAACTGGGTTTGGAAATCTGGGTAGTGGACAGTGGTGGGAGGACGAAGCTAACCTTGGTACCTGTTCTGGAAAGGAGGAAGGAAGAAGCAGCGCTATGATCCACAGCTTGACCACTGTTTCCATAATGCTTGAGGCAGCATCCCAGGAAAGCAGGAGCGCATGGTCAGCGCCAGGGGCCTGTCAGCAGCAAATGGTCATGCAGAACCGTCCTGCACATCCCTGCACCCGCTTTGTTTCGACTGAGCTTTGGAGATTTCAAGATACGAGGGCCTCGGCCAGTGCAACACTTCCTTCCTGGCTCCGGCTTGCTTTTCCCATTGTGAAATCTTGGCAAACTGGTTTTGAATATGTAATTTCTGCCGCTCCACGACAGACCTCAGGAGCAGTGGGTGTTGCTCATGCTGGAAGCTTTGGTGGTTGATTCTGTTCATAACTTCTGGAGCTTTTGTTTACCTCAGGAAAACTTCCCAGAAGTTAGAAATGATTCCATATTTTTGATTTGCAGAGCAAGAAGAGGAAAAATACCATTTCTACCCCTCACTAAAATATCTGGTTATGAAAGCAGCTAGTGCCATGCAAGCCT
This sequence comes from Nothoprocta pentlandii, assembly GCA_013398315.1. Lineage (NCBI taxonomy): Eukaryota > Metazoa > Chordata > Aves > Tinamiformes > Tinamidae > Nothoprocta > Nothoprocta pentlandii. The sequence continues at coordinate 31,895 of VZSG01000501.1, read as the reverse complement.
CTACCTATGACTGTGATTCAGACAAATTGGTTTATTTTGCTTTTGTTTTATTTAAAATTGCTTCCGAGCTGACATTTCATCACGGTTTAGGGCTGAAAATCCGAACTTGGTTTATATATGGGATGACGTTCTGCCCATTAAAAGCCACGGGTGAAAGGTGAAGTGGATGAGCAGGAATGGCTTGTTGGGGCAGTTCAGTATCGGAGATGCTATCTCTAAGGGCATGACAAGTTGTGGGGTTGATGCCAAGGGTATTACTCATGTTGATTTGGGGAATATTCATTTTGAAAGGTACCAACCTCATGCATTCAGTACTTGAAGAGAAAAATTTGTTGCACTCTTGACAACTGAGTGAAGCCCCAATTAACGGGGTGGTAGCTGCCCTTGGGACCTCATTGTCTGCATTTGTCTGGCTCCAAAGCTGGTGAGCGAGTCTGTCTTTTGTGTTTCTTCAGTGATATTTCTGTATTTATTCTTATTTTTTCTCCTGTGTGTTCCCTCCTGAGAGTTGTCTTCACACTGGTTGTCTTCTGTATGGTCTTCTTACCGCTTCCAGGGGGTCTCGCCTGGCACCAAAAGCACCTCATGGAGTCTGTGCTCACTGAGCTTTCCTCCCAGCTGCCTCAACCGAGTGTCTGTGCTTGGGGTGGCAGTGCTGCACCCAGGACTGTGACAACCTTTTGTGTCTTTGCCAGCTAAGAAGCTAGGTCAAACACTGAAGCAGCAAGGCAGGCATCTGCAGGTTCCCTGATACCAGGAGAGCGAATGGAACAGGGAGGCGATGGTGCTAAGGGCAGAGCAGTTTGAATGTGAGGTGGTTCTTCCTATTTTCTTACTTCAGCCTCCCCCGAGGGAGGGAACAACTGTGAGAAGTGTAGAGGGAATGGTGCCGGTGGCAGCGCTGCAGCCCATGCCGGGGCAGCTTCCCCGGAGGAGCAGCCTGGATTCAGGCCTGGCTTCTCCACAAGGATGTCAGCAAGGTGAGAGAAGCTGTGGAAGGAATGAGCTTAGCGCAACCAGCCAACTCCTGCCCCCCTAAGGACAGTGACCCACTTCACAGCTTTTATCTGGGACCTCTCATGCCACGGCTCTTGCCAGGAGGCTGTGGCCCACGCAGGTTCTTTGAGATCAGAGTATTGGGGCAATATAAATGTCCCGAGGGAGCGACGAGTAATCCCTGTTGGATGTTCAAGGGCACAGATGCCCAGTAAACAGCTCTGTTCTGTCACTTCCAGGAAAGCAAACGACACATGTCTCCAGTTCTGCAAGCAGAGGCAGTGTGAGAAAACCCGCAAAGGAAAAACTCCCTGCAATACCTCAGCTTGCCTACATCGTGGGGTCTCCATGTCATTCACGAGGCGGCTTTTGGCCAAGCGGGGCGGCTGCTCGAGGGCCCTTCTCCATCTCGAGAGACTTTCCACCCCTCATCTGCACTGCTGTGGTCTGGGGCTTTCACTAGCTGGGCTGGGCTGAAGCTTGCTGCAGCGAGCTAAGTAGCCCCACAAGTTCTTTAAGGAAGATTAATTAGTGTGTGCTAATTGAAACCTCTCTGGAGATAAAACCTTTCTTTTTCCCCGCTTAGAAATTCTGATTGTTTCATCGATTATTTCTTTGAAAAGGCGTACATAAATTAACCCCCAGACCGTTAACCGAATAACTTTTAATTATTGAAAACTCCTATTAAAATCATTCATATTTTGCATACCATGTTGGGCAAATGGAAGCAGGAAAAAGAAAACCTTTAAATCTGTTGTGCACAGAATAATTCCACGGGTACAAATTGCCAGGCAGGTTATAAGCAATTAATTCCTAGAAGGGAGGTATCTTTGATGGAGCAAGTGAAAAATGATGCAAGAAATGCAGATAACGTTAACATGTTTTCTATGTCTGTGATAGATATCTAGGGGAAACATGGAGTTATGACATGCACCTGATGCTGCTTTTTCTGTTACGAACTAACATGACTTTTCTATCTTTCTACTTACCGATTTGTTTAATTTTAAACAGAAAAGGACGTGGGGGGCTCGTGGAGGGGGGTTGTTTTGGTTTTCAGTAAATGTCTCTTTACATTTGTACATTGGGACAAAATGGTTTTAGATAGTGCTGTGATTGGAGAAGCTCTTTGGGCATGTGAGATAATCCAGCAAAACATCCGCAGGGTGGTAATATAGCAGGAATGCAACCATGGGTATTTTATAAATCAGAATTCAGGAGGAGGGTATTTGATGACGTTTATACCACCTGAAGGAAGACTGTGGCCTCAAAAACCAATTCTCACTGAAATTAAGGTGTGTAGTTAGTTTATTGGCGCTCCTAAGCAGCTCGTCTGTGCTCTTCTGCAGCCGAGCTACAGCTGCCAGTGAAACTGTGGCTCATCTGTCATCGTCTGTGTTTCCTCTTACGTTTTACATGCTTTTGCTGCCAAGTCAGCGCTGATTCCATCAGTTTTAAAGTGCTCGCGTTAACAAATTCACTCAAATCCACGTGGAAATTGAAGATGAGCTCCCAAGCCTCCGTTAACGCCTGGGTACCACTGTGTGACATTTGCAACGTGTGACGTTTTGCTGCACGTTCCCAGCCCTTCAGCCGTGTGAAGTGTCCTGCTCCCAATGCCCTCCCTCAGGGAGGGGGAATAGGAATAAGGGAAGAGGAATAAGGTGGGGTTTGGCGATAGGTTGATGGTTGCAGGGGAGTTCCTGTAGCCGTGCCGTCGTTCCAGGATGTGCGTTTCCAATGGATATTGTGTTCAGGCCTGCTCTTCCAGACAGTAAAAACAAATGCTACATTTGTTTTTATGTCAGGAGCTGTAAAAACAAACGTTACATTTGTCTTTATGTCAGGAGCTTAATTGCAACTGGACAATTGCAAAGCCAACCTGATGAAATGCATGGAAGATGCTAAAATGTGACCCTGGGATTATTCAGCCAAAGTAATCCCCAATGTAATACTGTGGATTTAATTGGAATTACACGGAGGATTAGTTGTGTGGCTTCAGGAGTTGGTTGGATAGGTGCTACTTGCGTCCTTCCACCCCCTATGCCCATTCCCTTATCTCCATGTCTACCTGTTCCTCCTTCCCAGCACTGCTCCCCATTCCTCCTCTAGCAGAACTTCATTTGAGGAGCCCCTTTTCTTCCACTGTCTCTCCTCCCATCTGCTTCCAGGCTCCTATTCTGTGTGCAAGGGTCTTTCTCCCCGTTGTGCCAGAAGCTCTGCAAAATCCCACCATGCCTTTTTCCTTCAGAGCTGGCTCATGAGCCCTCCCCATGGTGCTTTAGGCCTTCCCTCCACATGACCTTCCACCCCACCTTGGGTTGGTCCTAGGATCTAACTCTTTGGCTAGTGGAAATTTCCGTGGGCTGAGGACTTTTGTGAAAAGCCAGGACGCCCAAGACTCTCTGCCCTGCAAGTCACCAGATGATTTTTATGTGCTGGTGGCCAATTGTGTGTTTCTTTCCAACCTTCTTAGCATTTTTGGAGCAAATTCATCAAGCAATTGCTGGTGGCCTGCAGAGCCCTTTGCTATTGGCAGTGGCGTTGACCTTCAGAGGCGACTTTTCTGCTCCTTTTTATTGTGCTGAATCCCAGTCCCTTTCACAGGCTCCCCCTGTCCTGGAGTGTATGTGGTGTTTGTTCCTGGACTCTAGCAGGAAGCATTCCCACTGTGAAGCTGAGGTTGCTGAGGGGAGATGAATTGCACCCTAGGGGCTCAGCTGGGCCAACACAGGCTTGGGGAGCAGCAGTGTCTCGGTGAAACAGGGCTTTTGTTGCTGTGCCCTGGCTACAACACTGAGACGAGTCTGTTTAGGGAGCCAGGTTGTGTATGGGATCCTTATATGAAGGCTGGGATTGACAGACGGAGCCCAAAACCAGTGGCGTGAGTCCCAAACAGTTGACCTGAGTTGATAAGTAACCAAGCTGCAGGAAATGTCAGATTTGCATCTTAACTTCACACTAAAGGCCCCGAGTCAGGGCACTCGGGGGTTTTGTGCAGCAGGACAAGTGCTGATCATCTGTCACAAGACACAAAAGGGCCCAAAATGCTCTCTCCATGTGGTGACTCATTGCTCGGAGAATTGAGTTATTGCTTCTTCTGAAGCCAAGATCTTTGTTTCGTTGCTTGAGGGCCTTGTGTCGAACACCGCGGAGCCCAAAGCTGATAGTAGCTCCTCATCCCACAGCACAAATGCCCAGCTGCTTTTGCGTGGAAAGCAAAGGGAAGGCTATAGGTTCATATGGAATTGTTTTAATCACTTTTAGACGGTTCACGGCTAAGGTCACGGCCCTTGTGCCGAATGGTGCACAAGCCTCTTTGCTGATTAATTTATCATTTTTATATGGGCAATTGGATGCTTTATAGCCCTTAATGGGTCCAGTTTGCCCATAAAAACTGTCAAATGAGACTGCTACTGTAGGCGGCCGGGCTCCCCTTTGCCTTGTACTTTGCCGTAGACCTTTCTACCCTGGGCGATGTGGAACGCGCTCCCTTCCCAGCAGCGCTGCCCCCGCGGGTCCCTTATCGGAGGTGCTGCGGGGAGCACGGGACCGGCGGGATGTGTCTCCTTCAGGCGCAGACACGCAAAGGGAGGTAGCGGCAAGGGCGTCCGCAAACGGGCGTCTTTGATCCCGGCACTTCAGGCGGGATTTCGACGCCCTTTCGGTGCTCCGGCCCGTCACGATGGGCCACGGAGGCCGTGTGGTCCCAGGATGTGGAGGAGCGCCAGAAGTCATGGGGATGAAGGGGACCTGCCATGGCCTCGGCCCCACCGCCCCGGCTTTCTGCTCGCAGGAGCACGTGGGGCAGAAACACCATGTGCCAAGCGCTGGGGGGCCTGGTGGGGATACAGGGGGGCCAAGGCTGGGCTGCTGCATGGAGGCCAAGCCCATGGGGAGCTGCCAGCCCCAGTTCGGGGGTATGACGAGTGGGGGCACCTCGAGGCCTCATGGCCACGGTGCCCAGGGGCGCTGGGGCGGCAGGGCCCCGGGGAGGCGCGGTGCCCACGG
>VZSG01000501.1:1502-26536 GCA_013398315.1 Nothoprocta pentlandii | reverse complement strand
TGGCGGCTGCCCCTCCGCTTGGGAGAGGATGTTCCCCGCGGCGACGCCTCCCTCGCTGTCCTTCCCGCCGCTTCGCGCCCCTCTCGCGGGTGCCGTGATGGAGGGGGCGCGGAAGCGCGGGCAGGTTGGGGAGCCCCTTCCCGAGGGGCCGCCTGCCCCTTCACGGGGAGCGCGGCGCGGCGCTCCGAGCGCTGTCCGGCCTTTGCCTCCGCGCGCGGCCGCGCGAGTGACCCTTACTATCGGCCAGGCTGCGGGCGGACCTTTGGACCGTGACCGTCAAAACGGAGGCCATCGGCTTGACAGCGACGGGCGCGGCTGGACGCGGCCGTCTGCCCGGCGCGTTTTCCATTTACAGAATGAAAACCCCCCGCTTCGCAGTGCAGGTTTCTGCCCCGGGACACCCTCGTGGTGCTGTAACGGCAGGGTTGTCCCGTGGGTGTTTTTCCCCCGGCGTTTCGCCCGGGACGCTCGTGGTCGCATCGCGCCGCGGATTCGGCGGCCCCTGGGTTTCGACCGTCCCATGTTGAGCGCAGGTAACGCGCTGCGCTCCAATAAAGCTCGCCTTATCGGCACAAGATAAGAGGAGTTAGTTGCGTGCGAACCCGAGATGCTTTTCCCAACCTGCTGTCCTTTTCCTACGCACGTGTCCGGTTGGATTCGGTCTCACTGAACTTGCCCGTTGGCTTGGGCAAAGCCAGGACGGTTGTAGCTCTTCAGAGACGTCACCTAACAAAAAACAGGTGACAAAACTCACCCCGGCAAAGCCACCCCTGCAACTAGCGACCTAAATGCAACAACTCGGAGGAGATTTAACGCGGTGATGAGGTCTTCATGGTGTCTTTTGGAAGCAGAGAGCCAAAGATGAGTCCATTTGGAAAACTGAGGCAAGTTTCAGGCCATCATTCACGCTCCTGCCTCTCTCGCTCGTAAAATCTCTGTTTCTGCCATTTCTTCATGGTGCAATTGATGTGTTGGTCTTTTTTGTGCCTTCAGATGATGTTTTGTGGAGCTTGAGTGATGCCCTCCCAAAGCAGATGGGGAGTATTTGGCGTTGGAGCATATGCGGTTTGTATGGGCATTGATTAGCCGAGAGTTGTCCTTTTTGAGAGGCTGCCAGGAGAGGAGTTAGTTCTGTGATTTGGTGATGCTCCTGATTATAAACCCAGGATTTAAAACTCAGATTCAGCCCGACTCTTGAGGTTTGAGGGTATTTTCACTGTACGTTTATTAATGGAAGCTGTAGGAAGGCATGATGAAGAAAACTCAAGATTTTGGACTTGCACTATTAAAAATGTAAAATTAAAAACCCCCAATAAGACTTGATACACAGAAATCTCCCTTTTATTAATTAGTATGGAAAATATTCCCTCCAGTTCTGCCCGTGGCGTTAAAACAGACATAAAATCCACCGCATGCAAGTCTGCCCCGCTCGCTTCAAAGACCTTATTGAAAGCAGAAAGCAGTTCCTTCTGCCAAGGCTCGGAACTACTCAACCTACTCCTTTTTTTTCTTAAGAAGAATACGCTCCTTAGTGACGGCCCTCGCGCCGAGCAGCCTTATATAAACCTGCGGTGTGAGATTTACGGTGCGACCTCGTCCCCCGGGGAGCGCGCGCGCGCGCTCGGCGCTGATTGCCGTGAGTAACGTGGCGCCTCCGGGCCGGCCCTGTTCGCTGTGGGGCCGCGCACAGGGCGGCTTTCAGCACCCAGGGGCCCCCTCAAAGTCCCACCTTGTTCCCTGCACGCCTGGCGCGTCGCTGGCATTTCCTCAGCTCCTTACCCCGCAGCTTAAAGAAATATATACACACACACACATATAGATATTTTTAAGAGCAGAGGAATACAGACAGGGCAGTGTGCCCCGGAGCGCTGGCTGCTTGCAGGGCACGAAGCGCTCAGGACGGCGCCGCTCCTCAGTGCCCCTCGCTGGCCCGGCTACCCCGGCGCTCGGCTGCTTTAGCTAAACACAGCGGAGCATAAAAGGGCCATTCAGGCACAACGCTTCCTGAAATGCAGGTATCTGACAAGCACCTCTTTGTGGGAGAGGCCCAGGGCGCCAGGCTGGTGGTTGGGATGCTCTTGCAGGCCACGGGAGGAGGAGAGCTGCCCCTGGCAAGGGCTGGATTCTTGCTCTTTGGAGGGAACATCTCCCTGGATAAGACCTGCCGACGCTTAAGACACAAGAGCCCCGTGTTGAAATCACGTTTTCTTCAGGCTAAAATTACAGCTTGGATCCATCTCCTGTTCCTGGGTCTGCAGAACAGGGGGTGGTGGGACACGTGGCACAGCTCTGGCTCCTGCGGATCCCCTTCCAGCAGGCCAGGAGAGCCCAAAGGGGCAACTCCTGACTTTCTGATTGTGGTGATGTCGACTAGCGTGTGCCCAGTCACAACTGATCTAACCTCGTGCAAAGGTAAATGGACATGCAGAAATAATGGCCTTTTTTCTTTTTATTTATTTATTTTTTTTAAGAAACAACCATCAGCACTAGATGCCAACGCCGAGGAAATAGGAAGAGGCTTAATTTCTTTATCTAGCAAGTATTCTCATGCTATAAAGGCTGCAACCACAGGGCAGAGTTCACATGGTCTGTGATAAAAGGCTAACTGTGCAATAGGTTATATATAGTTTCTCTCTTTTCATTGCAATGTGAAATAAAAGCTAGGGTGACCTTTAAAAAACACACACACATGCGCGCCCCAAATCCCTCCATCTTCCTCTCTATTTTGTATTTCCTTGAATGTAGAGAAAAAGGCTGAAACCTCTTCAGGGTGTTTGTTCTCAGAACAGGTCCGGAGGGATGCACAGACACATGCAGCAGCCGTCAAGACCTTTATTTCACTGTTTCGGTGCATTTTGGTTTGCAATCTCGGGACCAAAAGTTAGGCTTTTTGGAAGTCTCTTTGGAAGTCATGGCTTTACAGCGATCGTTAACACCAGGCTGTTATTTGGGGTGCTCTTATTCCCTGTTATAACAACCTAATCAGCCCCGCGGGCTCCAGCCTCAGTAGTTGCCAGCTCTGGACCTTGTTTTGGGGAAGACCTTGTGGGTGTCCCCACCGGTGTCCCCTGCCACAGGAGCAGGGGGTGTTCCCAGCAGCTGAAGCCCTTTGGGCCACCCCTTTTCAGCACTTGGGCTTTGACTCACGGGTAGACGGAGCCTCCAGCCTTATTAGACTGTGTTTCGGGTGGCACCGATGAAGTCACGGAAAAGCTGTCGGCCAGTAACACATCTGCTGGAGCCTGTGGTCCTGGCGTGGGTTTCTCTCCACGTTCTGGAGTAACCCTTGGTTGTAAAGGCTCCAATTAGACACCACTGATTTCAGACACGTGCACTGCTGCAGTCGTTCCCATGGAGGCCACGGGGATTTTGTGCTTCCTAAGGTGCTTTCTAAAGAGAAACAGAAGCCCTTGGCAAGCGTGCGCTTTCTGCTGGCCCACTGTTGATCTTGGGAGGTTTCTGCAGATAAACCTTGAAGGATGCCAGGACTTTTCCCCTCCAAAATCAGATGTTTCTTGCTAGGCTTGTCGCTGTACATACCCACAAGAGATAAGTGGCATTTAGGGCCCCGGTTAATGCCTCTAATGATACGCTTCGCCTTGGACTTGTACTTTGGCCACAGGTCTCTATCTTAAAAGTCCATTAAGAGAATGGCAGATAATTCAGGTAATTATTTATTTGGTCGCTATTGTCATGAGTGTCATGAACAACGATTATCTTCAGATTTTCAGCTCTGAATCACGGCTGTAGGAAGTGAGAAATAGTTCCCTAGTGACCTTAGAGTTTAATAATTTCTAACTGATAATCTACCTGGAGCATTAACAAAAGGAGGAATGCAAAGAAAAAAAAAAAAGAAAAGAAAAGGCATTCAGTGCCTTTGCAAATGAATTTCTGAATTTTGAATAAATTTTTGAATACTTTTCAAAGCATTCAGTGGCGATATGCGCTGCTACATAGGATGCTGGAAAATTGAGATATTTTTCTTAATTAGTTTGTCCTAATGCTTCCTAGTAGAGCAGTTCTTTGCTTACTTATAGCTTGGCTCCGTTGTAACCCTTGGTGTCCAAACCAGGAGTGCCACGACTGATTTTGCCTGTTTGGAGCTTGAGAAAGATGCCGCTTTGCTTAACTTCCCCTTGTTCTTTCCATTTCTTTTTCCACCCCCTCCCCCCCCCAAAAAAAAAAAGGAGAGTGGCTTTTATTTTGAGATGCAGAGCTCTGGAGCCTGTCGGGACGGGTTTCTTCTTTGCCATCTGCAGGCCAGATTGCGAGTCTTCAATGAGTGACCGTTGGGACGTGTGTTTTTCCAAGGCTTTTTGACCCGGAGACATCTTCCTGGAAGCAAATTGACCTCATGGAAGCAAATAAAGCCCTGGCAGAGCAAAATATTTCTTTTGATAGTGAGCTGCTTTTGTTGTGTTGCAAAAAGGCCGGTTTGGGGGGAGAATGGAGGGGAACGTCCCCTTTTTCAGGCCTTTTGGTGGGACTGTTGGTTGTTTCTGAGGCTGGAGGCTCTGGGAAGAAGATGAAGCCGCGCGTTGGAGGAGTTGCCCGCTGCTCTTGGGGGGCTCTTTTGCACATTGTTGTTGTTGAAGCCAAGTCAAGCGTTGCTGTCATGGGCTGAAGTCAAGGGGAGCTGCTCTTTGAAGGCGCTGACTTTGTACAAGGCTTAAATATGGTGGCAGCTCAAGTCCTCATCTCCCCATCTTTGCCTCCTGCTCTTCTTCTCTGCTGCACCCATGGAAGGGGTAACTCCTCCCTTGGAGAGATACTGGGAATTCACACCACATTTTCTGAGGCACCAGGTAATAATAAATGCCAAGGAACACCAAGTGTAACTGCTTGGAGCAGCCTTTGAGTGGCGCACAGTAAATAGGGCCCATGTTGACATTGGGTTTAGGGAGGAGTGAGTGATTCTGTTGTTCTTCACATTGACTTAGGCAAGGGCCTAGAAGACCACGGGGTGCTCCCAGGTGGAAGCCTCTATTGCAGCTTCTTGGGGTTGGATGCACGGACACTTTGGATAGGAAACTGTCATCCCGGAATCCCCGAACTTGTGAGTCCTCAGCTTGGAGCTCAGCTCACGCCGTGACTTGTGGTACTGGAGACCGTGGCTTTGTTCTTACTGGTCTGTGTGGGACTTGTCTCCCGTGAGGTCAGTCTAATGCCCTTCTCCTCAAGCCAAGCAGGTGAAGCTTTTGAAGACAAACTCAACGCTGCTTTTCAGGAGAGCAGAGAAGTGGCCGCTGTCTAGAGCGAGACCCAAGAGCATCATCCCCCTACGTGGTACCACAGATGGATCAAGACAGGCCCGATTGCACCTGCCGTAGTCTGAGGAGGAGAAGAAGAGTCAGGTTCCTCCTTTGGATGGATGGAGTGGGACTTGCCCAGCGTGGTCTGTGCACGGCCAGACATTGGCCTCCACGTTTCAAACCCCCCGGCCGAGGCAGGGAAGCTAACGGGGGCGCGAACCTGCTGAATGTGGCTCGCTGTCCCTTGCGTCGGCAGCGCTGCTGACATGTTGATTCAGCGCTCAAAGATAAGATAATCACAGTCCAAAGCCCGTTTTGCTGTGGTTTGTGTTTTCTTACGCTTATTGAAACGATTTCTTGAGCTCCTAAGGTAAACACTGTGGATAAAACATAATGTTACCCTTGCATGTTGGCTCCTGGCGCTGTGCTCTGCTGCCCTGCGGGTGAGCGCCGCAGTGCCCAGCGATGAGACCGGCTCCTCCTGGCGTTGCCGGTGGCCCCTGTGCCACGAGAGACCTGCGTGCGTGGGTGGGGTGAGAGGACACGAGCAGGTTATGAGGTTCCAAGCGTGGAATTCAGATTTGCTCCCCGGTGGGATGGCTCCAGCCTGCAGCCGCCTGCATGGAAGCAGACGTTGAAGCCTGGAAGGGACTTGGGGATTTTGGAAGGGTTTTGCTCTTCCCACAATCACCACCTCCTTCCAGAGGAGGCAGGGGAACCTGCCAGGCGCGAAGCCCCTGTTGTTGCTCTTTCCTGGGTGCTTACATAGACACGGGCGGTGAATTTTGCTGGGGAAGTCCCATCCAAATCCTCTCTGATACAGCGGTGGGGACGCAGCTTCCATTTACCTTGCGGAAAACAGGAATGTTGTTTCTGGCGCTCTTGGCAGCCCCGGTGTCTGCTGGCGTCACCTGGAAGATCCCCGGGCTCGGGAGCTGAGGAGATGCCCCCATGTCCAACGTTCGCTCCGTGCGCAGCCCTCCCTTGGGATTTCTGGAAGGAGGACAGGATGGGCTTGTTTTCCCTGTAAAATAACATCTGTCCCGGCTTTCCACATTCATCAGGAAAAAGGAGGAGCCCAGGGTGATTTGCGTCATCTTTCCGAAGCGAAAAGAAAAGCTCGATTTGGGCAACTCGGGGCGAGGGGGAAGACTGATCGTGTTGCCCAGACCTTTTACCCTGCTGACTGGAAGTCATCGATTGATCTGTAGAAATCAGTGTCCGTCGGCTTTGCAGGATGACGTGGACACAAACTTGGACATTGAGCTTTGGGCTTTGGGGCTTTTTTTTTTTTAAATTGAATTCCAGGGCGGCATTGAGCTTGATTCCAGGAACACAAAGTGCTCCGACTCACGCCAGAAGGAGGAGTGTTTTGGGCAACGCTCGAAATGGGGGCCTGGCCCCCAGGAACGTGTATAATTAATTGCCCAGGAGGATAAAAGTTAGGAGCACAGCTACGAGAACTTGTTTGGTGTGAGGGTGCCCGAGCCCTGACCCGGGCTGCCCAGGGAGGCTCCTGCTCTGGAGATCTCCCAAACCCGCCTGGATGCGCCCGGGTGCCCCGTGCTCTGGGTGTCCCTGCTGGAGCAGGGGCTGGACTAGAAGATCTCCAGAGGTTCCTTCCACCCTCAACCATCCTGTGACTTTGCAATTAGAGCAGTCGGTGGAGGTTTAATGCCCTTATTGCAAGGGGTGGGAGACAGTCCTATAACTAAAAGTGCTGCTGGGGAAGCCCTGACCCTACCCGTCCTGTGGGCCGGAGTCTCCCCGAGCGGTGAGTGCCGACGGCCACCCGTGAGGTGGTGACCGTGTTCCCACCAGCTGGAGCTTGCCATCAAGGTGTGACGGGCGGGCTCTGGTAGCGCTGCGCTGCGGGAATAGCTCTGTGCGGGCACCGTTCTCGGCGGGTTTGTGGGATGTTTCCCGAGGGAGTTCCCCTTCGGAACAGCCTGTCCCGCGGTGGGCTGTGCCTTGTGGTTCTTACCTGTGGGGTCCTTCCAGGCCCCAACCCGAGCCAGGCACACGGGATACAGCCTGGAGGTGCTGTGGGAAGCCGTGGGAAGGGAGGGAAAGGGCTGGCTGCCGCTGTGGCCTCGTGCAGCCTGCTGCTCGTGCGCACGAGCACAACGCCACAAGCAGACGCTTCACAAGAGCTGGGGCGACTTCTGGAGGCTCCTCGTTCTCGGGCTGGGCTGAGCTTGGAGGAAGAGCCTCCTCTGGCACGTTCTGGCATCTAGAGCAGCTCGGCAGGGCCCCCAAGGCTTCCCGCCCTGGGACTTGAGAGCCAGGCCTGGCTCTGGCTCTGGGGACCGGAAAGCCTTATCTTGGAAAAGTACTTGGAGGCCCCTGGCCCCTTGGCTTGGTTCACGGTCAGAAGATGAGCACTACGTGTTTTCGGGAAGTGTTTTCCTGCGCTCCAGAGGGGCCTGCTGTGGAAAAGCACACACATGTACATAAACACAGAGAGCTTTGTGCTCCGCGGTGCAGATTGATGGCGCGCCAGCCTCTTCTTGCGACATCCGTCATCTCGTTCCGTCAGGCTCCCAGGAATGTGCTGCTTCCTGAACCCGGCTCGGGAAGAGGCGCTCTCGCGGTCCGGGCAGCGCGGGGCAGGGCCAGGCGGGTGGAAAGGGCTCCCGAGGAAGCAGGAGCTCCCGCAGAAGGTGTGGGAAAGGATGGGGAAGCACATCCCGGTTCTCCGGGTTGCAACATCCGCCGCATCCCTGGGCGTTTGGGGTGCGTTGGAAAATATCTGCCTGGAAAGGGGAAAAGGAGCAGAGCCCCAGAGCAGCATCCCGGGAAAAACCCCGACCGGCCGCCGCCGCCGGCCAGGTTGCTGCTTTTTATCCCTTGGAGTGGCTGTGCAGAAGCAAAGCCTGGGATTCAGCAGTGGGAGCGGGAATGCGAGTCCCGGGGTGGGTAAAAGTGTCACTGAGAGGGCAGCCCTGGAACCCGCTTTAGTCCAGGCCTTCCCCTCAGGTCACCAGAGGACAACACAGGTCCCAGGATGGGAATCGACCCGTTGCTGGGGGACTCCCCAGGAATAACCTTCCCATCCCGGAGCGTTTTCAGCCTGGGTTTTGCAGCAGCGGGACGGCTCTTGGGGCTTCCTTGACATCCGTCTGGGAAGCAGGATTGACGCGGAGGGTTTCTGTGGACGCAGCTGTCCTTGTCCCTACAATAAAGTGTCCCTAAAAGTGGCTGAGTTTTCAGTGTGCCCCCAAGCAACTGCAAATGGAAAATCACTCCTCTCGCTTGCAGATATTTAAAAAAAAAAAAAAAAAAAAAAAAAAAAAAAAAAAAAAAAAAAAAAAAAAAAAAAAAAAAAAAAAAAAAAAAAAAGGCTAATTTTGGCAGATTTAGCTGAAAATAAGTTTAGAAAGGGCATGCAATGAATATAATAGCAAAATCTGCACACAAATCAAAAAAGGATGTAGGGGAAAGGCAATTATTTTCCTTCTTCTGCTAGGGACTGATTTTTCGCCCGCGTTTCTGGGCAGGCAGAGTCCTGTCTCGCATGCAGTACCTACAATATGTGCACCATGCACAACACCGACGTGTTTCTCTCCTTTACGCACCCCCAGAGAGCGACCAACGTGATCTACCAAGCCCACCACGTCAGCCGGAGCAAGAGGGGCCAAGTGGTCGGCACGAGGGGCGGCTTCCGCGGCTGCACCGTCTGGCTCACAGGTACCGCGGCGCTCGCGGCGCCTGCCGTCAGCGAGCGAGAGGGGAGCCTGAGATGGGGACACTGGGACGGGAAGCGGCCGCCCCGCTTGGTCTCTTGGCCTAGTGGGAGTCCCGGGTGGGTCAGGGCGGGCGGCATCGGCATCGTCGCCTCCAACGCGCGCGTCGCTTCCGTGCCCGCCGCAGGCCTCTCCGGCGCGGGCAAGACAACCATCGGCTTCGCGCTCGAGGAGTACCTGGTCTCGCACGGCATCCCCTGCTACTCCCTGGACGGCGACAACGTCCGGCACGGCCTCAATAAAAACCTGGGCTTCTCGGCCGGCGACCGCGAGGAGAACATCCGCCGCATCGCCGAGGTGGCCAGGCTCTTCGCCGACGCTGGCCTCGTCTGCATAACGAGCTTCATTTCCCCCTTCGCCAAGGTGAGCCCGCGGCCCTTGCCCTCTGCCCACCGCCGGATGGGTTTTCCGGCGTGGCTCTTCCTAAGGACGAGGGGTTTGTGCTGTAGGCAGCCCCGGGAGCTGCAAAATCCCCCACCGTTTCTCTTCTCCCTTCCAACAGGATCGTCAAAACGCTCGGAAAATTCACGAAGCGGCTGGGCTCCCGTTCTTTGAGATCTTCGTGGATGCTCCCCTAAATATCTGCGAGAGCAGAGATGTGAAGGGCCTGTACAAAAAGGCGAGAGCTGGCGAGATCAAAGGTATGGAAGAGCAGACCCTTGTTTTGCCTTTTGCTTTGAGGAGCATTCGATGGCTTGTCTGTGCAGCTCTGCAATTAGAGAAGTGCTGAAGGCAGGTTAAGGAAGGCTGTTCCTACCCCACCAAAACATCCCGTACCCCTAATCTCGCTGTCACAGGTGCCATGTCCAGTCCTCAATACGGCTGGAGGCTTCCAGGTTGCTTGTGCAGCATTGCTGGCCCTGGGACACTGCGTATCGCACCAAATAAACCTAGTTTGGATTTAATTGTCCGTAGGATTCACGGGGATTGACTCCGAGTATGAGAAGCCGGAATCTCCTGAGCTGGTGTTGAAAACGAACGTGTCGTCGGTGTCCGAGTGCATTCAGCAGCTCGTGGAGCTCCTACAGACACAGGTAGGTCACCTCTTTGCCGCCTCTGGTGGCACCCTGTGAACCTCGTTTCACAGGCTCCTTTTGGGGGGAGATTCTTACAATTGCTCTCTGCCTGTCTCCCTCAGAACATTGTCCCCCAGTCCTCGATTAAGGATGTTCTCGAGCTGTTTGTACCTGAAAATAAACTGGATTTTGTGCGAGTTGAAGCCGACGCGCTGCCCGCCGTGGAGATCACGAAGGTATCGCCCTTGCCGTGAGCGCCGCGCGGCGCGGGCGGGAGAGCCGAGCCGCAGGTAACCCCAGCTCCCCGCCTGTGCCTTGCAGCTGGATCTGCAGTGGGTGCAAGTGCTGAGCGAAGGCTGGGCCACGCCGCTGAGGGGCTTCATGCGCGAGGCCGAGTACCTGCAAGTGATCCACTTCGGCACCCTGCTCAACGGTACGGCCCCGCGCCGCTCGCCGGCGTCGCTGCCTTCCCGCGGTCGCCTGCGCGGTGCAGCTGCGGCCCGCGCCGGGCTCTCTCGTCCTCCTGGAGCGCTAACCGCGAGGCCTCGCAAAGGGCCGGCCCAAAACCCGGCTGGAGAAGCAGGGAGATGCCAGGCTCAGTTCCCGATGGAAGGAGAGGGCAGTCACACCGTGGAAACAGGAGCAGGGGCTGATTTAGCATCTTTCCCCGCCGGTCCCACCACCACCATTTCCCCGTGTCCTTACTGCTGTCACAGGATGGCATTTCCCTGTCATCAGGCGCAGGTCTGTCATCTTTGAGCTGTCTCTTGTGCCTGATGAGCTCTGCGAGGGGCCCATCAGGACGCCGGGCTTCACAATACCCCCCAAAATGCCCCCAAAAGCGCTTCGGCTTTGCCCTTTGATGCAATAACCCTCCGTAAGAGGACCTTTGCTGTAGAGGGCACTGGCCTCTGTCCCAGCTGCTCCCCTTGGACGCCTTGGGGTCCCCTTGGAAACCTGGCTGGGTCCAAGGGGGGATGCTGGGCACCTCAGTAGGAGCAAGATGCGCCTGGCTGCATTTTTGGTGGACCTGTCGGCCCCTGGTTGGGGCAGTGCAATTTAGGATTCCTGTGACCTCGTGCTGCACCAGTATTTTCCGTGCTGTCAGCAGTAAATTGCGCTGTGGTATTGCTCTTAGTTGGCTGCATACAAGAACTTCTGAAAAATACATCCCTATGGACCTCTTCCTGCCCAGAGTGCTCCCTCCAGCAGGACGGAGGGAAAGTCCATGCTGGCATGTGCTGTTTGCATCGGACACAGCCAGAAACGGCCTGCGGGAGCCCCGTGATCCATGGGTGCTCCACAGGGCTCAGGGCATCAGCACGGCGCGGCAGAGGGTGCCTTGGACGTCCGTGCTCCATGTGCTGCCCGCTGCAGCTGTCACCAGCGCGGGGCCGGGCCTTGGTCCTGCAGCCTTTGAGGGGAAGCGGCGCTTCCCCCCGCGCAACGTGAACCTCCGCAGTCGGAGGCTGCGTCGCTCCCGTCCTCCCTGTTGGCAAACCTGACCTCAGCCTGGGGGACCTTCCAGGGGCAGGATGGGGCTTTGTCCTGCGCCCCCAGAGCCTCCCAGCGGTGCCTGTAGCGCCTGCTGCTCGCATCCATTGCCAAAATTCCCAGTCCTGAGGAGGCGCGCGGAGGTTGGGATGTGACGGGAGGCCCCCGCTGCCCCTGAGTGCCTCCCGGTGGCCTTAAACCCGCCGCTCCGACTCGTGGAACTGTCGCTGTGAATGTTGCCTGCAAGAATTAATGATCTTACCTGTGTTTGTGTTCTCCCAGGAAAGAATTCCTCCCTAGCGGGTACGTATACAGCCGTTCCCGAGCTCGTGTCCAAATGACTCCAATTAGATATATTCCTAAACAGTAATTTTTTTTTTTTTTGGACATTATTTTGAATAATGAGACTTCCAAGGGTGCCTATCAGTGCTGTCTGCCCATGACTCAATCATCTTAATCCTAATCCCGGCAGAGTAATTCGTAGCCGCTCCCGCTCCACGCGCCGCCCTCGGGAGCGCCATCCGGAGAGGCTCGGCTCCGGCGGCACTTGCTGCCTGCGCCACCCGCGTCCTTCCCTGCTCACTTTATGGAATGATCAGTGATTGATGTTATTGAAATGCGAGGCGGACGATGATTGCGTGGGGACCCCTTGTGATTTGGGGGCACCCGCGCTGGTGCAATGAAGGCGCTCTGGGGTGCAGGAGGAGGAGGAGGAGGAGGAGGAGGAAGGGATGTTTTACCTGCTCGACGTGAGCCCCTTCCCAGGTACCTGCCCGTTCATGAAGGTGCTTCACAATCGCTCTCTTGCAGACGAGTGGTACCTGTCATGAAATCTAAGTAAATAAATATGAGCAGTTCAATAAAAATGATCTAAACTACCTCACCCTAAAATCATCTGATGAGGGATCTCAAGGGTCCAGAATGATTTCGGTCAGATCAGAGTCAAATCAGTGATTTGTTTGTTCTTGCTTATGATTGCAAACCCAGGGGAAAGTTACTTTCCGTGTATTGATATTGGGATGTCCAAGGAGAAGTGGGAAGATCCGAGTCGCAGGGTGGGAAATGGGGGAAAAACACAGCAGAACTTCCAGGTATTTAGGGAGAACATCGGAATAAGAAACCACATGTGCAAATCCCAACTTGCCCTAGACCCAAAATACACTTAAAATGGACTCCACGGGGATAAGCTAAGAAAGGTAGCAGCAGAAAGATATCCAGAAAGGAAAGGAAAGGAAAAGCAAAGGGTGGCTGTTACTTCCCTGTGGGAAGAAGCAACAGGAGCAGGAACACGCAGTTAATGTTCTCCGTCCTGGCAAAGGTCCTTGGTGAAAGCCAAGCCAGAGCGGTCTTGGCGGAGGTGCCTGTCTTGGGGGGAGGGTATCCACGGTTTTGCCTCCCAGGGGCTTTTCAGGGTTTCCAAGAGACGTCCAGAAAAGCTAACTGGAAAGGAACAAATCTTTCTGGGAGGGAAACAGCAGCGTCCAGCGAGTCCAGAGAATAATGAAATATTCCAGGTGTCTTTGAAGCATCTCTAGGACTAACACGTGGAGCTTTCTGACTCGCCAGCAGCAGTATTTGTTAGTGGTGGGGAGAAAAAGGGGCAGTGAATAAGTTTACCCTGACAGAGGGTGAATCCCTGAACTAACTGTGGAAAGAAATGGCCTCCCATTTCCCCAAGGAGGGACTTGGAGAGGTTTAACGTCACCTGTGGCCTTCTCTTACCAGACGGCATCATCAACCTGAGCATCCCCATCGTGCTGCCCATCTCCACGGAGGACAAGCAGCGCCTGGAGGGCTGCAGCAAGTTCGCGCTCGCCTACAAAGGGCGGAAGGTGGCGATCCTGAAGAGCCCCGAGTACTTCGAGCACCGCAAGGAGGAGCGCTGCGCCCGCATCTGGGGCACCACCTGCGCCAAGCACCCGCACGTCAAGGTGGGTTTGTGCCCGGCAGGCGTCCGGGGCTTCTCTGGAGATTTTCCAAACCTGCCTGAATGCAACCGGGTACCCTGTGCTCCGGGTGTCCCTGCTGGAGCAGGGGGTTGGACTGGATGATCCCTACAGGTCCCTTCCAACCTCAGCCGTTCTGTGATTCTGTGAGGACGCCACCTTCTCCGCTGTGCACCTAGCGGAGGCCCCCGTGGCGCCGCCGGCATCATGGTCACCGCGTGCTGGGCGAGCGCGCCGCCGGCCCCGCGCTCACGCCCGCGCGCCCCCTTTGCAGATGGTGATGGAGAGCGGGGACTGGCTCGTCGGCGGCGATCTCCTCGTGCTGGAGAGGATCAAGTGGAACGACGGGCTGGACCAGTACCGCCTGACGCCGCTGAGCCTCAAGCAGAAGTTCAGAGAGATGAACGCCGGTAAGCGCCCGGTGCTGCCGGACTAGCAGCTGGGACACATCTCTTGGCTCCCTGACGCCTTTATTTTGTGACCCTGCAGCTCCCAGGCCTTACGTCCGTGTCCAACAGAGCAATGCATGTGCTCCATTCCTGGTGCTTTCCAACTCTTTCCCTGCTTCCTGTGCCCCCTTAGACTTTGTGTCTGCTCCTGAGCTGGCAATACGCAGCTGGGGAGGACAGAAACTGCTTCCAAAATGGGCTTTTCCAAACACAGGACCCGGAGAAGGTCCGTGACTCATGTGTCCTCCTGGATGAGTCAGCCCCTCTCTTTCCACGCCTAGCACTCAGAATAGAGGCGCTGTCTGCTTGGCCTCAAGTGTAGGTGGAGAGCTGATGAAGAGCTAAGACAGGCTGGGCATCCCGGAGGAAAATCCCTCTTGGATTTGCTGTCACAGCTGCTCTCCTCGCAGCCTGGGCCTGGCTCCTTGTGGTGACTCAGGATTGGCAGGGAATTGGAGCCTGGGGATTTCTCTGTCGCTAGAAACCCCCTAGTTGAGTCGCTCCACGTAGCCACGCACATGACCAGAGAGTTGGCCACATGACGGTCAACTAGTCATTAAGCTTAAAGAGAGTGCAATGAGGGGAGTCGCAAGCAAGTCGAGGACACGGAGCAGTTTGCCCCGTTCAGTCAGCCCCTTATTTATGAACTGATGCTTCTGAACATGAGAGGCTGCTTTGGAAATGCCCTAGCCTGGCACAGGCTGAAAGGCTCCTCTGCAAGGGGAGGCTTTCGGTAAACCCGCGCGGTCTGGCGAGCTCGATTCCTTGTGCTGGGCTCATTTCGATGACCAGAATGACTCAGGCAGCACAGCCTGGGCTCATAAAAACAAATCTGAGCAGTTTTGGAGGAACTGTGAAGCAGCTTGGGCAATTCAGGTAACTTCCCTGTTCTTCCCCACATGGCCAGTTCTGTACTGAGTGTCTGTTAGCCGCCGCCTGGGCTTAGACCATCCCCCCCACGGAAGATGGGAACTATCTCCCCACAGGGCACCACCGTGTGGGTCCAGGTTGAACTGTGTCTGATGTGTGAATCAAGGTGCTGTCGCTTGGCACGGTGTCCAGACCCGGCAGCGAGCCCGTGACCTTCTCAACGTCTCCTTTCCAGATGCCGTCTTTGCGTTCCAGCTGCGCAACCCCGTGCACAACGGGCACGCGCTGCTCATGCAGGACACGCGCCGGCGCCTGCTGGAGAGGGGCTACAAAAACCCCGTGCTGCTCCTGCACCCCCTGGGCGGCTGGACCAAGGATGACGACGTGCCGCTCGAGTGGCGGATGAAGCAGCACGCGGCGGTGCTGCAGGAGCACGTGCTGGACCCCAAGTCCACCATCGTTGCCATCTTCCCCTCTCCCATGCTCTACGCCGGCCCCACAGAGGTAACGCGGCCGCCGGGCGCTCGCAGAGCTGCCTGCTCGTGAGGAGAGCGGGCGGTAGCCTGACGCCGGCCACGTGTCGGCTCCGCAGGTGCAGTGGCACTGCCGGGCCCGCATGATCGCCGGCGCCAACTTCTACATCGTGGGCCGCGACCCGGCGGGCATGCCGCACCCCGAGACCAAGAAGGACCTCTACGAGCCCACGCAGGGCGGCAAGGTGCTCAGCATGGCCCCGGGCCTCACCTCCGTGGAGATCATCCCCTTCCGCGTCGCCGCCTACAACAAAGTGAAGAAGGCCATGGACTTCTACGACCCGCAGAGGTAACGCGGGCAGCAGCACCCGCTTTGCTTTTCTCCTGAGCGCTGCCGTTGGTTTAAGCTCGCGTCGGGCTTGCAGCTCACCTGAGAGAAGGGGGGAATGGCATTACTGGTTTGAAAAATGGACATTTCTGAGAGAAATCAGAGGCTCAGGGTGCACTAATTTCCTCTCCCTCTTTGCCGTAGGCACGACGAGTTTGACTTCATCTCCGGCACCCGCATGAGAAAACTTGCTCGGGAAGGTGAAGATCCACCGGACGGCTTCATGGCCCCCAAAGCTTGGAAAGTCCTGACCGAGTACTACCAGTCGCTGGAGAAAAAGAATTAGGGCCACTTGTCCCTAGAAACGTGTGTGTTAAGAGTGAGCAGTGATTGATTGATTTCCTGTGATAACAGATCAGTTTACTCGGCATTTTCCATAGTCTGACTCTAGGATTTTTTCCGAACAAGGTCAGAGTTTTTATTTTTATTTTTTAACTAATCAGAAATAGTTTGAGGCTGATCCTTCTCCCCTTGAACTCGCCGAGAGCTTCCCTGCGAAGAGGAGCAGCCCTTCGTTCCCAACGTGCTGTGGCTCCGGAAGGCGGTCGCCCCGCACGGGTTTCAGATCGGATCATTTTGTGCTGCTGCGGCCACGCTCCCGTCCCTGATGCAGAGATGGGACCCTGCAATAATCAATAGCATTTAAAAGCACATTCGCCCCCCTTTATGAAACAGAAATAAAGAAGTGACTTGTCTTTTCCCCCCTGACCAGCGTGGTCCTGCTGCTGGTCGGAACAGGGAGGCCTCCCAAAAAAGAGGGAGTTTCTTTGCTAATCAACAGCAGGATTTTTCTCCTGTCCTTTTTTAATGGGATTTTTTTTAAGGGCCGTGCACTAGGAGGCATCTTCAAGGCCGGGAAGCCTGCGAGAGAGCTCCAAGGGCCCGTCCGCAAGGAGGAGCGGCCGCGGCGTCACGTGGCTCTGGGAAGAGCTGGCCCTGGGGGCAGCGTGGGCCGACGGAAAGTTCCTGCGGGTCGATGCGAAGCTGCTTTCCCTGCGGGCCTGGACTCGGCCGTCCCGCCGGCTGCTCCTGCTCCTCCGCCGCGGCCGCCGCGCCGCCGTCACCTGCTCTCGTCCCGCCGCGTCGCCACCGCGGCTCCTCCGTGGCGCTCGGCTGCGACACGCCGGCCGGGAGGGAAGGAAACAACTATGCACTTGTTCGTTATTGCAACGACAAATTCACGGCGTTTACACTTAAGTTTCTTAGCTCCAGAACCAGTCAGAATGTGTTTTAAATGAAATGGAAATAGCCCTCTCTGCTCTGAGTTTCCCTTCTAATTGCAAACAGGTCTACGTTAAGAAAGCAAAAATCAATCACGCTCTTCCCCTATCCCAGTGAGCTACGTCTCAAGGAAAATGTCTGCTGTGGCCATGGAGCAGCGTCTAAAACTATGCAAGCAATGGGAAATATTTTATGCGAAAGTGATTTATTTTTCAATTACGTCATCTGTTTGTTTTTTTTTTGGGGGGGTGGATAATTTTTTAAAGTATTTAGAGGGAAAAGCTCAAAGCTGTTATTATACCTCAAAAAAAAAAAAAAAAAAGCTGCAAAGACAATGTTAGTAGCACAGTAGCCATAGTGCCTTTTATATGGAGCCCCTCTGGCAGGGACCCAAAAGACAAAAGCAAAACTCCAATTTATGTGTAATATTTGCCATTTTTTAAAGAGTAGAATAGCGCTGTTGCCTCTCAGCCTTAAAATAATCGAGTGGTTCAGGAAGATGCCGTGAATCCAAGTGGTTATGGCAAAACCTAAAGGTTGTGTTCTGCCTTCCAAATAGCCTAGGATGCCGATTACCTCCGATTAAAACAGAGTACATCGCCTAGATTTTTTATAGGGTATTTATTGAAGACATGAGACTGGAATTTGTACCTCGACTGATGCATCTCACGATTTAATATATTCTGAACTTGATACTCTGCTGCAAAACACTCACTTTAAGTACAAATAAATATTTATATGTGTAACTAATTCCTCCTTGGCGCTTCTTGCCGGGGTCTTGGTCCCTCCGCATGGTCCCACACTCGCCCAGCGCCTCCGCACCCCTCTTGGCTTTGACCCTCTGCTCCCGGGACGCCGAGCGCCACCGCTGCGCTCCGGCTGCAGCCCCGGAGAGAAAAACACTCTGCTCGTTTAGCCTTGGTTCCTTGAGGCTATTCCAAAGGTTTCTGATTAGCTGCTCCACAGCCTGGGGACAAGCTGTACTGAACCTGCTGTCAGGCTGAGGCTGAATAGCTGCTGAACAGTCTTTGCTTCCTGGGCCTATGTCTTTCCTGCCAAAAGAGCCAACCTGTCCCGCCCAACAAGGCTCCTTTTCCTGGTGGGAACTGCAGGAGCTGGGCGCCGGAGGATGCCCCTGCTCCCCCGCGCCAGGCCCAGCCAACCTTTCAAACCTGCTCAGAAAACACGTTTCGTGGTCCCTGCTCTCGCTGTCCAGCGGGCAGCGCGCGGGCCGAGCACGGAGGGAGCCGCGGGACTCCCTGCTACGTTTGTACCGGCTACCTCGTCTTGCCTCTCTCCCTGTTGGAAGAATACAAATTATTATTGCGGCATCTCATTGCTTTTTTTTTGGGGGGGGAGATTTTTAAAGCAAAACCACCCCCAAAAATAACCTCTCCCCAAGCCCTGTGGATTCGGGGGAATTCAAGTGAGTCAAACTACCAGGTCTTGCATAAGGGGCATTGCACAATGTGGGCGCAAATGAAAGGGACTCCAGTTGTTCATGGCAAACAGTGGGGAGAAGAAAATAAAACAATAAAAACCTATTGGCTAACACGAGCAAAAAGCTTCACCACTTCCACTTCTTTAACCCTTTGCCTTTGTCGCATCATTTCACATAAATTTATTCAACTTGTACCAGCAAGAACAGCAGAACGTTGCTAAATCATTACAGGTTTCAGCGCGAGCCCCGTTGCCCGCGGCAAAGGGGAGCAGGTGAGAAAGCCCCACGGCGCGACCCGCGGCCTCTTGCCTCTGTCCAAGGCCTCGCAGGACACGCTGCGGCGCGAGGCCGCGGCGCTGCCCCAGCCCGGCGCGGGAGGAGACGAAAGGGCAGCGAGTCCTCCTTGCAACACGGAGCACCTGAGGGAGCCCGCGCTCTGCAGAGAGCTTAGCATAATGCACGGGGGTTGGTGAAAGAGCAGCTGAGGAGACTCCACTCTGCTAGGAGCAGTTGCAGAGCGGGGGAAAAATACAAAAATAGCATTCAAGGCATTAAATATCTTCAAGTAGCAGGACTCATACAAAATAAAAAGTATTCAAATGTTTTGCACAGTAGTTTTGCTCTCCTCACTAAATGGAACGAGACTTCAAGCGGTAACGTGAAAGAAAATGCAGGAGTAGTTTTATTTTTTGCCTGGAAATTATCCTGGAAGCAGAATTTCTACCTTCATCTTGGCTGCTGAAAGGAAGAAGTAAGTGTGATTGGACTACAGATGACTTGAATCTATACATCTTCTGATCTGGTTTGATTCAGCAAGTAGAAAAGATCTTTTTGTTGTTTTTCCATACTCAAGTTATCTACAGGTTGTCTATATATATAAAAAATGTGTGGATATATATACATTTCATACATACACACACGCTTGTACATATATACACAAACTCCTCCGCACCACATCAGCACCTGCTTCAAGGCGACACAGGGCAGCGATTACGGGACAAGACACAGGCAGTTGCTCTTGGTCGGGGCTATAATTGTTCCACATCATGATCTACTGTTACATCTCTAATCGCACGTGGCTAAATTTCAATAACTTAGAATTTGCAGTATAAAAAAACAATCCCAGAAACGTAACTCCCTTGCTCGGAGAACATCCCCGCTCCCCCCCGCCACCCCTTACGCCGTTTCCACTGATTACAGAAGCCAACAAACTAAATCACGTCAGAACTGCAAACACGCTCGGCAACCTTAATCTAAACTAACATGCATCAGGACATTTTGCAGCGTGGCGTCCTTCGATCTTCGCATCTTTTCAATCGCCCTCTGTAGATCCTGCTGCTGCACGGGCCGGATTTCATCTTCGTCATGGCTTTACAGGAAGAAAAAGAGGGGGAAAAAAAACAAAATAATGAGTCAGGTGCTGCAGAAAAGCTACCCGGATGGTAGGGGCTGTTGAGCTGTCGTAGGCAGAGGGAACAACACCTACTTCTCCTCCTCGCAGGCGGCGTTCACGTACTCCCGCACGCACAGCAGGGCTGCATCCCGGCACATTTCCTTCAGGTCGCTCCCTGAGAAGCCGTCCGTTTCTTTAGCGACTTCTAGGAGAT
The DNA here is from genome assembly GCA_013398315.1 of Nothoprocta pentlandii. Lineage (NCBI taxonomy): Eukaryota > Metazoa > Chordata > Aves > Tinamiformes > Tinamidae > Nothoprocta > Nothoprocta pentlandii. The sequence continues at coordinate 6,633 of VZSG01000501.1, read as the reverse complement.
CTACGTGCCTGTCCACCTGTCCAAAAAGAAAGGGCAGAACGTGGTAACTTCCAAGCCATTCACACTATTCTACAGGAGTACATCACGGAATTGCTTCTAAATATTTTTACCTGCCTTTCGACTTTTTTTTCCCCCCCTCCAGATTCATCTTTGGCATCCTCAGGGAGAGAAATATATTATCTTGTTATACAACAGGGAAATGGAGACAGAGAAATTAAGTGATTTTCCTCGGAGATAGGGTTTCACCAAGAAAGCCGAGACTACTACTGCTCTAGTAGCAGGTGCTTAAACCACAACGCAATTCTGCTTTAATTTGAAGCCACACCTAAAACCACAACAGATTTCTACGCTGTAATCAGAAATACTCTGGTAGATAATATATAACCTGCTTTGAAAAGGACAATTATACAACATGTTTTCCGCAACTCCAGAGCTTACGTTCAGCACCACAGCAACTCAGCAGATGAACCACTACAAGAAGTCTACTTACGTTTTCGTTTTTCAAAATTAGTTTCAGGATTGCTTCTCTCTGCTTCAGAGCCTTAAACAAAAGGGATTCATGTTATTAAAGAACAAAAAGCAAAGTTTGTAACGTCTCAGCTTTGCGCTGCACGGACCTGCAGTCACATTTCGGCAACAGACTGATCCCTCAAATGGGAGGCAAAGCTGCACACCAAGGGAAGGTATCTGCACAAGGGGCAAATCACCCGGCAGGGGCAGACCTGGAGTGCTCTAGTTCCAGGGGCACAGGAAACTAAACATCTCGGCACATGCATTTGTAATAATGATAGGAATAGAGGGGGAGAAAAAAGGCACCATCGGACATTTAGCCTCGCTTTGCCCTAAGTGATAGCAGCTTTTGGCTGAGGTTTCCCAGCCATCTTTAACAGAGCATCGACTCCCTAGATCCACAGGGTGCTTTTAATAGACGTTCTGCAAATAGACAGTCTTATCAGATGAAAAGGATAAACTGCCCTGCTTAAAAAGCCTGTTTAAAAAAATATATTTAATTCAACTGGTCATTGTCAAGCAATTTTAAGCAATACTCATCACACACTGTTAATAACTGCAGTTTTTAGAAGAAATGACCAAGCCCTAAGCACATCCTTACTAACAAGGCAAAATGAAGGTAGCAAAACGATTTGTTTTCTTCTCCCAATATCAAATGTGTCCGAAACTCATGAGAGTTAAACATGAGAGTTTAACAGGTGCTGTTAAAACACTTGGACAAGGATGACCATAGCAAAATGCATAGAAGTAGTAAGATATTAATTACTATTTGGCATAAGTCATGAAGGGTACAAGAACAGTCTTCCAGACCGCCTCTTGTGCCCGACTGTAGAGGGTATCAAGCAGAGTGGAAGTTTTGGGATGCAGATTTCACTCCCTTCTTTTCCTCCAAGGAACCAATGTTTCCTGGCTGATGAGGTGATGCTCACTGCTCAGCCCCTCGTTTAAGCAAATTGTGCGAGAGAAGAGGGCTGCACTTACGGGCTGGTTGATGTGAAACCGCGTCGGCATTCGTCTCATGATGGCAGAGTCAAGGTCTTGGGGCCGGTTGGTGGCTCCCATCACAATCACCTGTGCAGAGCGACAGAGAAAACCCATGAGCCCGAAGGCAGCCTGCAAAAACGTCGTTGTCCTGGAGTTTCAAAGCCAAACACGTGACTCTTCCGAACTTTATCGAGTACGTTAACACTGAAGAAAGTTGCATAATGTTTCCTGGTACTGATTCCAGCAGCTGGATTTAAGCAGAGAGTTTAGGAAAGCAGTGGTACCATACGAGCCTGAAGCCCAATGAGCCTAATTTGAAAGCTCAAGCAACAAGGGGCAACCCCAAACTTTTTCTCATATAGATGTTGCTGACATCTGTTTAGTTCCCATTGGGAACCGAGTGTAGAAGGAACGTGAAGGGAAGCATTTTGTTGAGGTATGAAAAAAAAAAAAAACCCCAGCATTTTCAGTGCTACATCTAAACAGAAGAGACAACTTAACAGCAAAGCATTGCACACACACGAGCCAAATTCAATACAAGCAGAGTATTTACCTCACTTGACCAGACCAGAGTAGTTAGTTTAAGAACAAATTCGCTTCCAGCACACATCAGCCTTGTGCACTTGTTATTTTAAGCTATGTACATGGTAAATAATCAGTCAAGAGAATGAATTATGCCAGAGAAATTAATATCCAATGCCCACAGTGTCCTGACGGGCGGCCGCTCTTTAGTTCCGGATCACTGTTCCGCAACGGGCTCCAGGCTGGGCCCGGGCCTGGATGAGAGCGACTCTGCCACCTAGAGGCCTCATTACACGGGCCAAACAGGTCAAAAGACTCCGGTTTTAGGGCTCCACAAACAACTCGGGGTCCCTTCTAGCAGCACTTACACACACGGGTTCGCTGCTCTTGCGTGTAATGGGCCAAGTAAACAAAATAATTATGAGCAGCCATCCGGTGTGAAAATCAAGGAGAACAAGCAAACAAAAAAACCAAATCAGAAAAATAAAATCTCAACATTAAAAAACTAAGGAAATTTGCTAGTCTACTGCTTTTCAAAAGAGAAGTAAAAACAATAAAACAATTAGGATGCATACTCAGATCTTTCCATATCTTTCTTGAAATCGAGGAGTCACTTGGAAAATATTGCTGACATGATTTTTTTCAAAGCTATTTTAAATTCCTAATTTTGGCAGCTCAAGGTTCACAGCACTATTATTCAGACTTGAAGAGAAAAGAGGACCTCTTTAAGTTAAAAAACAGCACCCTCCCCTTCAAAAAAAAAAAAAAAAAAAGAAATATAAGAACAGCCTTCTTAAGAACAGAAAGATCCATTAATATAATTCATCTCACTCCCATACCACATGGGGAGTCACTAGCACTGACAGGCAGAGAAGCTCACTACGTGCACCACGCTGCAACACACGCTAATTTGGCAGCAAGACCTGGTGCTTTTCATGCCATCTTCTGGACCTACCTGACAATTGTAATCGGTGTCCAGACCGTCCCACAGACTCATGAACTGAGCTTTCATCATGGCCGTAGCTTCGTGGTCCGAACTCGAGCGACTTCGCAAGAAGGAATCTGGGTTCAAGGATTCAGTCAAGCGGTTACTTTCAATCCCACATCATTTTAGTTCTCATGTGCAGATCTGTATTATTCTGTCTTTGTTTACAAATATGTTTTTAATAAGCATTGACAACAAATAGAAATTATTTCATATGACAAAGGATAAGAAAGTGGAATCTTAGGGTTTTTTTTCAACCCCTTTTTTTTTTCCAGGCATGTTACTTATCTTTGTGCTTATCACAAAAAATTGTCCCAAATCTTGTGTATACTGTGAGGTCTCCAGATTTTCCCTTTCCTGAATTCCTGGAAAATTCAATTGTCACCCAAACTGAAAAGTTTCACTGAGCAACTGGCACCTTTGCTGCCTTCCTGACTGCAGTTTTCCCACTACTTTTTCAGCCTATCACGCTGCTATGCCTCAGCTCTCCTAATCCCATATTTTATTCCCTACCATGTTCCCTTATGACATAAAACACTCGGTGTCAAAGTGCAGATGAATTTCCTGGATAGGTACCTTTGCAGAAGCAAAACTTCTTGCAAGCACCAGCTTAGCCCAACCCAAAATACGCAGCAGCCCGTTCTACTGAAATTTCCTCTATTTTTCCTATTTCATCATTGTTGCTTTTCCATACGGCTTCTGTGACTAAACCTGGCTTTGATGTCGCTCCCTCTAAAGAGCACTAAATAAATACACCCATCAACCTGAGCTTGCACTTTAATGTTACTTTATCACATCTGCAGGCAGCTTTGTTTTCTTTTTACCTATTTCATCAATAAAAATGATGGACGGCTGGAGCTTTATAGCGAGGGAGAAGACGGCAGCAGCCAGTTTTTGGGACTCCCCATACCACTTGTCAGTGAGCGTCGAAGGCTGCAAGTTAATGAATCGACAACCTGCTTCCTTGGCCGTAGCTTTGGCAATCAGTGTTTTGCCACAACCGGGAGGGCCGTACAGAAGTACTCCTGAAAAAGGAAGGGTGTTAAAAGCTGCTTTGCTCTAACAGCCACGATTGCATACAGGCTTTTTATCCCATTTCATCCCATTCTAAAAGATGTGCAAACAAGTTTATAGTGTTCCATCATATTAAACACAGTAACATTTTTAACATACCTTTAGCATAATATAAAAAAAATAAGAATATCTAAAAACAGATACTGTCAAATCGACGAGAGACATTTGTTCGAAAAATGAGTGTTCTATTTTTATGACTGCAAATTTAAGATGAAATTGAAAAAAAAAATCTATTTTTTTCAATGAGTGTTTGACAGGCCTTTTTCTTTTATAGCTGGATTCAAACTTTCTATTAAAAAGCATCCCAGAGGAAAAAGAAGGGAAACTACATAAATAACCCGATGACTTTTAAAGTCTGATAAACCTGTCATAATGAAACAATTCACACTAATTCTTTTCTAACATGTAAAGACAACAACTTCAACAACAACAACAAAAAAGGTACATACAGAGAATTACAAAGGTTTTCTTTTTTTTTCCTGTTAATGTGACTGATGACCTTAAGCAACACAATCTCTCCGAAGTGACTTTTTATTAACACGTGATGCAAGGCGCTAATAAAACTAGGGACCTTGCCCTGTGTGGAAAGTCTGGCTAAAAATAAATGAACAAACAATATATATCTTTTTCCTTCAGCTTATTAGATCGTGAAATTACTCCAGACAGTTTCAATCTGCAACTTCAATAGTGAGTAGTCTGGAAAGACTAAAGCAACTTGTTACAAAAGTGCTATTTTTCATTTGATTACTCGAGTTAGTTCATGAAACAAAGACAAGATGGTCATAGATATAGGGAATAATTGACAGTATTTACAGGATATTCAGAAGACAAAATGGACTGCATAGAATAATGCAAGAAAAAACTGATTTCAAGAACTAAAGAACAATCATTCTCTTTTAAGAACATTGTTTAAGAACAATTGTATCTTAAAAAAATAAAAAGAAAAAAGAAGGAGCAAAAGGAGAGAGGAATAAACATGTCCTGACCAATAACTCCTGTTACTGTGGATAACTGTTAACAATTTCCTCTTTTCTATGTAATCGTAACTTTTTTTTT
>VZSG01000500.1:606958-630808 GCA_013398315.1 Nothoprocta pentlandii | reverse complement strand
GCATGGGAATGATGGTGTCCACGTGGGAATGATGATGTCCGCATGGGAATGATGGTGTCCACGTGGCCTCTGGGCTGCCCGGGGGCGGGTGGGCAGCAGAGGCCGGCAGCACGCAGGAAGGGCTGGCGCGGGAGCGGGAAGGGCTGGCGCGGCCCCGGGAAGCTGCGGCTCCGCGCGGGCTCCTCGCCCGCTGGCGGGCAGCCCTCGTCCCACGAGGGGCCGTGCGGGGCCACATGATGTGCCCTGCGAGGGAGGGCGGCACGGGCAGGAGCGGAGCAGACCTCCCCGCAGTAAGAGGAGCCTCTCCTTGCTGGCTCCTGCAGCACCCACGTGCCCCCTGCAAAACACAGAGCCCGCAGGCAGCCCGAGGATGGAGGCGCAGACTGGCAAAAAAACTGCTTATCATATAAAAGGCTCGAGTAATTAGCCAGCATTAGCATCGAGGTAGGCTTCCTAAGTGCTGTAGGGCAGGTTAATTGGGCTAGCTTTGCAGTGGAAGGGTTTGAAGAGCTACTCTGAACCTGCTTAGGGTGTTTTTTCCACCTCTGCTCAGGCCCATGGGGTGCAGTAGCTCCCAAGTCCAGGACTAGCCCTGGACATTGCTGAGATGTGTGTACGTCGCGCTACCTGCTCTGGAGCGGACAGCACAAAGATAATAAACTGAGCTGTGGGGTGGCTCAAGTGGCACCAAAGCATGAGAAGGATCGGAGGGGCCCCAGCCCAAATGTGCCTTGGCCGAGGCTGTTCTTTGGCGCGGTCCAGGGTGCCTGCGTCTCCCTGCGGACGGATTATGGCGGGGAGAAGTCACCCCAGCCTCAGCCAGGGATCCCGGGTATTCCAAATAGCTGTGGTTTCCCAGTCTTGGTCTAGGAAAGGTAGGGAATGAGGTGCTCCAGAGCAAACCAAGCGCTGCTAACGCTCTCAAGGAGTCTGTTAAGACAGCCTAAAGCTGGAAAGCCCAGTTCAAGCATGAAGCTTCTCTTGAATGTGGCCATTCAAGGAGATTCTCCTGCCCTGAGAGCTTGACCAGGGCCCATATCTGATATGCTTGCCACTGTAACTTCTCCTCTGGGATTATTTGCGGTTATTAAAGGCTTTCCACTGGGCTTTGCTGCCATAAGTGTTTGATGGCAGAGGAGATGGGGTGCGGGAGCTCCTAAGAGCAGAACTGCGTGGCAAGTACCCTGACCCACTGTGGTTCCCTGTCAGCAAGGAGGCTGCAGGTGCTTGTCCTGGGTTGCTCGGGTGACCCAAAGAGACAGCACTGCCCTGCCAGGCGCCTTAGAGCCAGCACATGCCCCATGGTCGTTTTCAGCTTTCCCTTTGAGATGGGTGCTTCATCATTGCTGTAAATCTGCTTCTGGAGACTGCCTGGCACTAACCTCTGCGCAGAACATGATGCTAACGTAACTCGGTACCGGCCTAAGCTCTGAGGGCTGGAAAGCTTCTCTTGTGCAGGGCCTGGGTTTGTGCTGAGCACGGCTGTCCCACAGGGAACGGGCTGGCTCCCTTGTTCGCAGGACGTTCGCTCCCGTTATCGCCGCGACAAGCACGGGCCTGAATTACGCGCGGAGCGTTGTTCTGCCATCGCCGCTGCGAGGAACTTCCCTTTGTGCTGCTCCTGTTCTTTCCACATCCCTCTTTTGTGTGCGTTTTCTCAGGCTGGAACAAAATGAACTGAACAGTCAGACTCAACATGCGGAGCCTGAGCAGCAGGGCTGGGCTCACGAGGCTGCTTTGTGGACCTTTGTTGGAGAGCCAACATGCAATGGTAGCAGTCAGCTCTAGAGCGAGAACTGACCTTCGGGCAGCAGATCTAGCTAGCAAGAGAAGGATGAAGTGGCAGCACCTTTTCCCAGGGCTTTCAGTAAAACCCCCATGACTTTCTGCCTAGGTTGTGGGGGGTTCAGATTTGCCAGCTCGAAGGTGTTTCTGATCTTCAGTTAGAAAAAATGGAGTGTGTTTAACATGCTGCTCATCGTTAGCCCAGGCCCACACTCTCCGTTGCCAGCCTCTCAGGTGAGCTCTACTCATCGTGTGCACAGAACCAAAACAGAGCTATCGACCCGGGCCGCTCCTGGACACAGACAACAGAAATATTTTAACAAATTGCAAATCAGACAGCCCCCAGCTCTTTATACAGTGTTTTTTGTTGTTGTTGTTGTTTTTTCTCCCTGCACATTTTCCTCTAACAGATTATAATGTTTTTACTTCCAGTCGGGTTTCCTTGCTGCTCTCCCCTCTCCCTGGGCTCCTGCTGAGACCCGTTGTGACTCACGGTCAGCTGCTCCAGGAGCTTTAGCCGCTTTGCCTCACCCTAGACTTCAGTTCTGTGAGCTTTCCAGCCCTAGCTCCGCGCTCAGTTTCTGCAGGAAGCAGGCCTGAAGCTCAGTCCCCAGCCCTTCCTAAATGACTCTCCAGGATGATGCTGGTTTAATTCCTTGGCCCTGTGTTCCCTCCATGCCCTCGCATCCATTTGGACCCCTGGGTTACTCTCAGTGCTTGCCCAGGTCAGGACTCCACCTGTCCTTCTCCTCAGGTCACGAAGCCAGCCAGGAGCCTCTTCTAAGAGTTTCCACTCTACTCTTTATCCAGAAATGGTAAAATCGCTGAAAAGAGGGAACCTTCGTGACCAGGTAATGCCCTTCCCAGTCACAGGCTTGCTCTCTGACACAGGGCTCTTACATTTGTTTTAGAATCCCCAACAGTGGTGACTCCAGCCCTTCACTTTCCTCATCGCAGCATCTACCGTGAATTTTCCTTGCCGTGATGTACTCCTGTTTCTCCTTGTTTTACCCAGCAGACAGATGTTTATCCTTTCCTCTTCTCAGCAGTCATTTGCATTCCTGCACGCTGCTGCCGGAGACCCCCTGCTCTCTCCTACCAGCGAAGCAGTCGCTCTTCTGCAGTCCTTCCTCGCAGGTTGTGTTTGCCAGGTCTCCGACCTCCTTCTCGGGACTCTCCCCAGCCAGTCTGAAGGGCCGTGTCCGGATGTTGTCACACTCTTCAGCTGGGGTGTCCCCGTGCTGGGCGGAAAGGCAGAGCCGTTCCCAGCGTCTCCGAAGCAATCCTCCTGGGATGTGCATCCTGGCATGGTGCTTGCCTTTCTCACCACAGCCTGATGCTACTATCTATCCCCATGTTCTGCTGTGCTGCATTATATCGCATGTCATTCCCCAGAAATTGCTATCTCGCTTCTCACTGTCCATTCCTTTTATACAGTTGCCTGTTTATGCTGAAGTGCTGACTGCACTTACCTCTATTGCATTACATCTCTTTCCCTGGGACCATTTCTCCAATTTGTCAATGAACGTGGCCTGGAAGAATAATCCAGAATTTGGAACCTGTCTTCCAGCATACTTGCCATTCTTTGTGTTTCATCTGCAAGTTTAAAGCCTTTCCTGCGGCCCAGGAGCTTACCTGCTGGTAACTGCATCTTGGAAATGGTGATCCCAGCTGGAATAGCACTCCTTTTGTAACGTTCAATGAGAATATGGTCTGTAAGTTGCTTATGGGCGTGTTTTACAAAAGAGTGTCAAGAGCCTTACAAACATCAAGATGTATCTGCTGTTCTTCCTGTTCTCCTGCCAAAGGAGAAAATTAGATTGCTTTGTCGCAGTCCATCCCTTGGAAGTCTACCCTGGCAGCTGCTCTTCTTGTCATCCTGCTGGAGCTGGAGGTACGTAGTGTGGTGTTTGTGCTCGCCTTTCTCTAGGACTGAAGCCGAACTCAGTAGTCTGCAGTTTAGTCTCCTCTCTAAAGACAGGCAGAGTGTTGAGCTTCCCAGGCCTCCCCGCCACCGCTCGCCGGGGCCGCCGCGGTGGCGGCTGCTCCCGCTGCCACGTGTGGCCGCCCGCTCCGGGCGAGCGCTCGCCCTTCCGTGGGACGCGCAGCCGCCGGGCAGAGCGACGCCGGCTGCCTCGGCCTTTCCCCAAACCCTCTCGCTGACGTTCCCTCTCCGCCCCACAGGCCGCCAGCCCCGTCTTTGCCCTTCCCCTTCCTCCCCGCACATTCCTGAAGTGCTCTCTCACAGCCCTGCTTGCCGAATCACATTTTTTTCCCTCTGGCCTTCTTGATTTTGCTTTCCATGGCAATGCATTTAGTTTCAAACCCATCAATTTTGTGCTTCCTGTTTGCTCCGCGCCACGTGAGCGAGGCTCGTGGTTTGATGCTGTTTGTCTTGGCTCTAGCAGGGCCTCTTGCAGGGTCTCCTGCAGCCTCCTCATAGCCGAACTATGAGACCTGGACTGGAGAAATGGGCGCTCGGGGCGGCAGGAGACGTTGGCTGGAGCACGGGCTGCAGGAGGAGATCAGGGTATGGTGTGAATCCACACTAGAAGGGTGTCCTGGGGTCAATCCTGCGGCCAATACCATCCGGCATCTTCGGTAACGGCCTGGCGGACGGGGTGGGCAGCACCCTGGCACATTGGTGGGTGAACCTACAAGATGTCTGCTGTGCAGAGGGCCCTCGGCGGGCTGGGAGCCAGGCTTGCAGAAACGCAGGATTCATCAAGGGCAAACGCACCGCCCTGTCCTTGGCGGAGGGGACCCCGCGCAGCCGAACGCACGGCGGCGCTGCCCGAAAGCCACTCTGCGCAAGCCGTGGAGCCCCGTGGGCAGCTCGGCAGCCACGCAGCGTGTCACCGAGCCACCGCGCTGAGGGCCCGGCCCAGCCGCAGCGCTAGGCCGAGGGCAGCCCGCGGGCGAGGGCAGGGGCGGGAAGGCCCGGCCCCGGGGAGGCCTCGCGCGGGTCTGCACGGCCTGCACGGAGAGGCTGGGCGCTCGGCTGGTGGGCCCGCACAAGAGGTGAGGACGAGACCTCGCTGCGGGCGGGAGGGCGCAGCGGGCAGAGGCCGCCTCCGCGCTCGCCCGGGCCGGCCGAGAGACGCCAGGCAGCTTGGACTGGATACAAGCATGTGCTCTCACACGAGGGCTCGTTCAGACACGGGAACACGGCTCAGGAGGTTCTGGGCTCTCCATCCTTGCAAATACTTGAAACTCAACTGCTCCAGCCTGGTCGAACTGATCTCCAGAGGTCCCTTCCTCCTCACGTGATGTGTTTTTGTAATTTAGCGTGTGCTTCCTTTTCTGCCTCTGTACTGGGGATGTGCTTGTGTCTGTGTGTTGAACAGTGTTTCTTTGAAGACCATCAGCTCTGCTCAGTTCCTTTATTCCTTGGCTTTTCTGTCTTTGCCATCTTAACATCCAATCTTTACAGTTATTAAAGTCTGCCTCCTGGAGGTCCCTTTACTTGTTCAAAGATCTTCTTCCCATCCTTGAACACAAAGGTGTCTTTCATGTCTTGGCCACATTCACCCAACTTGCCTTCCCCTCCACCTTCTGCATCCATCACCTTGTTCGTTAGGAGGAAACCTAGAAACCTTTTCCTCCAGCCACCGCTTCCCTTCTCTTGCAAAAATTGCTTCCAGCGTGTTAGGAGCTGTTGCTGGTCAGTCTGTCTCCTGCTGCTATGTTTTCCCTCTAGGGTCGTTTTGTGTCACCATGAAGCTTTGGGCAAGTGACACTGCTCACTTGAAGTCCCCTCCATGTCATGTGTAGACACTGGGCTAGAATGGTGCCTGCCTTCTCCCCGGATTGCAAAGCAAACAAATCTGTCCTTAATATACAAGGCAACACATTCCTCCTTAATACTCTGCCTGTCTTTCTAGAACAAGCTGCATCCTTCGATATTAATATTCCAGTCATGTGGATTATCCCATCAAGCCTTTGTTATACCAATTAAATCATAATCTTGATCATGCCTTGAGACTTGCGGCTCCTTTTGTTTATCCTTGCGCTGCGCCATGGGCGCGCTGACGTGTGCGGCGCCGGGCAGAGTGACCCACGCTCTCCTGCGAGCCCGCGGCCACCTCGCGGGTCATGAGCTGCAGACGTGGAGCAGCGGCCACGCTCGGGAGCTGCCCCAGGGCCGCGCCGAGCGGTGACGGGCAGGATGCCACCCGGTCACTCTGCTCTGAGCGGGGAGCCGCGGGAGCAAGGGGGCATGCAGGAGCCCCGGGAAGGAGGGAGGGAGCGAGAGGAAGGAAGGAAGGATGGAAGGAAGGACAGAAGGGGTTCCGCAAGGCCCCGTGCCTCTGCGTGTGCTGCTGTGGTGCTCAGGGGCTGTGTGGCTAGGCCCAGCCTTGGGGCTCCTGACACTAGAACAAGGCTCTGGCCATGCAGCCGAGGCTGCGCATCCCTGCTGCTGCTGGAGGGCACATGGTGGGAAGGGGAAATGAGGGCTACACCCTGTCCATCTCCTGGCATTATTAAAGTCAAACGAGGAGCTGGAGCAAGGGCCCCTGTGCACTGGGTGCCAGGGGAGAAGAGCAGAGTGAAGGTGGGTGACACAACCTCAAAAGCCCAAGTCTGGACACCAGCTCCTTGGAGTGGCCCAACTCCACAGATGGAGCCGTGGGCAGAGGAGAAGCCACCCGGAGACTCCCCGTCCCATGTGGCCAAGGCCTCTGGGAGCTGGGAGCTGCCTCCTTCGGGCTGCTCCACACCCTGCTCCCTTGGGCGGGCTGCCGAGCGCTGCGCGGGGGCTCTCGGGAGGGCTCAGTGCGACTCCTCTGCGGCCCTTGCACTGACTGCCAAGTGAGCAACAACAGCGTGCGGGGACGGGGCTGGGCACGTGTGAGTGTGCGTGTGGATGTGCGTGCATGTGTGTGTGCACGTGTGTGCACAGTGTGTGTGTGCACAGTGTGTGTGTGCACACGTGTGCATGCACAACTGTGTGAAGAGCACCAGAATTTTGGTGTCCAGCAGATTTCCAGCACATTTCCAGGCCAGGTTTGGGCTGTTGTAGTTGCAAGGCAGCACAGCGGCGTGTTCAAGGTCTGGCGCAAATCCAAGCTCTGGCCACGCTCCTCGGGGCTTGAGCTCTCCTGGAGGGGTGAGTCCTTGGAAACCCGGTGCCCGCGGTGCGCAGCAGCCCTTGCCGTGCCCTGCCCGCACCATCCTGCGCTCCAGGCTCAGCCCTGCTCCCAGCGGCTGAGTCACTTTTCATTACGCAGAGGCAAGCGATCTCTTGGCACAGCCCAGGAAAATCAAGAGTGAGGAGGAAAATGAGCTCGTTAAAGCGCCATAAACACAACGAAGGATCATCCGCATCCCGGCGACCGCTTGGCCGGCTGTCCAGGTCAGCCTGCAGGGAGAGTCGGGCAAGCAGGACGGGGCAGGGAGCCTCAGTGACGCGGGGCTGAGCGGGGACCCCAGGGGCTCCCGTCACCCCGTGCCCAGCTGCACACAGCACGTCCCCAGCAGCGGGACATCCTCCAGCACCCCGGCCAACGAGCCCCTCGGCATCGGTGCCCGGGCGACACGAGCTGCGTGGGACACACAGGCGAGCAGCCAGGAGCTTGTCTGCGGGGCGGTCGTTGTCCCTGATGAGGATCTTCAAGCAGCGCCCCAGGCTGCCCAGGGAGGCTGGGCAGCCTCTGTGCGGGGAGGCGCCGAGGCCCGACTGGATAGAGCCCCCAGCAGCCTCTGTGACCGCACGGGTGGCCTTGCTTTAGCAGGAGGCTGGGCTGGAGACCTCCTGGAGCCTCTTCCAGCCCGAGTTATCCCGTGACACTGAACCCGACGCTCCTCTGAAAAAGGAGAGGATAGAAAATAATGAGGGAGTTTGTTAAGGTCTCTCATTTTACTGCAGCAAGTCTGTTCTAGAGCTGAATGTCAAGAGAAGAGAAAGTTCCCTCTCCAAAGAAATACAATAAAAGACCAAACAATTATTTTTATTTTCCTTGACACAGGTAAACAATTTACTCCTCTTGCAGAACATATGACAGTTCCCAAGGAATAAATGTTCTCGTTTCATTATAAATCCTCACTAACCAACACGATTATTTAGCGCTAATGGCACTAAATATTTCCCAGTCTCCGTGCAGACAGAGGGCTCAGTGCTGGCATTAATCACAAACCGAGTGCCCCTTGCCTCGCTGGGCGTCCCCATGCTTAGTTCAGAGCGGCATGTGCGAGGGCTCGGAGGCAGAGGTAGCTTCGTGCAGTTTGCTCCCTGCCTAACGGGCTCCTTGGCGCTGGGGCGCTGGGCGGATGCACCTGGCACGAGTGCGAGGGTGGCCCTGGGGCATCATCTTTGCTTCACGGCGGGAAACTGAGTCAGAGAGAGCCTGGAGCCATCTCCGGTCTGGCATGCATGGGGAGCGAGGGGACATTGCAAGGGAGGGCTCCAAGAAGGGAACTGCCGCCCTCCCCATCCCCATGCCTGGATGCTCCTTTGTTGGAAGCGGCTGGGTACTTCCAGCCGAGAGCTCGTTAAGCACCAGCTGCTGGAGAGGACAAAACCCGGAGCCACCAGGGTATCAATTAGCACCTGTTCGTTAGCGAGCCCAGCCGCCCAGAGGAAGCAAACGGCCTCGTCCGCCGCCAGCCTGCGCGGGAAGGGGAGTCCTTGTGGGCTTCTCCCCCGCGACGTGGAGCCCGGGGAGGGCGGCGTGGGAGGACGGGCTGGTTCAGAGGCTGAGCAAATAGGCCGGGGCAGGAGGCAGCAGGGAAACAGGGATGGCGCAAAGCAAAAGCAAACAAGGAGAGCTTCAAACACGTATTTTGGAGCAAGAATGCGGGTTTGTGACAGGACCGGTTAGGCAGGTCGTGGGGAGAGGGGCTCCTCGTGGAGCAGGCGGTGTTCCAGGCGAGCTCCGGGTGACAACCAGGGGGATGGGAAGCGGCAGGTGAAACGCGCTGCGGCGGGAGCACCCAGAGCAGGGCGCAGAGCTGAACCCTGCGCAGGGCTCCGAGTGCAGCCCTGGGGCACGCGCTGCCGCGGGGCCAGCACAGCGGGCGGGAGCACGGGTATCCGCGAGCCCCGGCTGCGGAGGCAGCGCCCGGGCACGGGCAGCGGCGCAGAGCAGGCGGCGGCATCTCCCGTGCCACGGGCATTGCGGGGCAGGGCAGGAAGGGCAGGTGCTCAGCCAGGGAGCAAACCCGGGCCTCCAGGGCAGGGCCAGGGCAAGGAGCAGCCTTGGCCGCAGGCTCCGTCCCAGCCCTGGCTCTGCAGCTGCCCACAAGCCCAAATTAGCTCGTCAGCTGATGCCGCCGCTCCAAACACTGGTGGCTTTTGTAGCCACGGGCGGCCGAGGGCTTGTGCTCGCGCCGGGCCCCCATGAAGGGCGCCGCCGCTCTCGCCCGGGCTCTTCCCGCCCGTCCCGCTCGTGCGGAAGGGACAGAGGTGGAAGAGCCGCCCTGGCGCGGGGTGACCTGCTCCCCTCTCCGCATCAGCTCCTCTGCAGCTGAGACAAGAAAACCAGAGGTGTTTTCCCTGCTGCAACCCAACTTAAGGAAGCAGCAGCCTCCAAGCCCCAGCAAGGGTGGGCGGTGGGAAGGGCCCGGGCCGGGCACGCGGGCAGGATGGGCGCCGGAGCCCTGCGGACCTGGCCACGCGCAGGTTGGCTCCGTGGCCAGCAGGCAAGGGCAGTTCCCGAGCAGCCCCGGGAGCTTGCGGTTCTGCTGCCCTCTGCGTTACCACAAGAAGAGCTTCTCTAGGAGAGACGCGTGTGGCGGGCGCAGCATCTGTCCCTTGGTCTATGGCATTGGCCACCTGCCCTGGAAAAGGTTCCTAAACTAAAGGGCAAGGCTGGATCTTTGAGGGGACTGACCCCTAATGACCAGCAGCCCATGCTGGCCTCCCCAGAGATACTCACGGAGGAAAGATCTGAGCGTGGAGCAGAGAGGCCTGGTCTTGGTGGCAAACCTCCATGCTGCCCTTCTCTAAGGCTAGGGCTGCTTCTGATGCATTTAATTGGACCTTTGCTTCTGCCAAGTATTCCTTAGGGGAAAACTTCAAGCAAAATCTGCCCAAAAGGCAAGCAGGGAAACCTCTAAGATTGGCAAAGGTTCTGTCCTTTCCAAGGCCGGGGAGAGCAGCTCTGTATTAACCGCTTCCTTTGTAAAACCACAGCACTGGGCTCATCTTGGAAATCTTGAAATGAAACTTCCCAAAGCTGCTTCCCCCCAGGGGCCGGGGTCAGGGCGGCAGCAAGGCGCTCCCGGCTGCTCCACTGCTGCCCAGCCACCCGCAAACGGGCCAGGGTGGCGTGATCCCCGAGCTGGGCTGCACGGGCAGCTCCTCCGCAGCGCGGCCTCCGGGGCCACGGCCCCGCGGCCTCGTCCTGTCCGGCCAAGGAGGCTCCCGCTCTGGTCGAGGAGGCTCCCGCTCCTGCCAATCTCCCCGGCGCTGTAGGAGCCCTATGGAGAGATGCTGAGCGTGGAGCAGTCGCGGCAGCCCAGCCCTCCTCCATTTGCTCTCTTTCCTAATTAGATGCAGTAATTAGGATGCTCCTCTCTCTCCTTCGCTCCGGGAAACTCTGTGCAGAAGCAGCAGCTGAGCCAGAGGCAGCTCTTGGCAGGCATCACCTGCAGCACCTGCAGCGCGCAGCCTGTCCCGATGGTTTTCCCTTTTCCTCCCTTTTCCCGGAGCTTTGCCCAAGCAGAAGCCGTGGTGCTATCTGCTGGCAGTGTCCAACATTGCATTGCAGTTTCATGGAGCCTGCATGCTGCTTCCCCTGCCGCCAGGCCCCCAAAACCCCCTCCAAAATGGGGATGAATATTTGCCTGGCGACAGACAGGTTTTTGCAGCGCTGCAATTGCCAGAGATGCTCCTGGGCAGGAGCTCCCCTGCATTGCGAAGGGAAGTGCGTTTCCAGGGGGAGATTTTGTTCCGTCTGGAACGTGACGGGCAAAATAAAAAGGGAAAAAGGAAGCAGTGAGTCCTTCCCGCGCCTGCCTAGCCAGGCAGAAAAGGGCTCGGCCGCCTCGCGCGGGGCGGGCAGCAGCGGCCTTGGCACGGCACAGGGCCCTGCACAGCAGCAGCCGTCGGGATCCTCCCGTGCGGCCGCCTCGCGCCCTCTGTGCACAGGCCCCGCTCACCTCCCTGCACGGCGCAGCCCGGACCCCGCTCGCCTCCCCGCACGGCAGAGCCCAGACCCCGCTCGCCTCCCCGCACTGCAGAGCCCGGACCCTGCTCGCCTCCCTGCACGGCGCAGCCCGGACCCCGCTCGCCTCCCTGCACGGCGCAGCCCGCGCTTTGCACCCTGCACCCACAGCACCCATCCCCAGTGGGGTTTAGGTGCCAAGACACTGCTCTGCTGCTGGCGGACGCCACCACCAAGTCCCTTGGTCTCCCCTTGCTGCCCCCGCTCATGTTTTAGAGCCGGTTCTTATCAAGATTTATTCAGGGTTTCTTCTGGAGCTGGCTGGAGCAGGGTGTGCTGCGGCAGCGCCTGGCTGTGCAGACACGGGCTGGGCTCTCACCCTCCTTCTCCTGGGCACCTCTGCAGCCACCCATGGGGACGGGCAGCCCGTGCCGGGCACCGGCCCTGCCCTCCCTGCTCCTCGGGGAAAGGATCCGGTGCCAGCTCGGATCCAGCGCACGGCACTCGCTCCTCCACTCGTCCCTGTTGCAGTGATCAATGGGCACAAACATTGCTAAGTAATCAAACTCCTTAGTAAGTGAATTACTGCTTAATTGCACAAAATTACAAAGAAATTCATTTTTTGAGCGTTAGCTGTTCTGATCTAGCTTTCAAATATGAATTACTGGCAACAGTAAAATGAGTCGCCTGGAGGACATGAGTAGTTACCACCAGGCCTTTGGTCTGCGTTGCTGGGACTCAGCTCCGTCCCGCCAGGCTGTGAGACGTGTCCCCATGTCCCCCGCACGCGCTGGCCCCCCTGACCGCCTTTGCTGGTCCCACCATGGCTGTGGCGACGGCAGAGCCGCCACTGCATGTGCAGACCAAAACCCTTCTTCTAGGCAAAATGTCCTACTGATACCCTCGGTTTCTCCAAACTCATCCAAATGATCATCCAAATCCAAGATCATCCAAACGGGAATGATTAGAGGCCTGGAGCAACTGCCTTAAGAGGAAAGACTGAGCTGGACCTGTTCAGCCCGGAGAAGAGAAGGCTGAGGGGGGACCTGAGCAGTGTCTGTAAATACCTCAAGGGAGGCAGTGAGGAGGAGGGGGCGGCCTCTTTTCAGTGGTGGCCAGCAACAGGACTAGAGGAACCGGCCACAAGCTGAGGCACCAAAAGTTCCACAGGAGCTTAAGAAAAAATTTCTTGACAGCGAGGGGGACAGAGCCCTGGCACAGGCTGCCCAGAGAGGCTGTGGAATCTCCCTCCCTGGAGATCTTCCAAACCCGCCTGGACACAGCCTGTGCCCCGTCTTCTGGGTGACCCTGCATGTGCAGGATGGACTAGATGATCTCCAGAGGTCCTGCCAACCTGAAGGATTCTGTGATTCTATGAAACTGCTCGGAGGCCACCCACTGTGGAGACATTTTTGGTTTGTGCCTTCAGCCGTGTTCACTGCTGAGACCGCAGATGGAGACACAACCATGGAGCTCCTTATGGTCACATGCAACTGCTTTCCAAACCATTCCCAGCACATCTTCACAAGATGTTCCTCTCGAAGATTCGCCATCTGTACTGCAGCAGTCTGGGACAAGTCTGGCAGCTGAAGCAAGGCCTTTGAACAGGAAGGGCTGGAGAGCCGTGGCCGTGCGGGATGGCCCTGCCCTCAGTGGGGGAGACAGGCTGCCAGCGGGGCAGCTCCAGCTGCGGCTGCCCCAGAGGCTTGTGTGGTTCCGAAAGCCATGGCGCTCTTGCAGGGACCGTGACACCAACCGGACCCACCTGTGCTCCCTCCCAGCGCGCCCAGTGATCCCTTGGGCGCTTTTTCTGCTCAGCTCTGGGAGAAACGGCCCTGCTCTGTCCCTGGCTGTGGCTCTGGGCCTGTTATCCCTGGGCAAAGCTCCGCACGCCCTGTGTGTGCCCAGGCCAGCCCCGACTGACCGCAGTGACCCCCGCAGAGCACCCGAGCTGCGTGCGAGGAGCCCTGAGGGCGCCCGGCTGTGACCGGGAGCCTTGTGGGCGACTCGGCGGTGCCAGCCTCGGGGCTCGTCGCGCTGCACACACAGGTAAAGTGCAGTGCCACTGGCAGCTGGCCACGGGCTCCCATATCCCGCGTGCATGGACGAAGCGCAGCGCCGCCGGCGGCCGGCCATGGGCTCCCGCATCCCGTGTGCACGGGCCAAGTGCAGCGCCGCCGGCAGCCGGCCACGCGCTGCAGGCTCCCGGGTCCTGCACACACCTCACTGAGAAGCAGCAGTCAGAGTCACACGAGTCGCTGCAGCTCTCACAGCCCGGCATCTTCTTGCCCCTATCTCTGTTAAGACGCGACCCTTCGCAGCCCCAACAAAAGAAAGCAAGCACAAGCACGGGAAACCACCGGTGCACAACGGTGCCCCCAGCCAGGCACAGTCACTGCAGGGTCACTCATGGTGGCTGCTTCCACTCCACGGTGCTTAGGACACTCACTTCCATGTCTCTGTTTTTCCCCTTCCAGTCAGTGTGCTGCTGCAGGGCTCCACCGTCCTTGCAAAGGGTTTTTCCCCTCCCTCAGTGTTTCATTCCCAAGTCTGTGTTGTTGCAATCACAACTTATTTGCGCTCCATTCCCCGGCCACGAGAAGCAGAGGATTGCCCTGCGCTAAAGAGCTCCTCGAGGCTCTGCGGGAGCGGGCCCTGGTGAGCAGAGCCCTCAGCAAGGTGCGTGATCCCCCCTGCCCCTTCCAAACCCAGAGGCACCGCAGCCTCCTCACCGGGGCAGCCTCCGCGCCTCCCCTGCTGGTCTCCTGGAGCTGAGGGGGCTCTTCCCACGGGATTATTTCAGGAATTTGGATTGTGTGAGAGAGGAGGCTGGCACCACTCCTGCTGGAACGCACCCACAGCAACACAGCGAGATAAGACGTTGCAAAGCTAATAGGAGCTTGAGAAAGGCAGTGCAGCCTCCTTCCTCAGCTGCAACATGCCCTCCAAAGCAGAGTGATCCCAGGCACCAGCACATCAATGCACAGATGGTATCTGGAGCCCTGGCGCTTGCTGGGCACCCTGCAAACCAAAACAGCTGTCTGTAGTGAAGCTGCAGCTCGTGGCGGCGCAGCAGGCAGTGTGGCTCGTTCAGCAGCCCGGCAGAGCGCCCAGAGGAGTAGGCTGGCAGGCCCAAAGCCTGGGTGGACAAGTCGTGTGGAGAGAGCAGGGCAGCCGCCAGTCTGGTGGAGCTCACGATGAGCTGGACAGCTTCCTTGCTCTGGGACAGGGCAGCTCGCAGGTGCTGACGTGGTTCAACCCCTGCTCAGGGCCTCCTTGGAGCCTCACACATGTGGATCTGGAGCTGGTCTGGGACAGAGTGCTCCAAAGGCACCCAGCTGTCCTAGGACAGGGCACACGGGAGTGCTGAGTAAGCTCTGGGGCTGGAGGGCATGGGGAAGACAAAGAAAGACCAGAGCTCTTCTGGGTCAACGTTGTGCTCTCAATCCGACCAGTAACACAAGAAAATGCACAGTTTGCCATGGTGTGGCACTATTTAGGTGTTTGGGATCTCTAACCATAACCATGTTGCCACTGCCAGGTAAGGAAAAGCCCATGGAAATGTCAGCATGATGGCGTGTTCTAGAAATGTCGTTTATTTCTGTCTGCCATAAAATGCAGCCTAGTGGGAGGTACTTGGGAGCCTAGCCGAGAATGTGTCACGTCAGCTGTCCCCGGAGATGCCACAGGACGCAGCAGGCAGAGGCCTGGACTACCAACAGCTAGTGCATATACACACAGCTTACAAGTGCCTTTGGTGCAGAAGATGCTCTTGAAGCACACGGCACCTCCAGGCAAGGCTGCTTTCGAGCGCTGCGTAGGCATGACTGCAGCAGCGGTGGGAAGAGGCTGCGGAGGTGCCGAGGTGGCTGCGGCAGCGCCCGCAGCTCGGTGGCGCTGGCCGTGCCGCAGCAGCCTGCCAGGACGGCGACCAGCGCTGGCCGCCAGCCGGCACCAGCTGGCGCCGCTTGGCCCGCGCGCGGCCACGGGCGGGCTCTGCTGGGCAGCGGTGCCACGGCCACTGCCTCCTGCTGCCGGTGCGGGCCGCGTGGCTGCTCCGGTGCGCACAGGAGCTCCCGTGCACACTGCGCTCACGCCAGCATGGAACGTGGCTCCGAGGGCTTGGGAGCCTCGCGGGGTTGGGGCAAAGGGTCGCAAGATAACTCAGGCTTGAAGTGGCCCCAGGAGATCCCTCGGCCAAGCTCCTACTCAAAGCAAGGCCAGCTACAGAGGCAGGTCAGACTGCCCTTGAAAGCCTCCAAGTATGGAGCCTGCCACAACCCGCTGCTGCCACGGCCTCTCTGTTCTCATGGAGGAAAGGCAGCCACAGGAGATGTTCCAGCACCTCTGTCCGCCCCGCCGGGACCCCAACCTGGGATGGGTTCACGGGGCCCTGCCAGCAAGCAGCAAGCCCTGCCCGCACACCAGGAGCATTCCTGGGTGGAAAACCGCGGCCGCCAGCACGGGGCAGAGCAAGGGGGCAGCAGTGCCAGATCCCACGCTGCCCCCAGCTCTCCCACAGTCTCTCCAGAAGATGCATCCTTAGTGTCCTGCCAGGCAAACACCGGCACCATGGGACACAGAAATAAGGATTTTCAGGCTTTGGGGTTGTGCTGCAAGGGAGCACAGCCTTGGATTTGGTTAATGTTAAAATTCGGTTAAAATGTTAAAACTATTTTACCATTTTCACTTAAGTTTACCACTTGCATTTGCAGACTATTTGACTGGCTTCCCCCACTGCTTCTTGTGGAGCTCTGAGTGGTTCAGTTTGGGGAACGATGTCTGGGACAACGTGAGGTGGCCTTGTGGCCATTGCCCCTTACTGCCAGGAGCATCTCGCTCCCGTCGCCACACGATGCTGTCTCATCTGCAGAGGGCCTGGAGCCTCGTGGCGGGGCGACGAGGCCGGGCCGAGCCCCAGAGCCGTGCGGCTCCTCTCCCTGCCCCGGGAGCCTGTCACAGCCGTCCCCCTCTGCGCACAGTCTTGGACCTCTGTAGGGTTACACCCACAGCCCTGAACACACCACCTGTGCTCGTCTTCTTCCACTTGCCCAACTGCCCAGAAGACCCCCCTGTTTTTTTTTTTTTTTTTTTTTACACATATTGCCATTTAAAGCTTGTGGTCCTAGGTAGGTTTATTGCATGGGCTATGTTTTCTCTTTCTGTATTTCCTCTTTTTATTTTCTCTCTGCTCCTGGCAGTGAATCAGTCCTGGTTTATGACCCATCAGCAAGACTCCTCGTCAGAGCTGGTAAATCTGCAAGTTGTGCCTGACAAGAGCCCCGTGATGTGGCTGTTGCTGGTGACAGGGACAAACCTGCTGAATTAGTGGCACTGCAGGCGGAGCATCCCCGCGCTGCCTCACGGAGCCGGCCTCTCCTCCCTTGCAGCCTCACGTGTCCTCCAGCTACTGCAGCCATTGCAGAACCACCCGTCCCTCGCAGGGGCACTCACCAGTTTGCGCCGCCACGTAGGCCCCTAACTCCTTTGGGTTTCCATCCGAGGACCGTGTGGCTATGGAGAAGCTGCCTGAGGAGGAGGCTTGAGCTTTTCCTTCTACAGCCTTTCACTCATCTTCTGGTGACACTGTTAAGTCGCAGATCTAGTCTCTCCTAGAGCTCAGAGCAGAGCCTACGACTCAGGACCTGGCTCATTGTGTCCTGGCTGATGAAATGGAGAGCCTTTTCATGAGACATTTCTGTACACTCACGGAAGGGCAGAAGATAAATCTAGAATGAACTCATGGGAGATAGAGCCAGGTCCTATCCAAGCAGACCTGACAAGAGGACAAGGTTTAGGAACAGATCTAGTGAATCCAGGGAGCAAATCGTTGGGAAAGGCTGCAAGGTCTTGGTGTTCAAGGCTGCCTTTCTGCCTAAAAACTGTACTCATAAGTCTGACATCGGACACCTAGATACGAGCAAGCTGGGCACTCGTGAGAAACCCCGCAGGAAGGAGCGGAGCGCCTCCGGGAGAGGCCGGCCCGCGGGGGAGGAACAGCAGGTGTTCCAGGGGTGTTCCAGAGGAACAGGGGTGTTCGGGGTCGGCACGGCGAGTCCCATCTTGGCTGGGACTCACCTCCCCGTCCCGGGGAGCGTGAACGGCACCGGTGTCCTCAGCACAGGCCGTCTCCTCCTCACCACGCCTGAGCTGTGGCAGCCCCAGAACCTCCTTCTGGGGCTCTTTTGTAGAGCTCTTGGGCAGGGGCTGTGGACCCGAAACGCACCGTCCCGAGCAGCTCATGCGCCCGCAGAAAGGCTGGATGTCCCTGACTCCTTGCCCATGGTGTCTGCAGTGGCTCAGGACCAGTCTCCCTGTGCCAGGCTCATCTGTCATGACAGCTGGGGCTGAAGCAAGGTGGGTTTCGGGGAGAGAGCCAAGAAAGGGAGGTATCTCCAGGTTTCCTCCAGCATGGACTCATTTCAGACCAGAAAACCAAAAGTGACTCTCTGCCTGACCCGTCCTCAGAGCTCCTTCACCCCTCTGATTCCTAATGCAGTTGTAAAAGAAGCCATGTACCTCCAGGCCCAGCATCTTCTCCTGATGTTTTGCCAGGGTGGCTGTGGCTGATAAGGAGAAGGCTGAAGGGAGGCAGGTTTGTGCTCTCTTCTCCATGCCCTGCCCCATCCTGCTGCATCCCGCCCTGCCCACGCTGAGGAATGAACCGTGATACCAAAAGAGATGGTGAGAGCTATAAAAACAGCAACAGCTGCAGCCCACAAGCATGTGATAAGATCAAAATCAGCTTTCGGAGCAGCGCTGACTGAATCTGCCATCAATAACCATAGAAGCAATTCCCATACTCGCCAAACAAAGAGGCTTTTCACCCTCTCCTCCCTGCCTGCTGCCCTCTGCAGAGCACAGCGCTTCGGGAGGAATTGTTAATAAACACATCTCATTGGAAATTTACAGCTCAGTACGTTCTGCAGAGCAGCAATCCAGCCTAGCAACGTCTCCCGGCGGAAAAGCCAGACCACACAGGCAGCGGGAGCGCAGCACCAGAACGAGCCCTGCTCCGAGCGCGGCGAAAACCCTGAGTGCAGGAGATTAACTCTCGCAACATATGACGTCACCGGAGAGCAAGCCCAGAACTGTGCTGCTCCGGGTTAAAGAAATGCTCCTTTTTTACAGTGCCGCAACCGGCAGCTACCAGCGTGTGGCATCAGTGCAGCCCCAGCCTGCTGCAGGACCAAAAGGCACCTCGGTGTTCACAGCAGGGCTGCTGCAGGGCTGCAGGGAGCCGGGGCCAGCTCAGCAGCCGGCGCCTGCGCAGTGCAGCACGTGGAACGCAGGGAGGCGCGGGAAGCTCCAGGACCATCCGCTCCTCATGAGTAATGAGGCTTGTGGCTCCCGGCCCACTTACAGCATCTGCTTAAAAATAGCCCCATTGGAAGGACCATCGCAGCGGCTCTGAGTTGGTGCGGCCCCGTGGACCCCTGTGCCCGAGCGGCCGGGGCTGGGTCCACGCGCCCCCAGGGTCGCCCTGGACGGCAGCGTGGTCGGGGCCGGCCACGCAGGGAGCAGGAAGACGCCGGCGCCGTGGGCACACGGCGCTGGGGCCGCGGCGGAGGAAACCAGGGGCGATCTCAGTGCGTTGCAGTGTGCAGCCTGGCTTCGAAAGTCTCCTGCAGGGCCAGGCTGAGACCCCGAGCAGCAGGAAAGAGTCCGGCTGAGGAGACGAGGAGCGCTGCTGAGCGTGGGCCAGGCTGCCAGCTCCGCACATGCTGCCCCTCGCCTCGGCCGTGCCGCGGAGGAGCCCAGCTCTGCGCTCCGTGCCACACGGCTGCACGCGCCGCTGTCCGGCCACGTGCCAGCCCACAGAGAGCACGGAGCAACGTGACGGCCGTGGGGAGAGGCTGCACATCCACCACAGAGCCACTGCCTCCCGGGCAGCTCTGCTCTCTGGAGAGCTAAACCCTCGAGGAGAGCCGAGGGCAGAGGAGGCCGAATGAGGGCTGCCCAGGTGCCGATCCTTCTTTTCCCAGATCCCCGAGTGCCCTCCAGGGCACCCTTTGCTACCTGCGGACGGAGAGGAGGGCTTTCCGCCCAGCAGCGTGCCCAGCTGCTGCCAGGGCAGCTCCTGTGGAGCCACGAGGCAAGTGCAGAAGGCAGGAAGAAATGGGCCTGGTCCTGCTCGCTGGGAGGCAGGTGCTGGGCGCGAGCAGGGGCAGTGAGCAGTTTTGCAGCAAAGCTGCGGGAATGGAGGGGTACCTCTAGTCACTGGATGGCAGGGAAATAACGCAAGAATTGTTGCCTGGGCAAAGCAAGGAGCAGCTGCCTGTCCTAGGACACGCTGCAGCCCCCAGCTCTTAAAACCAGCAGGCAGTGACGGTGGGAAGGTCCACAGGCTCCCAGCAGGACGCGGCACAACCCATTTGCAGCAAAAGGGTCTGGCCTAGCGGGAGTGCCAGCAACCTGCGTGCGCCGGGACACAAAGGGACCGTTCTCAGCAACAGAGCGGCCACGAGCTGCCTGCTCACCCCAGCCTGCCTCCTGTGCTGCATTTCTGTGCCTACCCGGCCCACTGCAAGCCCCTTGGCCCCTCTGCAAGCCCCTCAGCCCCTCTGCAAATCCCTTAGCCCCTCTGCAAACCCCTAGGCCCTCTGCAAACCCCTTAGCCCCTCGGCAAGCCCCTTAGCCCTCTGCAAGCCCCTTGGCCCTCTGCAAAGCCCTTAGCCCCTCTGCAAAGCCCTTAGCCCCTCTGCCAGCCCCTCAGTCCCTGTGTAAAGCCCTTGGTCCTCTGCAAGCTCCTCGGCCCCTGCACACATTACTCAGCCCCCTCCACGTGCTGCTATTGCATAGTGAGTGCTCAGCCAAATAAACCTAATTTGGAATTTAACCATATTTTCTTAATCTGAAAATAAGAGTCCTGCAGTCAATAACCAGCAAAGTCCCCAAGGGCTCTTACTGCAGAGGAAGAATCAAGCCATTGCTATGCTAACAAGTATATTAGCTAATGAAAACAGTATTTAAAATAATCACAATATTTCTTTATTTGCATGTAAAGATGACATAATAAAAGATAATTAGCAGCATGCGAAGCAGTTCTACTACTCAATTTTCTCAGTTTAGATAATTAATTATCTTAGTAAAATGCTTCATTATGGCTAATTTTAGAAAAATCTAGCAGCTGCAAGGTCATAGTGGGAACAATTTCAATTTGTAATTGGAAGAAACATGAAAGTGAGTCAGATAATCTTTTATTAGATAATAATAATGAATCAGACAGGCACATAATATTAAGTACTTTAAGAGGGAGAAAATGCCCTGAATCATTTCATAATGTCCTCAAAGAAGCGGCAGTTGTGGGCTGGCAGGGGCTTGCGGAGCAGCTCCGGGCCGCATCGCGCCGGGTCCCAACGCTCCAGGTCCCACCACTCCGGACCCCACCGTGCCGGGTCCCACCGCTCCGGCTCGGGCAGGGAGCAGGGGGCTCCCACCGCTTTGCGGGAAGGCGGGAGGCACCAGCGGGGCTCCCCTCTCCTGGGGCTGCCTCAGCACCCTGCCGCCTGCCAGGCCCGCACAGCCCCGCCGGGGCCCCGGCTCTGCCCCGTGGCGCTGCCCCCTGCGCCTTTGCTCTGCCGCACTCCCGGTTCTGGGCTGCACAAAGGCCAAAACTGTCCCCTGGCAGGAAGCATGAGGCCGTTTGGGGCACAACGTGGATGACGGCTGCAGGGACAAGCTGTGGGTGCAACTCTGGGCACCCCTAACAGTGCCGGCACTGCCACAGCTCCCTAGGATGACGTCCCAGAGACCCCGGCTCCCTCTATTCGGACAAACTTGGCAGCTGCTCAACAGCCCCTTTGGATCTGCCTTGTGTTTCCACGGATGCCCTCACTGGGTGTGTGAAGCTCAAGGTGAGTTTTTGGTGTTGCTTCTTTGCAAAGGGCTCTTGACAAGATGAGGGCTGCTGGCTGAGCGGGCAGCAGCAGCTGTGCGGGATCCTGTCCGGCTCCTGCTGGAGACCTCAGCCAGGGACACCCATTAACTCTGCTTGATAAGAGATATCCCCTACTCCCATGTCCCGAAGGCCTGGTAAGACCTGTGCCAAGGCAGATCCTTTGCGTGCAAACAGCTGCCCCGCAGCTGCCTGAAAGGGCAGTATTTTGACACAAAAAGCTCCGTGCGCTTCTCCACCAGGAGGGCCGCTGCCTGGGCAGCAGCATCCCCGGCACCCAGCGGGCTCAAGGCAGAGCCTCATGCTCCCGTTCCAGCCGCGTGGACGGCAGCATGGATGGGGCATAGACGGCAGCATGGATGGGGCAGGCCAGCCCCCAGATCCCACCCACCCTGGAAAGCACAGGACTGCTCCGAGAGGAGGAACTACCGGCACCACCCGGGCGAGGTGGGAGAGCCGCTTTGCCCCGAGGAGAGGCGGGAGGGGAGCAGGGGAATCTGCGGGACAAGCAGCTGAGCAGCCATGTCCAGGTGCATGTGGGGCTGACAGGAAGGTCACCTCCAGCCTGGGGCTGCAGCGTGTGGAGAGCAAGTGGAGGGAGGCGGAGCGGGGAAAGCCCTTGGGAAAGCCCTTGGGAAAGGGTGCGGGACACCCGGAGCTTCTCGGGTGACAGGCAGAGGGAGGAGGTGCCGGGGGAGCCAGGGGCCCCTCCAGCAGGGCCACCAGGCTGCTTTTGAGGCTGAATTGGCCGCCGTACTGCAGAGAGGAGCCCGCGGGCACTGCTGGGCGGCAGAGCCAGGGAGCCGGGGTGGGCACGGAGAGTCCTGCGCGTGAAGCAGAGCTGTCACGGCGGAGGGCACAGCAGCACTGGCCAAGGGAGGTGCGGGAGCGCGACGACCACCCTGCTGGCGTGTGGGTGCGGAGTGGGCCGAGTCGGCAGCCTGGCCGCCTGCACAGACCAGCAGGGCCTTCATGTGCGCCCGTTACCCACAGACAGCGCCATTAAATACCCGGCTTTGAGCAGGACACCTCATGAGTAAGAGGTCAGGAATTTAAGCAGGAAATGGGAGAAAACAGAGTGTAGTGTCTGCTAAGGCTATGGAGTTGCCAGAGAAGGAAAAGTGCTCCTGGACCTCCCGGTAGCCCTGATGGGAGCGATGGGGAAGGGTGGGGAAGGCGGCTGTGGGGCAGTGTCACACAGGCGCCCGGCCGTGGGGAGACGCTGCCGCCAGGGCCCCAGGCGGGACGCGGGGCGAGCGCTCCCTGCGGGCAGCGCGTGCCGGCGGCCGCTCGCGGGACGCCCGGGATGAGCCCGGCTGTGGATGTCCTGGGACGAGCGCTCCGCATGCGCCCGGCGGGCAGGACGCCCTTTCCCTGGGGAACGCCGGGACGCGCGGCTGCTCCGGCTGCCGGGCTCGTTGCCACGGTGACCGTGTCCCGGCAGCCCCTGCGAGCGGTGGCACTGGGGGCACGCGGAGCCGCCAGGCCGCGTGGCTGGGGCCCAGGGCCCGGTGCCCGCCGAGCCCCGACACCCCGGCCCGCCAGAGCCATCACGCACTGCTGGCCTCCCTCGGCAAGAGCAGGAATTGCCGAATTTCCCTCTGGCAACCGTTACTTTCCCCCCTCTTCCTAAGCAGCAGCGGTGCGGGTGTGATCCCGTGTCACCTCTGCCGGCTGCGTGTGACGATGGCTGCTGTGTAGGTTCCCGGGTCAAAGCGGTGGGAGATGGCATCGCACGCTGGTGAATTGGGTGTATTTGCTGCAGGAGGCGCAGTACAGAGAGGAAAGGGGCTGGCAGGGGCCCGAGGGTGGCCTTGCTGATTGTTCGGGCCTTGAGGATGGCGCTCACAAGGAAAGGGCAGCTGGGGATGTGGGAACGCGTGCGTCCCCGACTCCCATAGCCAAGACCCTGGCCGTGAAACACAGCGCAAGGAGCAGCGCGAATGTGGACCAGCTGGTTCCTCTCTTTCCCCTCTGAAACCCGGACATCCAAGCACTGCTGGGAGCCCTGCAGCTCAGGGAGGGCTCGGGTGCTGCCTGCCCCGCTGTGCACCCAAAGTTGCTGGTTGGTGTTGCCAGAGCAGGAGGGACACGGAGACCTGTCATGCGTGGTGTAATTCCCATGCCTGCTTCAGACCTGGTGTAAATAGCAGGTCCTAGCTCAGTGTCCCGCTGAATCAGCGCAGGGAGGCCGGAGCTGCCAAGTGGCCCCGCAGGGCAGAGCTGGCCCTGCTGGGCTCAGCCGGAGCAGAGCGGCACCGAGTGGGACACCTCGCCGTGGCCGGGGGGCTCCTGCGTGGCCCGAGAGCCCTGCACGCCGCTGGGCACCGTGGGGATGAACCGCCATGGACTGGAAATGACCGGCCGCTGCCTCGAGGCCTTGCTGGACTAACGGACATGGAGCGCCGCGTGTTTGTGCCCAGGCTGCTGCAGATGCACGGGGCTGCTGAGCGCCCCAGGGTGCAGCACCGTGGGAAAGGCTGTCCTGCCTTGGGCCACGGTGCCAGGTCCCATCGCGCTCACACGGTGCCCGGGATTGGGCTCATGGTGCTGTCCGGACACCTCTGTCGCGTCTGTTCCTCCCCTTTCAGTGCCGCTGCCCAGGCTGCGCAGCCCAAATGATGCCTCGCCATCCTCAAGCAGTTTCCTGCCCGTGGTTGCTGCCTCAGAGTTAGGTGCCTTCAACAGGGTAGAGGAGCTCTGGTGTGAAGCGGCCCCTCAGAGGGGGGCCGGCTGCCACAGGACGCAGCCCAGGGCTGCAGCGCCCGGCGCGGAGCCGCCCATGGGAGCCACACGGCAGCGCGGGGGCTGCCCAAAGCTGCAGGGTCCCCAGCGGCCGCCGGGGCTGTGCAGCTTCCCGCAGTTCCCGTAGAGCTCCCGGGTCCCAGGCTGGCTGGCCGAGTCCGAGCAGATCTGCCCCGTGCACAAGATGCCCCCTTTGCCCAGGGTCCAGAGAGGAAGGGCAGTTGCACCCGCAGGCCCAGAAACAAAAAGCTGCAGCCTCCTGGAATCACAGAATGCTTAAGGTTGGAAGGGACCTCAGAGGTCATCTAGTCCAAC
>VZSG01000500.1:578533-606268 GCA_013398315.1 Nothoprocta pentlandii | reverse complement strand
CCTAATCTGTACTGGTGTCCAGGGTTATTCCTCCTCAAGTGCAGGACGCTGCATTTGCCCTTGTTGAACTTCATGAGGTTTCTAACCGCCCAGTCGTCCAGTCTGTCCAGGTCCCTCTGGATGGCAGCACAGCCCTCAGGGCTATCAGCTACTCCTCCCAGAATATCGGAGTAATATCCCAAAATTTTATTTGCTCGCTCTGGGTTTCTTCTCGACACCATCCTTCCGAAGGCCCAGCCTGGATGGAGCCCTCAGGAGTGCTCGTGGCGCGGGATGCGCCGAAGCCGCCCCCTTCTCCCGGCAAAGCTGGCGGTGAGCGTTGACGCGGCCGCCCAGCGCCAGGTCCTGCGCAGCTTTCACCAGCGCGGGCGCGGGCTGCGCGGCCCATCGAGCGCTGGTGGGGAGCAGCTGCCCAGGGAAGTGGCCGCCGAAACCACCTGAATTTCCATGCAGCCACATGCACGTTCGCACCTTCGGGAACAACAAACATAGGAAACTTTGGACCAAGAACCTCTCGTAAGAGAACGGTAACAAAGGAAAAGATTTTTGCAGCCTGTCCTGGTGCAGGGGATTCATCCTGCCCAGGACCCTGCTCTCTGCCCAGCTCCCCAGCCTGCCCAGAACCGTGTTCCCCGTGACCCCCTGCACTGTCACCCACTGCTCTCGCTTCTGCCCCGTCCACTCGTGGCAAACAGAGCTGGCAGAAGAAGAGTTTTCCTGTTGCCTCTTCCAAGGTTTCAGGAAGGGCCATTTTGGGATTTTGCTCTAGCTCTTAAATGAATCCACACGGGGACTGTTGATGAGAGGGCGAGTTCTCCGAGGCAGCGCTGTGTACCGAGGGCTGCTAGTTGTGCGACAGTTCACTGAGGAGCCGGGCCCGACCTGGCACCACAGCAAACTTGCTACGTCGGACTGCACTTCCCTTGGAAAACTGCTATGCGGCTCGAGAATTTCAATCAAAAAGAACTGGGAAATATTAAGAACTGATAACTACAAAGTTACTAGATAAGAATCTTTAAAATTTATTGGACTAACTGTGTTACATTCAATATTTGATGTGTTTTCCTGGACAAAGAATTGGCATAAATACAAACAAGCCTTTGTGTGCCTTCCCTAAACAAATAAGAGATAAAGTACTAGAGACAAGGGAACATAGTTCACATCTTCATATTTACATTTTGCCTTTACTTTACAACTTAGCGCCAGGAATATTTACAGAAAAATACAGTAAGAACAAAAAGATCATGTCTTGGCA
Organism: Nothoprocta pentlandii; assembly: GCA_013398315.1. NCBI lineage: Eukaryota > Metazoa > Chordata > Aves > Tinamiformes > Tinamidae > Nothoprocta > Nothoprocta pentlandii. The sequence continues at coordinate 605,013 of VZSG01000500.1, read as the reverse complement.
ACATACAGAAATTCATACAAATTGTACATGATTCGAAGCACATGATATCTGGCATTGTCATCTCAACTCGCTCTTGCTAAAACCCACGTGGAAAATGCCCAGTGAGCGGCATCCCGGTCAGGCGCTCACGGAGTCCCAGCTGCCCCGCTCTGCTGGCCCGAAGCCCCGGCCCGCGGGCCCCGTGGGCCCTCCCGGCAGGGCTGGCCCAAGGGAAGAGGCCGCGCGGCCGGTGGAGCCGCCAGCAGCCGCCTCCGCCGCCAGCCCGCGCGGTGCCCATGGAGGCGTGCAGGGCGGCCCGCAGTTTGCCAAGCCTGTTGGAGAGCACCTTTTAAAAGGTGCTTTTTCAAAACAGCATCTGCACTAAGGTACTAAAATTTCTGTAATTTCAAGACGGTGTTTAACCAGGTGACCACGTTACCCCCCGCCACGATTTAACGCTCCATTCAAGGGATGCTGTCATCGGAAATAGAATTACGAACCCAAACAGAATGTCCTCAGTAGGTAAGAAGGGAAAGTCTCAATTTGGTTACACGTTTGTAACTCAGATTCTGCAGCGCTACGTTACGTGCTGAAGTCTAGACCACCATCATGCTACACACAAAGAACATGGTCAATCTTCATCATCTTGGATGAATGAGAACACAAAAACAGGCCACACAAGCTGCAATATTGAAAACTCAATATTGCCAGGCTGTGTGTATACAGAGAGCAAGAAAGGAAAAGAAAGAGAAAAATGGTCTGGATTCTTGACTGTGAAGCGTTCTTGTGGCCATGACCAAAGAAATGTCTTCCTCGCTCTAATGCCTTTGGGGAGCGTCTCGAGGCTGTGCCCTGGGCTCAGCGAAGCCACACGAGTTTGGCCGCTGCCTCGGACGGGACAAGGACGTGGATCTCGCTCCGTGGTCACGGAGTTGGCCCTGGCCTGCGCACGCTGGGGCCGCGGGCGCCCCGGGCGCCACCCCGGCCAAATGGCAGCTCCTCTGGGAGCCGCCACCGCCTTACCCTGCGCTGGGACCGCCTGGAACACTCACCTTCCTGCACAGCAAAACGCCACAACCGAGACAGGCCCTACCGCTAATGTGCGACGTGGTCAACAGCTGATTCTGAAAACCAAATTAAGGCTATATTAAGCGAGTTATAAAGGCCTATTCCTCACCTCAGGCTACGGATAGACATAGCGACAGCGTGCACAGCAGGGAACTGCTTCAAAATTTCTGAGAAGTTGCATTATTTTCATTATTACTATTCAGGTGGGTGCCTTATCTATGTTTTAGACAAAATATGGAAATACACCTATGAACTATTCTTCATCCAAGCGTAGGACTTTTTAAAAAGTAAAATTTCCAGGCAATCCGTGTGGCTACCACGGACCTCATAGAAAATATCCAGGGTTCCTCTCAGTATAGATGCTCGTATGATACAGACTTAGTATCTGAATACCTGAAAGAAGCATCTTTTTGCTGCTCATTAGTATATAAACCAATGACTTTGTATATAAGGTACACACTCATAGCTACGGTATGTGTTAAGTTATTGAACAAGTGCAGACACTTGATTGCTCAGTACGTTTATTTTCGTTACACATGCATTGAACATGCCTTTTAGATCGGTGGACTAAAGTGTGTCTGGTCGTTAGTCACTTCCAATAGGTCCATAGGGAAGGTGGGTAAATTTAGTGTCCGTGCACTAGGTTGGCATTGGCGAGAGACGTGCGGGGAAAGGAGGCTGCGCACGGCGCCCCTCGGCTTTGCCCGGGCGCCGGGGCTGCCCTCGCGGCCCCGGGCCGGCCCGTACCCTGCCCGCGCGCGCGGCTTCCGCCGCCCACCTGCATTCACGTGGAGGAACGGCGGGCGCTGCCGAGCTGCGGCGGGAGTTTGCTGTCCCCGCGACCAGCAGCTCCACCGCTACCAGCCCTCCGGGTCACATCCCGCACGTCCTTTCGCTCGCACTTGGGGGGCTTGTGTTGCTGTTAGTTCTTTGTGAAAAAACACAGGGAAAGAGAGGAGCAGGGTACCCATCCTTGGTAGGTTAGTAACAATGAGACAATTAAGACGATTAACTCAGAGCTGTTGCAAAAAGTAACTCAGAAGTATCAAAATTAAACGAGCGTCTGGCGTTACTGTGATTCCTACTAAAAAGCCTCTGTAAACGCTCCCTCCTCCCTGAGGAGCTCCTCAAACTCCTCCTTACAGCCAAACTCTTCTGTTGCCTATTGACCACAGGGAAAGGAAACGTCACCCCCAGGGATCCCAAACTGGGAGTGTTTCCAGGAGCCGCTGGGGATGACGCCTGGCTGGGCAGTGCCCCGCAAGCCAAGAGCCTGGGGGCAGCGCCGAGACTGGCGGTGCCCCCGCAGCGGCCTTCATCTGCCCCTTACTAAACCTGGTGTTGCAAAAGGCTTCCCCTCAACACACACACTTTAACCCTGTGAAAAGTGGTCTAAAAGAGAAAGAACCCCTCACCCTGCATCTCTTTTCTCAAAGCAAGGGCCACCTCCTCATGTCAAGTACACAGTCCTGAGGGGGCAGCTGCTGGACCGTGAGCGCCACAGAGAGAAGCACGGCCCCCGAGGAAGCAGGGAGCACGAAGGGAACCCGACGGCCTCCAGCGAGGAGAAAATCCTGCCCGGCCCCCGTGGCCAGGTGCGCCGGCACCGGCTCCTCCATGGCCAAGAGCCCCTCCATGGCCACCGGCTCCCTCATGGACCTGCGCGGCCGCGGGAGGAGCTGGAGGAGCCCGGCCGGGCTCTGAGCCGGGCGCCGCTGCCGAGAGCGGGAAACAACGGCCGCACCTCCAAACTCGCCTCCTCTTGGCTTACAGCTCTCAGTGGCCTTTCTGGGCACAGCAAGTTAATGGAAGAAAGAAGAGCTCTTGAATTGTTTTCAAATTATTTTAGTCCATTTAATAGGAGCTTCTGAAAAGTGCTGCAGAAGCTACAAAAACTGCTTATGCTATAAATATCAAGCAGGCAGCAGCCCTAGAATCTCAAATTTCAGTCCAGGGGAAGGGAGGAAAGCAAGTGATGTTGACACTTTTTATGGAAACTGAGTAGGTGAAACAGATACTTCCAAATAATTTAACTAGTTGCGTAAAAAGAAAAAAAAAATTAAGAGATTAAAATTAAAAGTGACATTTTGCAACAGACCTGGAAGTCATGACCTTGTCATATGTGGAACCAAGAACACTTATCTAGTAAAAACTTATTCTTGAAAGTCAGGTAATCTCAGCTGTTCTGTTTATTCTCAGCGTGACAGAAAGCTTGGACGCAGACGGACTCACTCCCAGCCGTGGAGGGAACTGCACAATCCCGCACTTGGCTCTGAGTGTCGTGACCTGGTGGTTTTGAGCAGCTCTCCTCCTCCCTTGCTCTGGGTTCGCACCCCGCGTCGCGCGCCCGCCGGGGCTGCGGGTTGCTCCGCTCCCCGCGGGCGCCGGTCCGCGCGCCCAGGCAGGCGCCCTGCCCCGCAGCAGCCTCCGAGCAGCCCCTGCTCTGCTCCCCTGTAACAAACGGGTGCCGTGAGACGGCCGAGGGCAGGCTCGGCTGCGTGCTATTTTCCATCATTACACGCAGAGATGTTTTTGGTTTTGACTGTGTTCTCACAGAACGAGACACTATTCCCAATCAGTGTGGAGTAAATGATTCAGTGGAGAGATTAGGCCACCAGCATCCAGGAAGACTGGAATTAAGTAATCTTTGGAGGGCGGGTGAATTAAGTCAGTATCCCAACTGCTGGGTCTTGGATTCGCTCCGCATTGCTCCCACACGGTATCTGCTGACTTGTGCTAGAATACGATTCCTGAATTCTGCAGGGATGAAGAAATTTGTCGTCGTTATTTAACTGTTTTCATCACCGTAGCCACCAAGCTCTGATCTAATTGTCCTGCAAGGATAACGGCCTTAGGGGTTGCAGTTCTTGAGCCCAACCTCCTGGAAAAGCGAGGTATAAAATTCCGGCTCCAGCTGCCTGTTCCGGTATCTATTGACAATGTCCGCGATTTTCTGTTTTCGGCGGACGTGGGGGGGGTTGTATGAATCACTCTCCAGCCTCTTCCTCCGACAAATATTTATTACCGTCTGCCGCACTAAAAAACCTGGGAGGAAAAAAGAAAGAATCAAGTTTAAATAAATCCATTTAATCCTCCCGTTGCTGGCTTTGCAGCAGGAAGAAGCTGCGAGTTCAACCTCCGGCAGAAATCTAGGGAAAATGAGCAGCAGCACCAAATCAGGAACTGGTGTTCACAGGGAGTTAAGCAGATAATCACAGTCTCTAGAAATGTGGGTTTTTTTTTCTCCTCTGTGAAACAGGGATAAGAAAGGAATGGAGTCAGTTGTACCCTGAAAGGCCTGGAGGAAGAGGAGGAGGAGCAGGAGCAGGAGGTTCCCTCTGGCTGCCAGGGCCAGGGAAGCTCCCTGAGCATGGAGAGGGCCAAGAGGCCGTGGCAGCTCCCGGCGCCTGGAGGCCATGGGGACGGCAGCGCTGGGGCTGCTCCGAGGTGCCGGTGAGCAAAGGCAGGAGCCTCCAGAGCCCTGATAACAGGGAACACGGGCATGCACCGCGGGGACAGCGGAGCCACTCGGGCTCTGCGTGGGGGAGCAGCAAACACTTTGCAGGCTGTGGCTTGGAGCAGAGGCTCCCCTGCCCCTCGCTGCTCTGCTGCTGCGTGCCGCCCTGCCGTGACTCCCACGGACGCGCGGGGGTCACAGAGCTCACAACCAAGGCAGTCAACACATGCGGTCAGAGCTGGCAGTGGATTTTTGTCCTCTTTGTGTGCATCTTTGTAATAAAATACCCGCTAACCCCTTTGCTGTTTCCCAAGCAGAACAAATTATTTTCCTTATTTAGGCAACTTGATTCCTGACAGCAGGCAAACCGCATGTGCTGAGCTTGGAGAGAGGATGGATTTCAGTATGTTTTACTCCTGATGTCATGGAAAATAGCAGAGCAAGCCTAGCAAAACGCACCTGATTCTTTTTCAGTACAGCCTGTTGTCACCAGCTGAATTCCCTGGTGTTATTTCAAAGCCCATCACTGAATTAAACAGGCAAAACCAGAACCCAAAGGTCACCCCGGTGGGTCCCTCCAACACTAGTTTCTAGTTGTGGGGGAAGCATCCTAGTGTTTGCTTGTTTGCTTCACTTTATTTTCTAACTGGCTCTCGCTGGTGGGAGGTCTCCAGTAACGGCAGTGGTGAGAGCACAGATAGCCAAGGTAAAGACGCTAGCCCACCCAGCAGCCCAGGCGGAGCTGGGAGCCGCACGCATCCTCCCTAATGCACGGCAGCACTTGCCTGCATATTCCCTTAAAATGTGCATGAATACGTTAAGGAAGATCCTCAGTGCCTGTAGCTTTCCATCACTGTCCTGCTTCTAAAACGCAAGGATGGCACAGCGGGTGCCAGCGCGGCCCAGGAACTCGGCAGTACCCTCTGCGAGTCAAGCAGCAGCAGCACCTTGGGCTCTCGCACACACAAACCTCAGGGTCTCATTCCAGACCTCTCTCCACCTGAACATGCCCCATCCCACATCACAGCCCCCAGCCCCGCGCCCACCGCCGCAGTTACAGCGTGCGGAGCTCCGCTCTTGCCCCGCTCTCGCCCCGCTCTCGCCCCGCTCGTGGTGCGGCCGGCCCAGCCACAGAGCTGCTCCCTCTGCTGCTGCTGCTGCTGCAAAAAGGGCATCTTTATTTCGCTCCGTCACGCCCGGCAACTCATGTCAATGAAGAGCTCCAGACCACGTATTTTTCAGATATATTATTACCTGCACACTGCAATCACGGGACTCTCCTTCACTCTAATCTCCATTAAACTGCTGGGATCAGCCAGATTCCAGTGCAGTAATATAACAGAGCAGGGAAGCTCACGGCGCCGACCAAGCACAGAGGGGGCCTTGGTCTCGGTGACCCTTTGGAGCGGCAGTTGAGCGGGATCGGTGCCGCAACGTCACGCGAGCGGAGCAGCGGGAGCAGAGGGGAAGGCTCGGGCCGAGCACCGAGCCACCACACGGGAAGAGGAAGAAACAGAAAGAACCAAGTTCCTGAAACTGGGCTGCTTACCAAGAGCTCGCCTGCTGACTATCATTCCATCCACCAGTGGGATCACCATATTGAATTTCCCAGTAGCTCCTTGCAGTTTTATTCTGAATAAGCCAGTGTTTAAAGGATGGATGAAGATCACAGGGACTTCTTTCTCAGGAGTGGTAGATCTTAAGGGAAAAAAAAAAGTGTGGCTGTTAAATCACTTTTATAGCAGCATTTCAATTAGTTTCTGGATGAAAAACGGCCACTTTAAAGTGTTTTAAAAAGTCTTCTAAAAAAAGAAGACTTGTGGCTAAACCAGCAGCGTTCCTGCATGCATCCTCTGGACTCAAGGATCGTTATGTCAGTTATAATGTTTTTATGATCTTCCGTCATCGTGGAATTTCAAAGCTCTGCTGACGGGACTTCCCGCCTCCACGTGCCCGCAGTGTCAGCCCCCCAAAAGGCAGGGAATCAGGAGAGCCTGGTCATGGACTCACAGCAGAAGCTGCACACATGCTATTCTATGTTTAAATCACAGGGATACGGGAAGCCCTTCTGTTTTTCCATTAAAAAAAAACATTGCTGAGGAAAATCATAGGTCTTTCTTAACAAAAAAGCAGGAGAAAGGAGAAGAGTTGTCTTACCTTAGGGAAGTGCTACTATTTGCTGTGGTTTCTACACCAGTGCTAGTTTCAGACACCAGATCGGGGAGGGGAAAATTTTCTGAAAGAAGAGGATGCACAGAATAAAGTTGAACGGCGCGGTTAATTTTCGCAGTGCAACCCAGGGTTGGTTCTCAGCAGTCAGCACAGGCCCCGGGCACGCACAGCACCAGCGTCGTCACCGCCGCGATCGAGGCCCACGTCTCGTGTGGCCTGAGCAGCACCTGGAGGGCCTAGACGTCGTGGATCTCGTACCGCACGGATGAGGTGACGCTCTGCAGACCTGCAGCTCCCCCCGTCCCCAAGGCCCCAGTCTCCAGAGGGACTCCGAAGGACAGTGAAAAGGCAGGAACATATTTCACACCCACATACAAAGCTTTCAAATCATTCCTAACTTCCTATCTGCAACAGGCAGCCGCAGGAAGGGTGTTCTGAACAACCCTGCTGCTCACACCTTCAGTTACTTGCAGCCTCTCGAGGCAGCAGCGATTTCCCCTAGCAAATCACCACATCCTTCCTCGAATCCTGTTTCTGCAGATCCTCAGCATGAACCTCCCATCCTGGGCTGCTCGGGACACAAGTCCTGAGGTAAGGAAGGTGCAAAGAGAGGACACAGCTCCCCGGGAGATGCCATCTGCCCACGCAGGGGCAGGAGCTGAGGGATGGTACCAAGCATTCACAAGCACAGCGTGGATGAGGGCAGCTCCAACATCCCTTCAATGAAGGGAAGGGAGCGCGAGGTCCGACAACACCCTCTGCCATCAGAGGGAGTGCTGGGTGTATGTGAACCCTGGATGTAGCAGAAGGAGAGCACGGAGGATCCTGCACATGTTCCAAGATGAAGCAGTCCCCGGGTAAGCACCTGGCACTGGGGCCTGAGCCCCAGCTCTGGGGCAAAAGCTTTTCCACGGTTCACATTCAGATGGACCAAGAGCACGAAGGCAGAAACAAGAAGCAGCAGCCCCACTTCCCCTGGGCTAGAAGCCATTTTCAGGAGTCTTCCTCAAAAAATCCAGAGAGTGAAGTTTACTGATGCCTACAGCCTCATTCCTTCAGCTTCAGGCCCAGGTCCCGGGAGATTCCCGCAGCGGCTGCAGCCGAGCAGAACGTGCATGGGAGCAGGGGCCCAGCCCGGCCTTGGGCGACACGCTGCCTGGGGGCCGGGGGCACAGACACCAGCGCAGGGACCCGAAGCGCCTGAGGGAACCGCCACAGCTGAGAGCAACCCTCTCTGGCCTAGAGTTTGGCCAAGGAAGAGATGCTGGCAAAGCCTGGAAAGACAAGTGCCGAGGGCCCGCACAACAGCGATCATGAGGCAGACAAGGGTGAATCCCTCCTCCCAGGTTAGCCCAGCATCAAGGACAGTCAAGGAGCAAAGATCAAACGCAGACAAGCATTGTTTGCCCGAGAGCAGGATGCTGCCCGAAGGAAGCTGTGTGGGAAGGAAGCCAGATGTGCACAGCAAAGTGCACAAATGGGCACCCTGAGCACAGCACAAACGAGCTCTCCCGCAAGAAAGAACAACAGAGCAAGTTGCAAAGGCATCAAACCAAGAATGATGGTTCCTTCCGCACAGAAGCTGTTGTGCAAAGATGAAGTGACAGAAGGCTAGTTTTTCTATAGGAAGAACAACTCCATTGTGTAAGGACCTCACCTGATGTGCACAACAGCCTCGTGTGTTAAGTTTAACAAGAAGATGCATGAGATGCATGAGGACATCTCACACGTATTGCCAGAGCTCAAAGACTAGATTTCCAGTCCCACGTGCTGGCGGTTCACCTACACTCCATGGATCATCATTTGGGTGTCAAAAAACTATTTTAGAATCATTAAGTGTCAGTTACAGAAATTAACAAGAATTTAGCATTTTTTATAAAGAATTGGAACTGAGTTTATACTCTGTTTCCCGTCTTCTGCCGTATTAGTGAACAATAAAAAGTTCTACTCACCTATGTCATCGTAACGTTCAACCCAGACCACGTACACTTTGGTTTCAGGTCCCATTGGTGGAATGGTCCGGCCCTGAGGTACCCTCTTGGATCGGGAAGTAGGACTGAGCTGTTGGGAGAGGAAGGCAAGAGGGGCAGTGCCCAAACGGGGAGCGCAGGGACGGTGCAGCAGGCACCTCCCCCAGCTCCACAGGGACCCTGCTGCTTCCCGGGTCTCAGGCTGCTGTCACCTCTGCCAGCTGTTGGGAGCGCTGCAGCGGAGCTACCCAATTAAAATCTGTAATCTGGGTCTCCTGATATTAACATTCAATGTAAATTAGAGAAAAGCTTCTTATTTCTTTTAATGTTAAAAGGAAGAGCAACTATTTTCCCATCCCTGGCTTTGCTGCACACAACAGCCACGGTCAATTCCACAGGTGCCAGGGATGGTTCATGAACACTGAGGTGTTTCCATGCCACTGCTGCAGCGCCAGTGCCTCCATCAAGGCCCCACTCCGAAAAACACTTTTATTGGAGCATTTTTAAATGCTGTAATTCCACTACTTCAGAACAAATGTTCTCACTGCCCAAAGTAATACAGCTTTTCTTGCTAACTTTCCCATGTGATAAAATTATTTAACCTGACTGGAATGTTTTTCACCTTACACAGATTTCCCCAGTTTTACTGTGTAGACACATGTATTTGTTTTCTGCATCAACTTCAATAAAAATGCACCTAGGCAACTACAAACATTTAGATTACATTTGCTGACTAACACAATATTTACCTCAAAATTCATTTTGTTACCATTCTTAAAGATCCTAAATCAGTAACAAAATGCACACTGAGACAGAACTGGTATTCAAGAAACACATAGTTAAAACCCTTCCTAAACCTTTACAGAGTTCAGGAATTTTCTGCTTCTATAGTTTTGCTACCACAGAAAATGAACTTCATGCTAGATCTTCAGGCATAACTGACTCACTGGACTGAGTGAGTTGGGCCTGTTCAGCTTGGAGAAGAGAAGGCTGAGAGGGGATCTGATTAACATGTATAAGCTCATGAAGGGGAAATCTAGGGAGGAAGGGGCCAAGCTCTTCTCCGTGGTGGTCAGTGACAGGACAAGGGGTAATGGGTGCAAGCTGCACCACAGGCAGTTCCATCTCCATGCGAGGAGGAACTTCTTCACTGTGAGGGTGACAGAGCCCTGGCACAGGCTGCCCAGGGAGCTTGTGGAGTCTCCTTCTCTGGAGGTCTTCCAAACCCGCCTGGATGCCGCCCTGTGCCCTGTGCTCTGGGTGTCCCTGCTTGAGCAGGAAGGTTGGACTAGATGATCTCTAAAGGTCCCTTCCAACCTTGAACATTCTGTGATTCTGTGACACACCAGTAACTATTAATATGGCATTTTAAACTGGATAGATATGAAAAGCCTCCCAGTTTACCCACCCTACATCTCTGAAGCATGGATTACAGGACAATTTACAAAATATTTTGTAAATGCATCATAAAACTTATCCTTCCTGCACTCCGAGATTTTAGAAGGTCATTTTTACTACTTTGCATATTTAAAATTTATATTCAAGCAATGAAACCTTGCAGTCTCCTACTGCAGATGCAACTGTTGGCTAGACCAGAAGCTGCTGTTAGATAGCAGTGGTCAGGAAAGAGCAGCTCCAAATAGTAAGAAGCTGCATCCTATATTCCCAGAAAATGCTGTTGCATTGTCAGTGTTTCCTGCAAAAAAAAGATATCTACACACACGTGAATGCCAGTTTTCAGGGCAAATTGGGCCTTACCCGCTGAGAGGGATTAAGATTGTCTGTATGATTGGGGAAGAGTTCAAGTGTCAGAGGTGGCTGCTTTAGTATCCCTGGCAGGAGATCCATGTTGGACTCACTCTCTTGGTCAGAGACATTGCTTTCCAATGAATCACCTAGAAGGCAAAAGAAAGGTAGGTTTTGTCTTTTCTTCTGACCCAAAATCTAAGCTATATCAAGATTTTTGAAACAAAACATATTTGAATTTATCCAGAGTGCACAAGTCTGGTAAAAGGGAGCTGGGAAGGAAAGTTTCTGAATGCTACAGAGCCAAGGGAAAGCACGAAGAGAAAATACTAAAGTGGCCCAATGGAGGATTTGCCCTTTTTTTTTAATATATATATGTGTGTGTGTGTGTGTGTGTGTGTGTGAGAATATATATATTTACATCTATAAATATATANTATATTTACATTTATATATATATAAATATATATGTATATATATTTCATATATGCTTTCAAATTCATGTGCATTTCACAACTAAAGCAAATGCCAGAAAGCAGTCAATATCCCCAAAAAACGGCAAAAGCAGCTCTGACCCTAGCAGGGCACCATCTGCTACTCATATTTGTCCCATCTCAGCATTATCGCGGTCCCAGCCCCGACCCAAACCCAGGGTTCGAAAAGGCCTCCTGGCTATTCTCCTGCTTCCTTGGAAGCCTCTGAGGCCACAGGGACACAGTGTCCAGGGGGTTTGGCAACGGAATCCGCCAGTTATCCCAGAAAACGCCTGCATTTAAAGCTCTCCGGACGGACTAGGAAGGGAGAGACCATATTGCATAGGAAACCTGAAACCAGATGGGATATTTCTAAGAACATCATCTCCTCCGAGCTGCTCTACTCTGGAGAACTTTCCAAGGATTTAAGGGAAGCTCCCGCTCCCGGCGCGGCGAGCGGGCGCTCGCTCTGGCAACACGCTGCAGAAGCGTCTCCTGGCGCTGGGCTGACCTGAACCACGGCTGCAGATCACAGCCAGGTACAGACCCAGGCACACGGCACCTGCGTGGCCACGCAGACCTAGGAACTCAGGCTTAAGATGGGACCAAGACCACCTTCGGAAGCACTCCAAGCATGACGGGATTTTAATTTCTACACTAGTAGTTTTCCAACAGGGATCTTGGTGTCTGCACTACTAGTTGGCTTATTTGGGTTCTGGTTCTCACAAAGATCTCTTAAGAACAATTTTTAAAACTTTCCTTTTGTTTCTGTTTGGTTTTTTTAAACAGTGTGCACACGCAGCAATCTTACTTAGGGACTCCACAGGCGACGGGACGACAAAAGCTATTTCTGTCAGCGCATCAGCATAATACAGCACTTTCTTCTGCCCATTGAAGATACTCGCCCCAACATCTTCTGAAATAACTAGATCATCTGAAAAGGAAACAAAAGCAAGGTCTAGTCAAAAGGAAGTTAACTCTTATTTTATGCATTTTCTCAGGAGAAGACTTTCAAACACAAGGTCCAAAGAATTAGAAGAAATATTTGAAAATGTTAAGGTTTCAGACAAGTCTCATTGCTAAAACTGATTCTCAAAACACTTGGTTGCTATCTTGAAGCAATTAGTATTCTGAGTTGAAAACAGGATCTTTTCCAAGCATAATCCCCTCAGACTGAGCAGCCTGAAAGCTTGTCCAACACGAGGAACCATCCGGGAGCTGTTTCCACCCCTTTCTTCTGCCAGAGGCATCCTCATTCGGCTGTTCGACATGAAATTTTCAAAGGCCTCTTGCACATATAATTGCAACCCAACACTGTTCTAGAGTTTAAGGCAGTTTCAGAGATTCTCCTTTAGATGCTTAGTCAGAGAACAGCCACCTCTTGCATGCAGGCTAACTTGTGAAGCTCCTACTTCACAGCACCCATCGGGGTGGGCCCAAGCAGCAGATGAGGCCACGCAGCACAGTGCAGAGCAGCAGTTCTCTGCTGGAGCCGAGCTGCGAGGCACTTACAGAAACATCTCTTTTACAGAGACAGAAGAGTCAGGTCTTCCAGCTGAATTACTGCTCTGATCCGGCTTACAGCAGGGCCGCAGGATCAGCTGCCTCAGCAGAGCCAAGGGGCAGTGAAATCCAGCGCACTGACAGGGCGAGTGGCCGGAGGCAGCAGGAGCTGCTGAAGGCTGCTTTACCAGTGCTGAAACACTCCTAAAGATTTCCAGCCCACATCTTTCAGGAAGCAGGAGCCCAACCGCAACCACACTGCTTAAGAACTTCTTTGCTTTAAAGTATACGTATCTGCTTTTAATTCCCCCACCCCCAGTAGGACCTTGTTGGAAACTCTTTTGCAGTCTTGAAATTGGTTTTTACCATCAAAGCCATCCACAAAGAGCAATTGCATTTAGTAAAACAGACAGGTTAAGCCATAGACAAGGTTCTGGAGGAAAATAAAGTGAGCAATCGTCACAAGGCTGTCCAAGCCCTCCCTCAATTACCCTTTCTGCTTTTCAGCCTTTGCCTGCTAAATCTGTGGTTCCACTCTGGTCCTGCACTCTGAGAAAAACAAAACCAAGCTCTGGTCATTTTGGAGCCCCACACGAGTTGTTCAGACCCCATGCCTCTGTTCTCCCAACCTTTCTCAATAGGCCCAAAGCTTCTTCTGCAGAACGTCTGGAAAGCCTTCAAAGAGAAGGGGATCACCATGAAAAGGTCTGTAGCCCTTAGGGTAGTGGAAAAGCTTCCAGACATGAACCAAACCGAAATCAAGCCGAGGACACGAGCAGAATCTGTGGATAATCTAGTTCTGTTGTTTTCTCAGTGTAGAAATTACTCGACTTGCAGGTCCCCACAGTGGAACAGCAGCTTGAAGAACACTACCCTGAGGATCATTTTGGCTGACAGAATGGGCAGAGGACAGTATGAGACAAGCCCAGAAGAACAACTGCTTCAGTAGGAAAACCAGCCAGTGAAGCAGGAGGGGAGGAGAGCCACGTGTGGGCTCCCAGCACCACGAGCTGGGAACACCGGTGTGCTTACAGTACACATCACCAAGCATGATCACCACACTAACATATTGGGCAAGGTCTCATTTTAGCCTACTTACAGAACACTAAGAATCATAAAATATTTCAAAGTGCGACTGCTGGTACAGCAGATAATACAATGTGTAGCCCTGATATCACCTTAGGTTTTAGATTATAGGTGAGACTCACTGAGACAGCTAAAAATATGGTGCTTGTTGCTGGGACTACTTCCTCTCAACAAAATGCACAGACATTTTATTACTTTGTTTTGCAATTTTCTCTAATGCTTATATTTAAATATACCTTTCTAGTAAATGTACCTCAAAAAATGTGCAAGCACTTAAAGAGGTACCCAGCAGAGTTAGTCAGCTGTCTCCTAAAGGAGCCTAAACACTGTAACTTAGGGTTACTGTATTAACCCTCTCTTACCTCGTTCAGACCCTTCTTCATCACTGCAACTATTGATGGACCAGCTCGTGGAGACGTGTCCAGTCCAGCCCGGGTGCTTCCCCACGTCAACCGACCAGCCAAGAGACAGCAAGAACTCCAGGAAGTGAGGCTGAACAATTCTGGAAGACTCCATGTTCTTCAGGATCTGAAACAAAAGCAGTACCAAGGTATATACAGGGCACTGCAAGAAGCAACTCTTCTGTTTGGCTTTTTTTTTTCTTTTTTTTTTTTTCCTTCCACTGTGTCGCCAGTTTGGTTTTGCCCAAATATACTCAAATGAGCAAGTCTGGACTCTCCTGCCAAGTCCATGGACACCAGGCCCTGCTGCCCAACATTCTCCATCCTGCCCAGCAATTCTCTGTTCGGTCAGATTGTCTCATTGCTGCAGCCTGTAAAGCAGTTAATCACACTGCCTCAAACAGCAGTTTTGAGATTTACCCAGTTATCAGGGCTAAGAAACAGAACTGCTCAGCACTGAAACCACATTAACATCTGAACAGATATCACTGCTACACTGTGCTACATTTTTAGGAGGACTTTAGGAGACGATCATCACTACTAACCTGTACATGATATACAAAGACTGAAAGACCAGGCCTCAAAGCTCAATTAGATTAAATTATTTATTATTAGATTAAATTATGAAGTAGACTTCGCAGAGGTTTGGGGGAGGACTGAACAGGCACTTCAACCAAACGACACTGCAGTTCACTTCCCATCTCAATCTCCTTTCCTGCAAGGACCGGGCACGTTTCCACCTCCACCTTCCAACCCGCCCGCTGCGTCGCTGGCCCCGTGTGCTTCTGCCCCGTGTGCTTCTGCCCCGTGTGCTTTTGCCCCGTGTGCTTCTGCCCCGTGTGCTTCTGCCCCGTGTGCAAGCGACGCTCTCGCTGCGAGCCGGCCCATGGCTTGGGGAGAAGCTGACAGCCCGCAGCACAAGCGTCGCTTGTACACAACATCAGAGGTTTCTAACTCAGGTTAGAGAAGCTATTCTAGACTGTGCAGCACCAGAAGAAAACAGCCCTTGCTCCCTGGGAAAGGAGTCAGATCCCCTTCTTAAATCAGAATTAGGTCCTGAGTTAGGGTTGCACCAACGGTCTCTCCCACATGCACATTAAAACCACGAGGGCTGCGTGGGACCAGGCAGCTCTCCCTGCTCCGGGCAGAAACCGTGTCGTGGTTTGGCTCCTCTCTTGACTGCACTCGGCCGTTTACAGCCACCCCGAGCAAGCATCATTACAAAAGGTCTTCATCTGATGCAATATTAATATTGAAAACAAAACATGACAGAAATAAGTCACAGCTCTTTTCAAACATGGAAACAGTCTCCCTTTCTCACTCAGCTCAGGTCTGCAGAGATAGGTACAAATAAAATATTAACTCAGCTATGTCACTGTGACTTTGCACAACTGGAAACAAAGCCAGGATTCCTGCACAACAGGAAGCACAGCACAGTGTCTAGGGACCTTGAAGTCTGAGCATGGAGTTTATACTATCAGACAAAATAATATCCAGAATCTCTCAAACATGAAAGATGTTTAAATCTACAAGACAAAATCCACAAGCACAGACTGCTAATTGGGTTCCCAAAGGCCAGCTAGCAGAACTACGTCATTTCTGCCGCTAAATCTCATCTGTCTAAGCCCGTAACAGCAGATAACACCATGAGAAAAGCAGCAGCAGCTGGCTGAGCAAAACGCCGGCACTGGCACTGCGGCCGGGGCGCGTCGGCGCGGCCACGAGGCTGGCTCGGGAGGCAGGGGCGCTGAGCAGCCTCCCCCGGCCTCTCTGTTGAGGGCTCCCAAGCAGCATGATCCCGGCTTCAAGAACTACTGCAGCCCACTCGGAAGTCAAAGTTGCTGCTCTGTTCTGTGGATTGCACACATGAGGAGGCAAATGAGGAGACACGCACTTCAGTGAGCAGAAGCTTTTACATTTTACTATGAGAATTATGTATGAAATGAGAAGGTATTCCAGAAATTTCTCTTTCTAATGAACCCTTAAGTCATCTTAATTTAGGGACTTTCCAGGTCACCATTTAAAGAAATCCTGGCTTCGATTTGGACAAATAACCTGATTGATCAACATTTGAAAGTACGAAGTATAATGTAAAGAGTTATAAAGCAAAAATACTTTCTTGCAGAAAGCTTTTCAATTCATTGATGTGTTTTTAAAACAAGAATCAAAACAAGCTACTGGGACACCGCACATAGCTAAAACAAACTGCAGCTTCTTTTTTTTTTTTAATCTGTAGGACGAAGTACGTAAAGACACTTCACAATGCAGTGAGGGCTTGTTAAAGCATTCTGGCTATCTAGCTACCCATCCGCCTGGAAAAGTACAGAGGGACTTACTGCAGCTCAGGTAGAAAATGAACAGAGCCCCCAATCCCAAGCTCCAGCGCTCCGCTTTAGTCATTGGGAGTGCTGCTTTATTCACACCAGGCTCATTAGAAATGGGCAGTACATACTCATTAGCACTGTTCACTTTCACTCATTAGCACTGTTCACTTTCACTTACTTCCTGGCTTGTTTTCTGGCCTGCCTTCATGTAGAAGATGAAAACTGTATCAAAAGGGCGACATGGCAATAAATCCAAGTAGCCAAGGTCATCAAAAAACCCCGGCAGAGCAGAGTCAAGTGCAATCAGGTGAGGAGGTAGACGACTGTTAGCAGGTTCCTATCGAACAAGCAGAGTTCAACAGTTAAAATAGTGTTTTCCATCTGAAAACATTAAAAATGATCCACGAAAACAGTCACAAATTGCCCTTTTTAAGCTTGAAGTAACACACAAACTTCTGATGTTTGTGTATTATATAATATCATCCTGTTGCTCTAAGTTTGCCACAGCAGCCATGAGTTGAGAACTTGTTGCATTCTATCATCTGCATTAAATAATAGGTATTTTACAGTAAAATAATACTAACAGTTTGCTCAAAAGAACATTCCCTCCTGCAGTAAAACAAGCAGAGATTTTAATAATATTAAACGTATGCAGTCACATCACAACTAATTTTGTACTTACTGCTAAGATTTATATAGCAACTATATTTAAAATACTAAGCATTTTTAGACTTGTTTTTGCAAAAGTTCCATTTTCTACTACTGTTGACACCTCATGAAACAAAAATGCAACAGATAAAAAGGAGCATCCACAAGTACGATGTAGACTTTACATTTAAGAATGCAGATTGTCTCTACAAGCCATTATTTGACTTTAAAGAGAAAAAAAAAAAAACGAGACCCTCTAAAAAGCTCTGTAGAGGTGCCTAGGTGGTTACATACTAGAGATGAATCATCTCTAGGTGGCTAAGGCAGAGCATTTCACACAGCAACATTTCAGAAATGTTCACAGAAGGACCCTGCGCCTAATCCAAGCTGGGAGAGTGATTTCAAGTGCAAGCAGTGACGTGAGCTTAGGCATCTCCTGAAGAACCCAGGGTTGATGGCGCCTTTTCCCAGCGTGTGCAGCTCAAGGCTGACTCTTTCACCACCCAGATCCCAGTCCCGGGAAACTTAGGAATTCAGCAGCCTTTCTAAGCAGCCTGCAGCAGCTAACAGCAGCACATCACATCTCCCGCTAGCTGCACGTGAGCTCCCCTCCTGGGCCAGGCTAACGCGCAGTGGGACCGCACTGGAATCGGGAGGTCACCTTCAATGCCTCTAGCGAGAGGAACCCGAAGTGGGAGAGGAAGAGGCGGGCGGTCTGGAACTCCTGCGCGGGTGCCGGGGGCTTGCACTCCGTGACGGGATCGGGAAAGCTCTTCTTGCGCCACTCCTCTTCACTCTTCTGATCTATGGAAGTCTCAAAAACGATCTGCTGGGCCATGCCATTCCTCAGCTTCTCGTGCCGCTCCTCCAGCTGGAAAACACCGCACAGCCATGGAGAGCTGCCTCCCCGTGGCCTCCCCGCACCGGGCAGCAGCACCAGGGCTGCCCCGAGTGCCAAGGGGGGCGGCTTCCCACAGCCCTGCAGGGCCCTGCGCACGGCCGGGCACGGGTACACACACCAGCACCAACCTCCCCCTTCAAAGGAACCCAACTACAGCACCCTCCAATTAAAAACAAATTCATTTGGCACTGCCAAATTAAAAGAGTCCACCAAAAGGACTCACAAACACCCTTTCCATTTCCCCAGAAGCAGCAGCAAAACAACAAACACGAGCTGCTTATTCACAGCAGTCCAGGGTGTTAAGGAGGATCTGGAATAAAAGCTGTTGAGTAGTGGTCTTCAAGATCATGTTCTTGGCATCGCTGTCTTCCCTGGCTAGAGCAGAGATTTCATCAGTTTGCAGGGTTTATTGTTCCATCAGGATGAATTAGTAATATATTTAACAGTAAGGAATTAGTGTGTGATTCATGAACAGGCAAAAAGGGGAAGAGCAAAATGAAGTCAAAGACTGGAAACCACCTACTTCCTCATTCACAATTTCATGTAAATCAGGAATGCTCAAGTCAGCTTTCACAAAGGGAATCTTGTCCACCTCCTCAGGGAACGGCCGGTGTTTTACACTGTATCTCAATCCAACATCGTTTTTAGGAGCTGGTCGGGATTCTGGTACAAAGCTCTGCAATTAAAAAAGGGGAATAGTTTTACACCCCAAGCTTCTCCATTAGGGAGCACATTATTACTATAAATGGAAAGTGTTTCCCTCCCCACCGTCACCACAAATTTACTAGTCCATTATTGAGAGTTATCATCAAAAATTATTTGGGAAAAAGAACTAAATTTGTATAGATGCAATTAAAATTTGCAGTCTGTTTTTTAAAGAGCAGATGCAGCTCTACCCATTTTGGTGCTTGCAGTCGTGGAGCCTGTGAGCTCTGCCCACCACTGAATCTCTCATCAGTTGCAAATCCCCATGAAAAGGGCAGGCTTGCAAGCCTTTCTCCTTCCTTCTCCTCGGAACAAAGCCCACGCTACCTGTGTTGGGGGACAGTTAACGACTGCCTGGCAAGCCTTCATTGTAGCCCTACTAGCTTTAGTGAGCTCTGCAAGTTAAGCAGAGGAATGAATGCTGCAGAGGGAAGGAGCAGTGTCACACAGCAGCAGCAGCCAGACACACTGATGGGGCAAGGAAAAGGCTTCTCTCATCCATTTTAATACCTTAGTATCTTAATTTTGAGCTGGTTACTACATCACGATCTAGATGGTGCTCTCAGTAACCCAAAAGTTGAAGCTGCCAAGGAGAGCAACAAAACGAAGACAAAAAGAGAGCAACAAAAAGAAGGTTTGCTTAAGGTCCAAGCAAGCAAGAATTTTAATTGCATATTGACCTTCACCTTCAAATACATTTCAAAATGAGCAAAACCTCTAACGCCGAGTTAGATAATGCCTTTAGGTTAGAAGGGATCCCTTAGAGCTGTTAAGAAGGGTCCCCGCCACGCGTGACTCTTGGCTGGCGTGGCAGGCAGCCCGCTTGGACTGAGCACGTTCAGCAAAGCAGCTCGGTGCCAAGGCAGCCCCAGAGCCACGGACAGTGTGCGCCCGAGCCCCGCTCTGCCCAAATGTTACAACAACAACTGACACCAACAGGCCCTTTTACTAGGGAGCCTAGACTACAGTCCAATTTCCCTTACTTTATGGAGAAAGACATGCAAAGAGTTGGAAGACTTAGGGAACTTTACAAACCAAGACATTTTGATGGCGCAGAAGGACGTACTCTGTCAAACAACTGCAATGAGAGGCTCTATTTGAAAGCGAGATTGCTTTTTTTCCTGCCCAGAGCCATTCACAGAATCCATGCTCTGACAGGAGGGAATTCTGTACTTGTCAGGCACTTTACAGGCAGCGTTTTGACCCACGGCTTTCTGGCTTTAACAGCTGTTCTCCCGGCAGCAGCTCGTACTGCACGAGAGGCTGTTCCCTCTGCTGCAAGCGCTCTGCCTCACACCCCACACGAGCACGATGCTGCCACCAACACGGCCGTGCAAATGGAGGGAGATCTGCTCTCCCTGCCTTAAACAAAAATCTAGAAGTTAAGACACTTTCACAACCTATATTGAATATTATCACAAGTCATAAAGAGTCACCAGAGATGTGTCACATTACCTACAGCTAAAGGCCCCGTGGCTCAGCCTTAACGTATAATCACCAGCTCTGTGGGGCTGTCTCACATTAGTGGAATTTCTGCTGAACATCTCTAAGTTAAAGATTTCTGTATGGGCTTTGATAGAGACCTTTTGATTTGCTTTAGCTCCTCTTGGCAAAAGACAGAGTTGCTGCGCCCATGCAAATCTTCCAGATGTCCCACGGATCAAAATCGTGACAGACGGGAAAGAGTCATCTGTAAAGCACATGAGGAAAAACAATCAGCTAATATATCCTCTTCTTAAGCTGCAAACACTTAATTAAGCAATAATTTAACCGGAAAGAAACACAGTCATGACCACAGAGATTTCATTTTCAAGGTTGACTCTTCCTCAGATCCTGAAGATGCTCCTGGCAGGGTGCGGACAGGATCCTGTTCCTCGCCTTCCCATGGCAGGAAGCACCAGCCTGTTCAGTAGGAAGCACCAGTCTGCTCGGTCCTGCTCCATCCAAGTGGCACCGGGACACACAAACTAGAAGAGCATTTAGCAAGAGCACGAGAATTGTCCCGTTGTTCTAGCACGAGCTTATCCGCTCGGACACAGGCAGTCAGGGAGCAGGCGACGGCTCCAGCAGCAGTGTTAGGTGCAAGACGGAGCTGGAGGGTCTCCGGGAGGCTGGCGGCAGCCAGGGCCACGGCTCAGAGGCTCTGCACAACCTCCAGTTTCAAGACTAGTGTCTAGACTCCTCCTGTCCACAGATGAGGAAAATGCACCTGTGCAGACCAGCAGAGCTCACAGACATTAGTTTTCAACCCAGCCAACACATAAGAGAGTTTTCACCCAGCCAACACGTAAGAGAGTTTTCACCCAGCCTGTTATGTGGCATCTTGATGCCTGAAGATTCACAGGGTGGTTTAGGGGGATGTGTTACTCAGTTCAAGGCATCATGTAAACGCCATCGGGTTTTTCTCATGTGTTTTGCTTGGCCAAAGCACGTGAGACTGGAGTAAGAGTTAGAAAGGAAAATTCAGCTGTGGAAGCCGATACTTGGCAGTAGATCTTCCTTTCAGTAGGTGACACTGATAGAACACGATGACACTCTATGTCAGCTAGGTAAGCTAGGACAGCTCCTAAGCAGCCGTAATAAGCATTTGAGCTGAGAGCATCCATAGAAATGTTCAGCGAGATAGACAAAAATCAAGCAAAAACAAACAAAACAGTGCAGCCATAAAGGAATTAATCATTTGTTGAGCACCACTCCCAACAGAACCTCCTATATTCTTCCAATTCTCATCTTTTTCTGAACAAGGACTTTTCCACAAACGTAACCCCACTGCTTTTCTCCGTGCGCTGTGATTTAGGGATGCACAGATGCAAGCAACGTGATGTCACCGGGAGCGAGACAAGGCCATGCACTACTTGATGCGCTTGCGCACGCCTGACTGGCAGGGCCATGAAAGTCATTCCTCCACCTGCACAACTGCCCTCTCCCGAACAGAAACCCCCGAAACACAAAGAGGAGACGTGGGCTCAAGGAAGCACTTGCGCTTTGCAGCTTCATATAGAGTTTCTGTCAGAGGGACAAAGAAGTAGGAAACCTGGGACTTACTCTGCTCGTTCCCCAGAGGCTGCTCCAGCATCGCAAGGATGACACTGTTGTCCAAAACAAAGTAACGGAAACTGTGTCTGTTTATGGTGGGCAGGCGAGAATATTTAATCAAGGTGGTTTCATTCACCAGGCTGCAAGGAGAGGCAGGGCCACTGGGAGAAGGAAATGCCCCAAGCAACTGCATAATGCTGCAAATAAGGAAAAAAAGCCATGACAGATTAAGAACACTGATTATTCCACCTGAGCATGGCCCTTCACTCATATTGCTCATTTGTATTTCCTCAAAGGAATTGTCCCATCAGGGCAAGAATTACTTGCAAACTCCCAACAGGTTGTCTTAAACCACAACCAATAGTTTCAGAAAAGGTTGTGAAATTCAAGAAGAAAAGCAGCCTGCCCACAGAGCCAGTTTCTTCATAACGCAGGGTACGAGGCTATTAAGGCATGCTTTAAGTAAAGCACAAGCAATCCATACCCTTGCACAGTGTTTAGATGTTCTTTCTCATCGCAGGGCTAGGCAGCCCCACTTCAGCTGCCCCGGAGCAGCAGCAGGCGGGCAGAGCTCACACACGGGCTGGACCCCGCTCTCCTCGAGCGGCGGCTCGAAGCTTCCCCGGTGGGAAGTGGCGTTCAGAGCCGAGCGCCCGCAGGGCGAGCGAGTGACGGCCGTGCCGGGGGCTCACGCGCACGGACACCCCGTCCAGCTCCTGGGGAGCAGCCGGGAGGGCTCCGGGCTGCAGCCCCAGGAGGTAGAGCAGCATGGGGTGCCCGTGGGGACGGGCACGGGCAGGCGCCAGCACCAGGGCTCACGGCGCCTTTAGCTCCTGCCCAGGAGCGCGGCGACGGCCAGGGCCAAGGCCAGCACCCGGCCCAAAGGGTAAAGCGGCCAGAGCCTTTCACGCGTCCCTGCCCATCACCAAGCTCACCAGCTGGCAGCCCAAGTAAACCAGGCTGAACAGCAAAGACGCTTTGGTCGATTCCGTACCATGTTAATGTGGCTTCTGCAGCATCCTTCACTCGCATGGACGCAGGGTTTGGCTCTTTATCTCCTTTGTACTTGACTTCTTGTTCACTGCTTTTGGATTTACTTCCTGAAATGCCCAACTCCACAATCTCCAGTACCTCTTTTAAGCAATCCTAAAACCCAAGAGGAATCATAAAAAAAAAAAAAAAAAAAAAAATCAGAAAACACAAGCACTCCGACCAAAGTCTCTTAAAGACCTCGTGACAAGGACAAGACAAACCATCAATCAGAATAAAATGCTGCCAGTAATATGAGCCCAGAAACAAAGGAAGATTATTCTAACAAAGTAGGAATAAAGATCACATTTGGCATGTGAATTATATTTTCTCTATATATGGAAGGTATCTAATTACCTTTGTATGCCTATAGGCAATGCTAGAAAGCACTACGGATGAAGCTATACGCAGCATTTTCCACTATATAGGCACAAAACGGCCAAGAGGATTATTAAGAGTGCAAATGAAAAAATGCAAATGCACTCAAAAAGACAAAAATTGCATTTCAGAGACTATATGCAGGGCTTTTAATTAAGCATTATAAGCATATTAAAAAGTATATTAAGTTCTAAACATATTTTAAAAAAATCTTGAAAACTGCAAGACACTATTTCCAAATTTCATAAGGAAATACATCACTTTTAACTCACAGATCACTGTACACACACGATAAAATGAGACCAACAATGAAAATAGGCATACGTAATAAAAACTAAAGGTATGCCTATTTCTAGCAACAGTGTGACAGTTGGAAATGCACATCCATCATTTCCTCTTCCTTTCAAACTTCCCAAAGAAACTTTATCCTGCACGGAGCAGTGCCTTGCTCAGTTCCCCGGTGAAATAACAAGCTGTGAGTATCAAAATGGTAGGGTGACATGAATCCCACTTCTAGCTCTGGAAGACCTGATTTAGCCAGGGAAGAATGGAGAAAACAAATGACTTCTACTCAGGCTTATCTACTCCAGGTATAGCCTGCATTTCCATATTCTTTTCTTTTTTTTTTCTACTTCAATTTTTCTTCTTATTTTCAAGTTTGCAAAACAAGAAGAAAGATCGTTTCTCATTTTACTACAGATGAAGGGTAACTCTAAAGCCAAAACATCCTCATCCAAAACAAAATCGAGAACTACTGTACAAAGAAACCAGGTTTGGGAGCAGTGCCTTTTAGCCAGCTGCAGGCAGAGGTATTTCAAGCGGGGAGCAGGGAAGGGCCGGCAAGGCAGCAGCGCCCGGGCGCGGGGGACCCTCACCTTCTCCTCGAGCATGTCGGGGTGCTCGGTGAGCCACACGCAGAGGCACTGGAAGGCGGCCACGATCATGGAGTGCAGGTCGCGCGAGTGCAGTGGCGCCGGGCGGCTGCACTGGTACACGATGTAGCTGCACACGGAGCTGATGGCCCGCCGGCGGTCCGCAGAGTCCACGGCCACCTTCACCTGCGCGGCGGGGAGAGTCCGTCAGCCCCGCGGGAAAGGCGCCGCGGGAGCAGGGAGCAACGCCCGCGCCCTGCCGCGACTTCAGCTCAAAGACGGGCAGGAAACTGAACAGCGGCAGCTGCTGCAGCTCACAAGGTGGAAGGAGGAGCCGCTTGCTGCCAGCACGCTTGCAGGAAACAGATTTTGGAATTTACACTAAATCCCAGGTGTTGTAAAGACACAACACAGGCAGCCCCGAGCCTAAGAGGGCTTTGGAAATTGTGGCTTCCAAGGGTCCTGAGCAGAATCAGATCCCTGCTCTGTACTCGGGCAGTAAGAGGTGATGCTCCCTTTTCCCAGCTTGTTTGCTGCTTAAGAGCAAAGAGGGCAGTCCCAGAAGTTCCAGAGGAAGAATCACTTCTGGTGCATGATAACTATACAAAGATTACAACGCTTAACTGGTAACTTTGGTAGGAATTTGGAGAGAGAATATCAATGAGACACAACATCTCTCATTGCAAACCAGAGGGCACTCGGGCCATGCTGGCTCCAGCTGCAAAGTTCCGCCACGAGCCGGGGAAACGGCGGTTCTGGCTCCGCAGATCCCGCGGCCGAGCGCGTCCCGGCCCGCTGGCTGGTGAGGGCTCTGGAGACCCACGGGAGCCACAGCAGGTTCTGGAGGGTCGGGAAAGGAGGGCATTTTCCTTTCCTCCAAAATAAGGCCCCATCTTTTTCTTCCTCAGCTGGGCAAATCTCCACTAATTTGAGGAATGTGGACAGCAGCTCAGAGCACCAAAATCGAATCAGAGTGGTTCAACTTGGGCAGATAAGGGTCCGAGGCAGAAGGATAACACCTCCCTATTGCAGATGCACAGCGTAACTTCCCCAGCACTCTGGTACAGCTGCAAAAGGGCCATGGAGCTGCGTGGTGCCCTGGCAGGCTGTGGTGTCCCTGCACGGGACAACCCCCCGGCTCGTGCTGGGCTCCAAGCCCGCAACGCCCCAGCCCGTACGCTGGCCGCTGGGCGCTTCATCACACGTTTTTCCCTTCCCTACAATGTAACCCAATAATCTGGATGCATCCTCAGTAAGTTAAAAAGTAAATAAATTATTTTTAGAAGTGCCAAGATGCATGGAAATCTGAGGCCGATTGGGAGCTATTGGTTCAGCTCATCCAAACCAGCCTTGGACACGCTCCTCATCTCAAACCCTGGCTGCTCTGTGCTGAGGTTTTCTCCTGGTTTTCTGTCCTTAAGGACTCGCTGTGTCTGTCTCGGTGGACCAGAAGCCCACAAGAGAGTCCCTTTTACCAGCGCAAGCCACTATATACTTCACTGAAAGTCAAGGGGCATTTGCAGGGCACACATCCCTAGAGCTGTTTAGCACCCACACTAGGGTAAGCTAGAGTGCTTCTACAAAAGGCCCTTTTTCTTTGTTGCTGTGTCCAAACACAACGTTTGCTGACCAGCTCTGATGCTCTTTCGGGCCCGATTCACCCACACAGGACTACAAGCAGGAGAAAGGTCTTCTCTCACCTTTGCCAATCCAGAGAGCAGCTCCAGGGCAGCTAGTGAGATACTCATGTCCTGCCTCCACTGGGAGTTGAGCCTTTGGGTTACCAGGTGAATGCTGCGGATCAGCAGCCCAGCCGCTGTATCTGTATGAAGAGCTAGGATGTAACCCCGATACCACACAACAGGGAGGGAAAATAACTAAGCATTAGTAACAATAAGCAGAGCACGGGCACAAGCCAAAGCAACCACAATAAGCACATTAATTAAAATTACACACGTCCTGGAAGCTAGAAATTGTGTCACTTTGCCCAGGCTAATTCTCTGATATGCAATATCAACATATTATATATCTACATTCAGACTGGCTTCTTATCTCAAACCTATTTTTTAAACAATTTTACTAACTTGCTATTTGTATGTGGTTAATTATTACTGTAAAAGACACGCCAGTCACAGCACCACCGTGATGTCAACAGTCACCAACCAACCCCACGTTCTGCCATTGTACTTAAATTGCTGCAACTTCTGGCAATCCCAGAACATTAGCAACGTACAAACACAGTATATGTGACTTCAAGTATCTATGCCAGAAGTTACCCACCACCCGTAATGAATATTGTGAGAGAATACATAAATATCTTGTTCTTTTGTTTTCCCTTCAAACATCCAGCAGAAGAGTAGCAATTGCTTTCCTAAGTTTCTTGCAGCCTTACCTTATGCCACCAGGAGTTTTTTTTTTTTTTTTTAATCCAGTAAAATGAATCAACTCAAAACTACAGGCTTATATATTACAAAATGAATCCTTCAAGTTATAGCATGGTTTAAAAAGAGTCAATAACTCAAATATATAAAAGATATTTTTTAACATTACAGTGAATTTTTTGGGTATCCAGAGAGATGCACAAAGCACTTGCTCCTGGAAACACAGAATCACAGAATATTCAAGGTTGGAAGGGACCTCTAGAGATCATCTAGTCCAACCTTCCTGCTCCAGCAGGCACACCTACAGCATGTGGCACAGGGTGGCATCCAGGCGGGTTTTTGAAGACCTCC
>VZSG01000500.1:547899-577938 GCA_013398315.1 Nothoprocta pentlandii | reverse complement strand
TTATTGAACCTCATGAGGTTCCTCTCTGCCCAACTCTCCAGCCTGTCCAGGTCCCTCTGGATGGCAGCACAGCCCTCCGGAGTGTCGGCCACTCCACCCAGCTTGGTGTCATCTGCAAACTTGCTCAGGGTGCACTCCGTGCCCTCGTCCAGGTCATTGATGAACAAAATGAACAGCACCGGGCCCAGTACTGACCCCTGGGGGACACCACCCAAATGAATTCAACATGCAAGTCAAACGGTGTCCTGTCTTTTGACTTTTCCAAACAATTAAGTTTTGCAGGGACAGTGCTAATACATTTATGTGAATTCCTAGAATACACTAAATGTTTCCTGATATCTCCCTCATTCCATTACTTAGAAAGCTAAAGAGTAAAATCCACTTTTGGTTGACAAAAACTGATTTTTTCACCTATACCTACAATGCAACAAATAACAGTGGTCTGTTTTTGTGTTCAGCTGGTTAATAACAATTAAATTACTAGAGACCAAAGGAGCAAGCAAGATACCAGGATCTCCAAACTGAGCTTGCTAGCAACACATAAATTTAGTAAAACATGGATTTTATTTCAAGGGTTCCAAAATTCACGGTGCAGGACATGGCAAACCAAAGTTAATAAAAAATATTCTCACACTAAAGCACATAACATATGCAAACATTCTGTTTTTCAATATAAAAAAAAAAAAAAAAGGAATTGGCCCAAATTCTTTCTAAACCCAGTTAGGAAAAGGTGCCACCAAAGCCAGGTAAGCCTTCGGAAGGCTGCCCAAATGGGAGCAGCAGGGAATTCACACTTGCTGCAGGCTTCTCCCAGTGCTCTTCACAAAAATCAAACATCTGCAAGACAGACCATGTCAAGCACTTTGCTAATGCCTCCTCAGGAGCTTTGAGGCTTTTCTTACTTTTAAAAACAGTAGCAGGAGAGTCTCTTAGCGGGATTAAAAATGAAGCAATCCAATGGCACACACGAGTTCAATCCAACACTAAACCCCACCTGGGGACGCTGCCGTACCAGCCAAAACCTGCGCAGGTTTGGAGGCAACCTGAGAGCTCGTGGTGGCAGTTTGAGACGCAGGCAGCTCCTTACCATAATCCCTTAGCAGGGCTTGCGCCGGGCGCTCGCTGTCTGGCGTGCTGGGCTCCGTGCTGCCCCCGCTCGCGGTGCTGATGCCGCTGTTAGTACGACTGTGGCTTTTAAAGAGGTTATTTTCGCCACCATTCTGCAAATTGAAAGTCACTTTTAAGCAATTGTAAGATTTCTCCAAGAGAACTCAAAAATAAAGTGGAAAAATAAGAAAGATCGAATCTAAAGCAAGTGACTGAACATCTTACAGCAGCAGCTAAAACGGGCAACATGTTTTCTTTCTGAAGCAGTAAGAACTTTATAAGCAAAAAACATCTTACCGTTTCCATCTGACAGCCAATGGCTTCTAACAGGGCTGAATCTTGAACAATATTTAACATTGCACCTGAAGAATCGGACACAAGAGGATAACTCCTTCAGGACAACAGCAGGATAGTCACGGCTAAAGCTTACCAAGAAGCACTGAAGGTTTTGCATACGAGACATCTGCCTAGAGTTTTATAAACCACACAATTTGCTTCAGGTTTTGGCATGTGGTGCAGATGATAACTGAGATAAGAGATTCTGCCTTCAACTGCCGCAAAAGCACTTTGAGCACAGGTGTCTTAAATTCCTCACTTCTGTGGGATTTTTGTTTTATGGATGGGGTTTGGAATCCTTCTCATCTCCAAATCAAAACTCCAATTTACATACAGGGACTTCTATGGATTCCACTGGGAGTTAAGATGGTCATATAATTAAGGCAGGTCTGCATCCTCTGAGAGCAGCTCAAAGATTTATGGGCTAACCTCTGTGGCTAGCACCTGGTGCAAGGAGGTCCCCCCCTCCTAGGAGGCTAGAAGGAGCCAAGGGGCAATTAGCAATGCTCTTAACGAACCTCTGGCAACCTGCTGGACGATGAAGTGAGGAATCACCGGTCCATTCAGCTACTGTAAG
Organism: Nothoprocta pentlandii; assembly: GCA_013398315.1. Lineage (NCBI taxonomy): Eukaryota > Metazoa > Chordata > Aves > Tinamiformes > Tinamidae > Nothoprocta > Nothoprocta pentlandii. Next base: position 575,918 of record VZSG01000500.1, on the reverse strand, counting down.
ACAAAGCACCAGCAGCAGAGGCCACGCTTGCCTGGCGCTGCCCAAAGACCAGCTGAATGGGTGGGTGATCCATTCCCACAGAGAGCTGTGTCTTTACAAGAACACACGAACTGCATTCAGCTCCAAACTCCTCCTACCCAAACAGAAAGCCACTGCACCCAAAATTAGCCAAAATGCAGAACTTCACGTTCCTATGATATGAGGCAGGAGCCGCTGGGCAAAGGGACCGGGACGCGACACAGCAGAAGAGCCGTGTCCTGCTCATCCCCATCCACAGGGGCCGTGGGCAGAGCATCGTCCTGCTTGGGGGCGAACACCCACCGCCTCACGGCAGAGGAGCTCATGGACACACCTGACCTGGACTGAGCGGCGCCCTGCCTCGCAGGGCGTGGAACCCATTGCCGCTCTGCACCTCTTGCTCAGGGGACTGCCCTGAAACAGCACACGTCCCCTGCTCTACACCACGGCTGGCTCTACCTCCTCCTTCCAAATCATCTTCCCCTCCTGTCATATTATTATTTAAAAGGATTTTTTTTTATACCCTTTCCATATTATTCTTCTGGCAGTAAAGGAACTGTCCCAGTCACAGGAAGGAAGCTCTGCAGGCTGCATTGGTTTCCCTTCGCTTCATTGCTCGTGTCCCTTTCTTTCCCTCTCCTATTAAGCAGATACACACTACATCTGCCTCCCAGACCACACAGGTGCCTCCTCACTGCAATTTTGTCTTTCTTTTTTAACCACCAAAAGGAAGAAGGTATTGTAATTTTTTTTTGAGAAAAAAAATCATAATGTGGAAAAAGGTACTTCTACATAAAGAGGAGGAAACTAATACAAAATAAAAAGGTAGGTAAGGCAACTAAATATTTCATTTCTCCAAAAATACACCTAACAACAGATAATGCACTCTCCGAGATTTCAGCTTCTACCCATCTTCCCAGCATTAAATGTTAGTACATCCACCACCTCAAGGAACAGTTTGCTGCTAAAGCACTGCAACATCTCCAGACTTTATTCCAAAGCTTTTGTCTAACAGCACACACAGTGCAAGACAAATATTGTCTGTATAATGCCAATGCTGGAGCGATGGTTACAAAACTTGTTAACTTTTTTTCCAAAATTCAATCATGCCAGAAACTGAAGTGCTCCCTGTAAGCCACTAGTCATCAATTTTCTCCAATATTAAAAACCATTTTTGTATTTCCATTCTTAGCTATCACTTATTTTTCCTGCTAGAACGTGCATGACATTGATCTCTGCTTTTCAAGTTTTATTCCTCATTTATAAAGAGCAGAGAAATGTTACTACAATGAAAGTGTGAAGCTTTTCAAATGCGTTCCCATAGTGTGAAGGGGTTTACACAAAAGGTTTGCACAGAAGATGACCTGCTGGGAATTTCACCTCCTGGCAAAGCAACACATAACTAACTGCCCACGTGACTGAATTCTTACGTTCAAGATTAGTTAAGACCCACTTCTGTGACACAACGAATAAAAAGAAAGTTGAAATAACCTAGTATCATTTGAGTGTTGTTGGGATCTGTTTCAGTTTGCAAAGCTCCTATGAGTATATTCACGAGCCGCAGCTTCAAGGAAAGGAAGGTTACTGGCTTATCATATGTAGTGCTGTCGTCATTGCTGAACTTTCCTTCTAGGACAACCTGAAGGAAGAAAAGAAAAAACACACTGGTTTCAGCATCAGGCAGAGCTCAGTCTCATACTTATACTAAGCACACTAAGGCACTGGCTTCCTTATTCAGTTTAAGAAATTGGACTTCAAAGGCATACATAGCATACAAAGCAACATAAATGTGCTTTTACTTTCTTCTGACAGCAGACAAAGATCAATCCTGTCCCGGCTTATTCAGTGATCATGAGGACTAACTGTGGGGTAAGGGGCACCACAGCGCCCTGGAAAAAAAACTACTGCTTATAAATAAGTTAGCACACAAAATAAACTCATATGATTATTACCTCAGACTTTATTGTTCCAAAATGATGAGGGAGAGGCAACAAAGACAGCAAGATATTAATAGAAGCTCTTCTTAACTCTGTGGGGTTTACATAGATTTTAAACTTTGAGAGTTCTCTGCAAATCAAAGCATCAGAAAGTTAATCAACTTTTTTTTACAGGAATTTGGAAAAATATTATTTCACTCTAAATTAAATACAGGAACTCAGTGGTCTTAAATAATTTACAGTCTACAGTGTAGCTATTTCTTTCTAAATTTTTGAATCGCATCCTGCAAAAGCAGCTCTGCAACGATTAGCACAGGTAAGGAATGAGGAGCCATCACCTGCATCACCTGATTTCTGTACTGGATATAAAAGCAACAAGCTAATGAAATTATTCCCTCCTGCTTCTTTCAAGCAGGAGATTTCAGCCACAAGCCACGGCCTGCTTGTCACTGCTCATAAAACACCCTGGTGTTATCAGAGACCCACGGGATTTGCTCACGTGCCTGTTATATAGATCACAAATCGCTTAGCAAATATTTTTTTTTTTCAGTAGTCACTGGCAAACTCTACCACATACAAAACCAACCCAAAATAAATAAACAGTGACTCAACATTAAACCCAGAGATAGCAATTCATTAGTAACTTCAAAATAAAACACAGTGCCAACAGATAAATGGAGCAGAAGGCCTGCACTGAGGACTATCAAGCACCTTCCGTTATTTAGCAAAATTTCCAGAAATGTGTACAATTCAAAAGGTAAGGTTACACACTCTGGTGTGAAAAGCTGCTTATCTAAACTGTGCTTTTGAATTATTAATGTGTAAAATCTCTACATCAATTTACAGCATTCCCGGATGCTAATGAATATCTCATTAAAAAAAAAATACTTAGAAATAAGTAAACTTAAAATGTTTTTAAGCTAAATTATTCCTTTTCTCTATTCTTGCAAATACTACCTCCCAGCAATGAATATGCAGCTGACAATTTATATATATTTATCTTTTTTTTTTGAACACTATTACTGCTTTAAACATAATTGCATTAAATCAAATGAAACTTTTCTACTGGCATCATGAAACCAAGGGCCCTGCTGATCCTGCGCAGCACGGGGCACAGCGCACACAAGTCCTCCAGCGCAAACTACCTGGGAGCGACCCAGGTGAGCAACACCTCCCCGCAGCGTGATGATATCCACAGGGAAATGGCATTTTACCTGTCAGGCAAAATAGTTTCAAGAGCCGAAATGAAATAAGGAACCACGACATCAATCCCTTTGAGGTCACAGCAGAACAGAGGAGGGGAGTTCAGAATAACACTGGCAAGAACAGGGTGGCACACGAAATCTGCGATCTGCAAGCCCTGAATTAAAAGCATGTAAAATCTGACAAAGAAAGATAAGATTAAATTACTTGCACATAAAAAGCATCACCGTCCCACATGAATAACACAGAGCAACTATTTGATCTTTTCCCTATAAAGCCAAAAACCAGAGTTTCAAAAAGTTCAATATCTTTCAAAAACCAGAGCTAGGAAAAACTTATGTGAGCATCCCTCTAAGTCATTCTAAAATACTGTATAATAATATATATATTATATATTGCTCGTGCTCCGAGCATTCACATTTAACTAGCTTGCTAGAGAAAAACAAGAGGTCTTTATTGGGTGCAAGACCCCAGCTGAGCAGAGGCTGCTGCAAACACAGCCTGGACATCCCGGGTCCCGCTCCCTCCACCCCCAGGGAAGGGGGAAACGAGACCCCGCTTCAATCCAGCGCACAAGGAAATAATGTTAAGTCATCTAGAGAAAACAGCCTCTGTCGCAGACTCCAGGATCTGGAAAATGAGACCAAACACATCCACCAGAGCAATGTCAATTGGCAAAGTGGGGCAATGGTGGTGGCAAGGGAAAAATGTCAAATGACATAATAAGGACAACAACAAAGTTTGTTTTGTTTTTAAATGACATTATAATTTACCTGGCTATTGTCCTAAAGAAGCTGGGATTTTTTTTTGTACTTCCTTTTACTGAATACTAATATCTCCTTAATAATTTTGAGGAAGCCTTACAAAAACGCTGAAATTCACTGTCTAGGTAAGAGAACCACAGGCTACCTGTGCATGCCATAAGGCAACACGCACAAACCAAACAGGAAGACAGCTTTGAGCAATTTGGAGGTTATCTATGACCAAAGCAGGAGACTAGGAAAGAGTCATGATTTGGAAATTCAATTCTCTGCCTCTGGGATTTGCTACTGCATGATAACATAGTGATTTGGGGTAAAAGATAATAAAAACATGAAAAAGTCTAATAAAGCTTAAGTGTTGATGAGTCTGCACACTTCCGATCTTTTTCCATGTTAGCAGTATTCAGTGGCCAAAAAAAAACCCAACATAGGCCAAGAAAATGAAGCATGTTGTCCAGCTGAGAGGCAACCTCTGGGACTTCCCCTGGAGCGGTGCTTAAAGCCCACAGAAAAGAGGGCCCAGGGGAACCAGGGGACAACCAGGCACCAGGCTCAGACAAGGGGCTCTACCCGCAGCACTTTAAAGCTAACCCGGCTTTCAGAGCTGGCGACACAGGCCTCGGCCACTGCAAATTCCTCTGCCCCACAGAATCACACCACTGAAGCAACTGGAAGAGAGGTTAGTACCGGGATAAATAAGCTGGCAATATTTCCTCCCCAGTCTTCTTGCTACAAAATATCCTACACAGTGTCCCGCACGCCTCTGCCCTTCCCGCTTCGTAGTTGTCTGGGAATTCACTTGCATCGAACATGGGGTTGGAAGCCACTGTGTCTGTGGACATTTGGGATCCTTTCCGGCGGAACTCCACGCTCGCTTGAGTGGCTATAGCTGGGAAGAGAAGGAAAAACAGCGTTTCACGGTGTTTGTCAGCACGGAAAACAGGCTCATGGGATCCTGGACACAAAGATCACGTCAAATTTAGCAGTTATGAAGCTGTTAGTTCACTGCGTTTGAGTCAGTGCCTCTGTTTAGAAGCTATGGGAGAGGTAACCAGCCTTTTTTTCCCCTACACGGATGGCAACAACTAACTTTGAAGTTCTAAAGCAAATCCCAACTTTCTGTTGCAAAGCGCACATTAATATCTAGTATTCTCTTCCTATCTTGCCTGGAAAGGGTGAAAGGCTGTCCAGTTCTCTTCTCCTAATAAATAAATACATAAATAGAAATAATATTAATACTTTCCTTGCTCATGTTAAAATACCCCAAAACTTCTGGACCCCTGTCACCTCCAAGCGCTTAATTACAAAGCTGGACAGCTAATCTCTTTTTTGGGGATCTGAACACCAAGCTGTTCTCATCCAACTTTGCTGCGCAAAAAGAAAACATTTGAGGGGAAAAAAAGGAAATCCAATAATTCTAAGGACTTATATTAGAAGGAGAAATTTACTGAAGGTCACTCCTCTGATTTGATCCTCCTCTGTTCACAGCTTAGTGCAACTGCCAGAGAAAGTGTAGAAGCTGGATGGTGCCGGATGGTGCCAGCAAGGCGGGCACAGCCTGGCACCAGCAGATCCTGCACCTCACTGCACCCCGCTTCCCTAGATCTGGGCTCTCTTCCTGCAGAGCGGGTCTGTAAATAATCCAAACTAATGAAATTTAGGCATTTTAGGAGGATTTCTAACTCTTCCCATGTCAGTATCACGTGCACAACACGCAAGAGGCTGCTCGTTCTGCTGCCTGCATCATTTCTCCCCAGCTGCCCCCCAAGGGCGATGCTGTGCTTCCTTGGGCGACGAGAGCAATCTCCCTCTTGGATTACCAGAAGCGGCACGAAGAGCAGGTTCCTTTTGCAGCTACAGCTTCACGTGCCACTACTGGCTCTCAGCAATTTTACAGGCTGAGAACCAGAAGAGTCTACGTGCTCCAAACAGAATCTGCCAGAACCAGAGAACTTGTCCTCTACCTCAAAGCAGGAATATCAGATTCACACTCGCAGTCGTGCAAAGACCCATGAGCGTTTGGATATCTGAGTTGCAATAACTGCTCTTTTTTTGGTAGGTATTTTTTCAAAAGCATTCTCAGTTAATTTTTGCGTTTAAATTCTCAGAGTAACTGCTGGTACTTCATAAATTTTCAGAGCATAAGTAGTATATAAGCACAAATCTTTATGCGTCTTCCCATGAGCCATTTTTTTTTGTCCTAAATAAGCTACCCAGCAAAATACTGTAGTTGGGAAAAAAACACTACATGCACAATGCATACAAACACTAGGTTTGTAAAATAAGCTTTAAGTAAAAAAAAAAATTTATTTAAGGAAAAAAAACATGGTTAGTGCAAAGTCCTGAAATTCATGACATGATCACAGACTAAAGTACAGAAAAGATGGGACTGATTCAGGCAGATTAATTTGCTTTTGCCAACAATCCTCCCCATTCAAAACACACACAAAAAAAAGTCTTTTTTTTTTCAAGTAAAAGTGCAAAAGCTACAAGAGACAATGAGAATGAATTTACAAATAAAAGATGGGATTATGGAGAAAAGAAAAGTATGACCGCAATTAAGGAAAAGCTACTGGTTCCTACTTACAAGATTTATAAGAAAGAAGAATTTGGATAAAAGATGCTGCAAGATAATAGAAATAAAATGGAAACAAATCAAAGGACAGCAGTAGTTATAAAATACTTTAAAGATGGTGAAACTGTAATATAAGTTAAGAAGCTTTTAGCATTTTTAAAAATAGATTAAAAGCTTTATGATATAGCAAGCTCGTTAAACACATAGGAAATCGGCATTCAGGTCCAAAATTATGGTTTTGAAAATATCATGCAAAACAATGAACAAAGGAAGTTACAAAATACGAGCAAGATTGCACTCTCTGCATCTCAAAGCACACGAGTTCCTCCAAGGAGGCGGTTAACCCTTCCCAGCCCCAGGACCTGCGTGTCGCCCTGCGCACAGGGCCCGCGGCTCGGGACGCCCCCAAGGGCAGGGTACTTACCCACACCATCCTGCTGGCCCACACTCCTGCTTCCAGCGCCACAGGCAACATCTGCCACGGGCACAACGGCTGCCAAGCCAGGGCAGAGCCCAGGACAGAGCAGCTCGCCTACCCTAACCTCCTGGGAAGGTCCAGAACCTTCCAAAGCAGAAATACAAAGCAGAACTCTACTAGAAAGGCCAACATCCTCAGAACAATCTCGAGGGACACAAAAGTTGAAAGATTCCAGCTTCCTAGAGGGAAAACGACCTACCTGGTAAGAGCTGTTTCTCTGAACATGATGAGTCAGATCGGGACCTCAGAACCAAGACTCTGAGCAATACTCCAGACCTTCCTAGTCAGGGTTTATTATGGAAGGTTCCTGTACCCCAGGACACTTTCTTTGGGACATCATACTAGGGACAGAAAAGGGCTAGAAAAAAAATGAGGGTAAAACTACGCTCTAAGATTTCCATGTTGACCAGTAGTGCCTGGGTAATCCCCAAACCCATCCTAAGCAAAACTCCCACACAACCACTATAAAATAAAAAACAGTCAAGCTTGTGACTTGCTTCTTTACGTATGAAGAACAAGGCCATCAGATGGCAGGGTTCATTTCCTGAAGTGCTGGTAATTAATGAGTTTCTCCTAATTCTTAGAATTTCTTGAGCAGCAATTAGCAGCGGGATGCAGCACACGGCCAAACTCCTCAGTTTATACAGAGCATGGCAGCAAGCCTAAGCTCACAGGCCCCAGGGCTGCCATCATCAGGGACAACTTCTCAACGCCGTCACGGAGCATTTCTCCGAGGGACTTCTCCCAAAGCAGCAACCGTGAGGACCTGCTTACGCCACACTTTGCTGAATGACTGTCACACACCGGACATCAGATTAACGGAGCATCTATTTCTCCAAAGGGGAAGTTACCTGCAGTCATCTAACTCGAAAGACCACAGCAGAAAAAAGTCTAATTCCTTTCAAAACCAACTACTCGGTTTAGAACCGATTGTTTCTCCTCTCCCATCACAACACAGAACAATGTCCAGAAGCTGCCTGCTATAGAGCTCCTCCACCAAGGTCTCCGTGCAGAAACTGAAACCCTGCTTAGGACACTCAAAGGACAAGAGCATTAGTACTCGCCACTGCTTCACACTGGAGTCCAGACAATTCCAGAAGGTCATCGTGAAGGAGAAGGCTCAAAGAGAAAATAGGCAGAGAGCTTTCCAGGCGGTGCAGGTGATCAGCACCCAGCGTACGCAAACTAGCCCCCGGTACTTGGTGCAGGAGAAAAATAATTCTGTGACCTCTCTCTTCCCAAAGCACCGCAGATAGAAAAGAGAGCAACTGAAAGTGTGAAATGTTGCAGGCCATCCCAAACTGTGCAAGGGCAGAGGGACAGCAACTACAGCCACAAAACAGCTGAGACTGGAAAGGACTTCTGGAGATTATCCAGTCTGACCCTGCTTGAGTCCCTGCTCAAAGCAAGGAAAACCAGAGCAGCTCAGGACACTATCCGGTCAGGTTCGGAGTATCTGCAAAGAGATCCAGTGCTTGACCACCCTTCACTACGGTGAAGTTTTTTCCTTATGTTTAAATGGAATTTCCTGTATTTCAAATTGGACCCATACTGCTTTGGTCCTTCAAGAACATAGAAAGCAAAAAGCTTGTGATTAGAGAGGAGCATCATGATGTTGACAAGAACCTTGCAAGTTGCCATGATAAAGTCGTCTGTCACTCAACCTCAAAAGCCTCCCCAGAGTGAGGAAACACATGTGCTTGCTGGCTACACAGTGGGGAAGCCCGTGCCACGATCAAGAGGCCAACGGGGCCCCAAGGCTCCTTTGAAGAAGCACCTATTTAACTGAAAAAGTGTCAGGCATTTTCATCTTAGAACCTACAAAAAGATGCCTTTTTGTTTCCTTTCCAATAGGTACATTTTCTTACACTTCTTGACTTTGTTTTTGGAGGCAAGAGTTGGATATAGAAGAATTAAGGCTTTGACAAAAGACTCCCAATCAAGGAGAGAAAGAAGAAGAGGTTGCTATTCCTTCACATCTGCCTTTGATCAACTGCTGTCTGCTCCCTAACGCTCAAAGGGCTCCCTTTAAGAGAGGAGACACTCCTTGATTTGAATCAGCAGAGTTATTTTAAAAGAACTGAACTGAATTCTGAAGCAGAAGAGGAGACTACATCTATCCTGTAGAGGCATTTTTATGAGCTCTCATTTAACTCATGAATATCAGTCTAGAGATCACGGTGAAATCACAGAATCATAGGATCATTACAGTTGGAAAAGACTTTCAAGACCCTTGAGTCAAACGCTAAGCCCTTGGACACCAGGTCTGTTAAACCATGTCCCTGAGAGCCTCGGCTACACCCCTCTTGAGCACTGCCAGGGACAGCAACTCCACCACTTCCCTGGCAGCCTGGCCCAAGAATTCACCACTCTTTCTGTGTAGAAATTCTTTCTCATTTCTAACCTGAACCTCCCCTGGTGCAGCTTGAGGCCACTTCCTCTTGTCCTGTGGGTAGTTATTCTGGAGAAGAGATTGACCTCCACCTCCCTACAACCTCCCTTCAGGTAGTTGTGCAGAGGGAGAAGGTCTCCCCGGAGCCTCCCGCTCTCCAGGCTGAATAACCTGGCCCTCCTGCTGCTCCTCGTAAGGTCTCTGCTCCAGCCCCTTCACCAGCTTCGTTGCCCTTCTCCGGACACTCTCCAGAGCCTCTGTGTCTTTCTGGTAGCGAGCGGCCCAAAATTGGACACAGCAATCAAGGGGCGGCCTCACCAGCACCAAGTACAGGAGGAGATTCACTTCCCCTAGTCCTTCTGGCTACACTTTTCCTGGACACCTGTCTAGGCCCTGAGCTGCCAGCTCCCCCAGGAGAAGGCAGGGATGTCAAGTGACAGAGAGAGGAATAAGAAAAAACAGCCCAGAAAGCACAGTGTTCCTGGGCAGGAGGTGTCTCTTGCAGAATCAGGTAGGATCCTGAATCAAGGTGTTTCACCTCCTCCTCTGGCACTACAAAGCGGTCCTCAGTCATCTCATCAGCAGGCAATGACAAGCAGAAAAACTATATCAGAAAGCTATGAAAAGAGGAATTCTTAACTTCATGGCACTGAAACAAACTGAACAACAGAAGGGCTTAAAACTCTTAAAACTAAACCCTTGATACAAATGCAGTCCCAGAGTCAAAAGTTAAACAGAGTGTGCTTGGACCTGCAGATCATAAATAAAGTCACTTACGTATCATAAATATTATCTGAAGTATTCATTAAAAAAAGAAAAAAGGTAACAGCACTTCCTGAGGCTAATGCAAAAGACTCTCAGCAGCAGTGCCAAATGGTAAGACTATCCAGCTAGTATCAAAAGCATCTACCGCATCAAGTTGTGCAAGATAAGAGATGGGCTGCTATATACAGGCACATATATAACCAACCGACAAGCAAAAAAGTCATACAAAAAGCAGCAGGTCCCTTTCCTACGGGTAGGGATTGTGACAAGCAGGGATCCTCCTCCGCTGCCCTCTTTGCGCAGGGTCTGCCGGGCGGGTAACGCGAGCAGGGCAGGTGGATGGGCGCGAGCTGCAGATCCCGTTACGTTTCCCACGTGCCCTGCTCAGGTGCCAGGGAGCGCTGAGCGCAGTGCGAGCACCCAGCGCTCGCCCAGCCCCGACACAGCCCCAAAGACACACAGGTTGCCTGGAAGCACCACGTTCCACAGAGTGCCGGAACAGAAACTCCTCCTTTTGGACATAAGACCAGCTTTAAAAGATGCTGATGCTTAAAATCAACAGAAATGAAGACTTTAGAAGTCTTGTCACATTCTTCCACTCAAGGAAGAGGCTTAGTAGCTGGTCTTGAGGCCTGCCGGGCAGTCAGACAAATGGATTTTAGTACCTCGCTACCAATATCGCTTTGGCAGTATGGGTCCACCTTCCATATGTCCAGTTCACTCTCATTCTGGCAACCTGACACAACATGTTTGTGCACAGTACTTTAATCAGTGGTAAAAGGTACTCGTGACATCCTGGAAAAGCAGGAACAGGATGGAAAACAGGCTGATTTCCTGACTTTTGCAGCAGGATGTCTTTCAGAGGACAGTACCCTGAGCAGAGAATTTTCACTGACTTGATGCTCCAGGCAGATCAAGTGCAAATGTTTGAAGGTAACAAAAGCTAAGACAAATTCAGCCCATTTTGTAAGGCTAAAGATTTATAACTGTATCAAATAAAGAAAGGAACCGAGGCAAAAGTTAAGGAAGATCTACTGGAGAACTAGAAGCTCTCTCTGCAGGAGCATCATCTCTCCCTTGAGCTGACCTCAAAGGCACCACAACTAGCACCAAGTCAGCTAAAGGATCCAGGACTAGATCCTTTCCAAAAGCATTTGCTATGGATCCAATTCCTATTCTGTTGGAGGAGCTACTCTGTGCAAACCAGCAAGTCTTGCCCAAGGAGACCTAAATTGGACAAGCACTAACTGAAGAGCCATGTCCCTGGACTACAACGTGCAGGATCCCACCTGCCAGAGGGGCTATGTCAAGAGGATGTTTGTTACCCTTCCTGAGTACAGCCATTACACTCTCCTTGAGACCCACAGCAGTGGAATTACTAGGAATTACTCTTTAAAAATGTGCAAAAACTGGAACCAAGAAACTGACTGGAGCTCATCAGCTTTTCCATCTGCCGTTAGGTAACAGCAGAGCAGGTGACATGTGAGGACCAACCTCATTATGGGTGGCTCTGGACAGCATGGAAGGCTAAGAGAATTGGGCCAGTTTTATTCATTATTAGTGGAAAAGGACACGGGATAAACATTTGCTGCAAAACTCCAGGCACCACCCTATTTAATCAAATAACTGTCTAGGGTCTCTAGGAACAGGAGAACTGAAGTAACGGTTGGTGAATCCCTCTGTTAGAAGAGCAATAAGACAATTTTCTGATGCTGTTGGAGGAGTTACGACATTGTTCGGGCTAACAAAAGGCCTCCAAAACCCTTAAAGCAAGTCAATTTGGGTTTGGAATGACTGAGTTGCAATCACAATATCTGTGTTCACAGCTGGCATTTTGTTATAGAAGGAATAATATGGCTAAGAAGTCATAACGTATTTCTAAAAAAGATCAACATATTAGCCCATTTCCTTTCTAGGTTCAGCACTACCTAAAAATTGCTCAAGATACAGGTTGAGTCAAAATTAGAGCCAACAGATCAATCTGAGAAACAGTTATACATGAATAAAAAAATATGACCTGAATATTCACCTGCATATACTCTCAAATTAGTCTTTACTCCTTCCTAAATTCAATTATTTATCTCTCTATTCACATGTCAAGGGATTTTCCACGGCCACCAGAACTTCCAACCGCTTTCCAAACCCCGTGCTGTCTAGCTCAGATTACCTTCTCCAGAGCCTAACGCCTAAGGCCACTATCATCCATGCAAGGGGGAGAACGGGATTCGTGATACAACGACCACAGAAGCCACTCAGTTTAACTGCTGCCATCAAGCCCTACCTTAGTCCTACCTAACCTCCTGCACTCCTTGCAACAAACCTTCTTTTTTTTTTTTTTTTCTCTTTAGGTCAGTGAGCTTTTGCTGTAGATTTTTTGGGAAAATTTCATGGAGATTTGACATATTAAATAAAGGATGGGAGAAAAAGGAGACGACTGGTAACGTTGGCTCATCCTTTTATATATCACCAAAGGAAGGAGATTGCTAAAAAGTCTCTGAGCAGAGGATTCTACCTCTGCTCTCGTGTCTAAGGACATCTAACCTCTGACACCGAGCAAACCATGTGAGAAAAAATTAAACCCAGCAGTTCAGGACTGGAGACCACTTGGGTACCAGGCCACACAGGGAAATGCACAGCAGCCATCACTGCAGGACAACAACTTTGCTTGAGATGCTAAAGATTTTTGCTTTTACAGCATTTTAGAAGAACAAGGGGTAAGCACCGCTTTATGTAGTTTATGAACTGATGTTAAAACTTCTGAACATTAAAGAGTCTGTTTAAAAAGCTGCTATTATTCAAAGAAATACTTCAAGCTATGAAGTTAACTCTTCACTGTTTAACTCAACTAGGAAGATTTTCTCTTCACTTGCACTTCTCTCTGCTAGCATAATTGGGACTGCTACACTTGTTAGATCAAGGGAGGGTTTAGTAGTAAAAACAGACTTTTTGATTTTCAAGTCCCAAACACTTGCTGGGCTGGTCACAGCTGCTGACGCAGCTGGGAGGGGTTAAAACAAGACAGGGCTGAGATTAGAGGTTTTTTTTTTGGATTAGGCACATGTTAATCTTGCAGGTAGGAAATGTCAGTAAAGCAAGGAAAAAATATTTACAGATATTTGTTCAGCAATATTTACCAGTCATGCTGCTGTCTCTATTTATTCCATTATGAAGTTTACAGTGAACAAATGCTGCATCAAATAACCATGATCCAAATAGGTTCAAGATGCTGTTAACCTTGGGCCTGCGCGGAGCCGGCAGCGGCCGCGGCTCGGAGCTGGTCTGGTTGGGGCTGGAGAGCGGCGACGTGGAGGAGGGCTGGTGCTGCACTTTGGAGGCATGTGCAGTGCTGACCTGCGGGGACACAAGAACAAGTCAGCGACGAGCAGCGGGGCGAGCTGCCTCCCCTGGCCAAGGAGGCGCTTCAGGGCGGAGCAGGAGCCCTTACGGTGCTGGTTTTCATGGTGGCCTTGTTGACGGTGACGGCGCGGTGCCTGCGGTTGTGCGGCGGCGTGGTGTTGACGGCGGAGCTCTGCGGCATGCTCAGCCTGTTCACCGGCGTGGGCGGCGCGCTGTCCGACCGCGGGCGCGAGATGCCTGCGCGCAGCAAACAGAGCAAACCTTAAGCACGGCTGCCTTGGGCTCGCAGGCGGCTGCACAGCTATAAGGGGGGCTTCTGTAAAGAGACGAGCTCTTCCACCTCTCCCCAAAGAGCACTGCTAAGAGCAGCATCTTTCCACTTTTATTATTAGCAGTCATAAAACAGCATAAATAAAAACACAGGCAGGAAAAAGCCCTAGTTGCACTAGATAGGCAAACAGTCCTAGGATAACAAAAAAAAAAGAACTTGGGCATGGGTTCCTGGGAAGAGCGAATCAGAGGGAGGGAAAGGGGCAAGGCTCATGTGCCGAAGCCAAGGTGCAGCTCGGTGCCGCAGCCAGGCGCCGCGGTCTCCCTGTGCCCTCCTCTGAGGCAGCTCCAGCACCCGTCCGCCCTGCCGAGCCACTGCAGCTCGCTCGGCTGCCACGGAGCCAAGCAGCCTCACGACATGTCAGCAGATCAGCTCCCCGAACAGCCCAGCCCTACAGGGCAAGGGGCAAGAAAGGAGGGCAAGCCAGAATTTCCTGACAGTAGCAGCGCATCAGATCAGTTGTCGTCTTGAAAAACTGGGGAAACACTTGCAGGGCCTGGAAAGCTGCTCTTCCCGTCCCAGAATCAGGAGCAGTTAATTCAGAATCTCTCCCTGCAAAATCTGCAGCCACAAATCCCTTCCATCCCATGTCAGTGACCGCCAGCACTGGTGACCACTGCTCGGGTCACCACCTCCTGCCAAAGGAGTCGCAATCGGATGGAGACTCCAGAGAGGGCAGATTTCCAAACTAACTGACACTGCTCGTTACCAAGGGCACTTCCACAAGGTTCTTGGCCATAGCCGGCTGCTCCTCCATACCTGCTATATCTAATAGCTTTTAAAAACTGTTAAATAGTTTTTAACTATTCCCAGAGGAAACCTTACAGCACGCTCCAATTTTTACTGTTTCACTGCAGCAGATTTTCCACCTGCAGAAAGAGGATTTGGCAGAGCTGGAGAGAGCAACAAGGAGGTGGTTGTAGCAAAGTCACGCCACACGTTGCTCACGTTTATCTTGAGATTATCTTTAACGTCTGACTAAACTAGTTCTTAGGCAATTCCGGGGGCAAGGATGCTGTGCAGGAAGGGTCGCTCTCCCCTGGACGTCGGAGAACACAGAGCCTCGTTACGGTCAGGCCACCCTAACGACTCCAGGGAGTTTGGGAAAGAGAGAAACCTGAAGGTCTCTGCAGGTGGCTGACGTGAGGAAGGAGATACGGATTGCTGCTACTCCTTCTGCCAGTTTGCCCAAGGGAAAACCCTTTCTGCACCTACAACTACAGTTTTAAGGATCACGAGTACAGTTAACATCAGAATCCTTGAGGAAGAGCACAGGTGCTTGCCCTTTTTTATCAAAAACCAGACACCCTTGATTCATGCCTCTATGGAAGTTTTTATTCTATATTTTAGCCTGCTTTCAGTTAAAATAATAATGTTTTCAATTAAAACCATGGAGTGCCTGTATTATGCCCATGGTTTTGAACCCCCTGGCCCAAAGGGGCACAGGTTTTCCCTGGAAGCTACTCCAGCCAGATCTGAGCAGGAATCCAACAAGAAAGCGTCTCCACAATCCTCGCTCACTTCCTCTTCTCATACACGTGTATGAGCACCTTCTGTGCACCTCATATTTTAGCCTAAATATTACCTTTGCTAGTATTACTCCTTCCACATTTTTGCAGTTTAATTAAAATAAGGGGTCAGTTAGAACCTGAGCCCAAGTAGGGAGCTAACTGTATAATATGAATAAAAGACAATATAGGGCACTGCACATCTACCTACGACAACGGGATACTTCAATGATTTGCTCACAAAAAAAAAGTTTTACATTTTAGCCCCTCAGACCAAAATAACTTTCCACTCCTTATGACTACTATACCACCCTCCTTCCACAAACTCCACTATTATTTAAGAGACAACTACAGAATATTTTGAAATCTCCTATCTGGCATCAGTAATAAGTAATAATTATTCAAGTCTTTAAAACTGGTGGCAAGACATTGGGAAGAAGTACAGGGGAGGTTTCAAGATTCACTATCACAGTCTAAGTAACAGTTTCAACATGTCTGTAACAACCACATTTTTTTTTTCCAATGAAGAATAAAATAGCAATCCTTTTTCCTTGCAATATTTTTTACAGCAACACAGCATGTATTTCCAACAAAAAGTATCTTACAATTCAGGGAGACAGGAGGGTCTTGAGGTGCTTTTTTTAAAGGGACTGAACTACTCAGGTTTTTCAAATTAAAAAAAAAGAAATAGTAAAATCTGACAGTCTGATTTTGCAACAAACCTTTTTCTGAACTTGGTTTATGTTTCTGCTCAAGTCGTCTGCAGTCTCATATCAATTTACCTTTCCACCAGATGATAACATTTGTTTGCATATAATTAACCAAAATAGCAGCAGGAGACACTCACTTCTCGAGAGGCTGCAGGAGTTTGTTACCTCTAAAGCTTCCATAAGCTTGAGGCACACTAAGAATACAACCTTAGTACAACCTTAGCCTTTCAGCGCTATATCATATTATTTAAAAATTAGCAGCCTGTGCTTAAATCTACTTTATCCTTGAATGACATTTAGACTACTCAATTACCAGCAGACAGCAAATAACACATCTTTCCTTCTCAGTAGCACTTGTCACCCATTAATCCAGAGTTAAGTGCAACCAGTACCTGTAGCATAAATATCTAAAGATGCCAATCAAGAATCAATATCTTATAGAAACAAGTGCTGCCACTAAGTTTATAAATAGAGTTGTCAACGTTCACAGAATGCTAAAAGTCTAAAACCTGCATTGTGGTGTAGGGAGAAATAAATGTCATTTGGGGAAGTTTAAATTTAGACTTTATACACATATAGAGATATATATTTTAATGGCAATTTACTTAGAATTCTGGCCATTCAAAAGTGATTTTAGATCCTTTCTCTGTTGATCCCATGATATACTTGCAAGTGAAAAATTAGACTGTTACATCTGTGTTGCTGAAGAATCCAGATTCTAAAAGAATAGAAGTGGGATCAGGTCACTGTTCCCAGCTATCCACAGACAAGGCAAAAGGTGTTACCTAAGAACGCGTCCACTAAGCAGCTGATCCCACGCATGGCACGAAAGAAGATTTGAGGCAGATGTTTAAGGCAGGGGTACTGATTCAGTTCTTGAGTCATTCCACTCACATTCAGGAACTGCTCCTGAAATTTGGGGGTAGAGCTAATAATGGCTGGGTTACTCAAATCCACAGGATTACTGCGCACACAGAAGAGAGCAAAACACATTTTAGTCAGTTTAAGAATAGTAACTGTTAGAAGGTTAAGAATTGCTTAAAGTGCTTAAAGATACACTGATTTTAGACATATTTAAACAAACAGCAACAAAAGGGAGCACCTAATATAAAATAACTGCAGGGGCAGGGTTATTATACTAGCATGTTCTGTATTTTTTAAGCTATTACTTTATCACAAATGATATTAAAATGTCCATTTTCTCTGTTGGTAGGCCTTCATTTTAAACATTACCCAAATAGGCTTAATAATCTTATCAATCAACCCAGTGAACCAGAGAATGCACTACACAAAACAGCACCGCAGCTGCAGTAATATTAACTGCATAAGAGTCTTTTGAACGCGGTTCTCAAGGGGTACGAACATGGTTAAAAATGTGCCTTCTAAAAGGGTTAGCATCGAAACAAATATCGTCAGTAAAAAACGATCACAAAGCGTAAGGGTAGGGGATGTAAGTCTTGAGCTCTTGTTTCTGGCCAGTACAAATCCTGAAACAGCAAAGCCAGATTTGAAGAATACGACACTTGTGACATTACTATCACAAATGGAGATAAAGAACAGATTTTTAGCTAATGAAAAGTAGTAGACTTTAAGCAATCTAACATTTGGTTAACTTTCATTACTAATTACTAAAAATGATTTCTGTTAAAAATAAAATAAAATAACATAATGTTCTGTATGGCCAGAACATTAAACTGTCACATTTTCAAAGAAGCCTAAAACAGCAAAGTCACTTGGTTTTGTTATATACTTAACAGGGATAGAAAAAAAACATGCATTTTAAAATTAATTATATAGTTTTCTTCATAAGAACAAAGCCATACACCCACTCTAAAAATAACCTGTGGTAGGTTAAATTTAATGACTTGGCAAGTACGTGGAAGCAGCATACAGATCGCAGTGCTATTGTTCTGCTTTTCCTGTTTGCTATCTCAAAGAAAGAGAACTGTATTGAAGTCTTCATTTTTAAGATCCTCCAAAACGCCTAATAGCTACAAAGTATAAATTTATGTATTTTAATTAAACGAACCATTTCTTTTTTTCCAAAAAGGTACCCAAGTTTGAACAACCCTCACTCGCAGCCTTGCCCTGGACTGCTGCAGGCTGCTATCACAAATGTCTCAAGCTCTATGGTATTTGAGTACTTAATGACACCAATCTCCAGATAAAAATACATATGTGCATAATGGAAGCTTATAAAACAACTCAAGAACATGAACAACGTATGGCTGTGATTACAATACCTCAGCATATGTAAAAAGCGAAACCAAGTTTGTGCAACGCACTCATTATCCATCTCTGGAGGAATCAGACCTGCATCTTCATCCGGAATTTTAAATGGAGGGAACGAAGGCCCATATGTAAAACGCAGCAACCTAGGAGCAAGTCAGAGAGACCTGTCGTTCAGTGAACACACCTCAAAATTTAAGCATGCGTTTGGGTCTTGGGGAAGTCTGCAGCCTGCCAGTGAGCACAAAGGCAACACCATGCCAGGCTAAGCCTTCCTAACTTTCTGCTCGCTTTCCCCACTTTTCCTAGGTTTTATCTCCAATTACGCAATGGTTTTGTCCCCTTTGAGACAACCTTTGAGAAGCTGATGCCTTGGAGCAGGACCAGAGCTCGCCCTGCGCTCTGTGCTCGGCGGCGCCGCGCGCCCGGCGCATGACCCAACGACAGAGCTGCCCACAACGCCCGAGAGACACCGGCGAAGGGAAATGCTTCCACTAACGCAGCCCACGCCCACGGGCCTCGAGCCAGCGCCCAGCACGGCCACCCCACGAGCTCCAAGTGGGCGTGTCGCAGGCCTCGGCGGACACGCGCCCGGCCCCACAGCAGGGAGCGCAGGGAAGGGCCGCAGGGAAGGGCCGCCCTTCCCTTCCCCTCACGGCAGGGTAGCACGGCCAGCCTGGCAGCTCCACAAGGGAGCCGCGATCCCTCTCTAGCGCTGCTCCAGATACCTCACCCGTCGCTCATGACCCACTGCTGTCTTGTAAAACCCCAATTTCATACCCAAGTTTCCCTGATCAGCACCACTTTGGTATTCCGCAAGGAAGAACGGCAAGCTGGGCCTGCTGAGGCTCCCAGCATGCCCAGAAACTGGTTTTGGTCTCTCCCTAGCCTAATGGCAGTGTCAGGCTTATTTCTTGCTTCAGGAATCCCATCTTTCTCTAAACCAAGTTGCCTGGAATGGACAAGGAAG
This sequence comes from Nothoprocta pentlandii, assembly GCA_013398315.1. NCBI lineage: Eukaryota > Metazoa > Chordata > Aves > Tinamiformes > Tinamidae > Nothoprocta > Nothoprocta pentlandii. The sequence goes on along the minus strand of VZSG01000500.1, from coordinate 556,684 downwards.
GGCCCAGCTGCCAATGCCCATTACAGAGCTCTGCACGACCCCTAATTTACAGGGGGATCTCACGGCATTGCTGACGGGGCAGCGAGGCGGAGAACCCAGCCCATGGCTCACTCCTAGACCAAGACCTGAGGAGGTCAAATCGTGCTTCTCTTCTCGTGAAGATTTGCCCCCCCTCAAACCCTGGGCACCACAGCCGCTGGTACTCAGATATGCTAAAGATCCCCAAACGGGAGACCACCTGGAGCAGGGGCAAAGCACCCAACGCTTTGGTAAAAAGGTAATTTTGGTAAAAGAGGTATCTATATATAGGTAAACACATGGGGAAGACATTGGTTTTATTCTGCCGTGAAGTCGCACCTGCCTGGATATGGATTTTAACACTTCTTAAGTGTATCAGCTCCCAAATAAAGAACTTCTATATGGTTTCAAGCTGAAAAGCTTGCTCTCAGCTTATTGCTAACAACCAACTCAGAAAACGGCACGTTAAGTGTCTGAAGTTGGAGCTCCGCTGAAGAACCAGGCACGCAGTCTCAAATAGCACTAAACGTAAACTTAATATATAGAAAGGGAGACTCCTTTGATGTTAAGTGCAAAAGAACATTACTACGTAGAGGAAAAGCTGACTAAGGAAATTAGGCAGAAAACCTGCAGGTTACTGTGCATAAACAGAACAAAAACTTGTAGTCAACAGTTGAGACAAAATGTGGGCACAGGGAGAGTGGAGCAGAACACCAACACATGCTCTGAGACACAGCTGTTCTTTTCAGATCAGTGAATCATGAATATTTGCTGTTATGCAATGCTACATCTAACGGGATAAAAATAGCTAAAGAAGCAGCGTGGGAAACACACAGAACTTGTGCTGCAGCTTTATTTCCTCACAGGTATAGCAAGTAGCATAATGTGGAAAGTCTATCTGCACTTGGTACTTTAACACATACCTCAAAAGTAAAAACCTTGGACTGAGTTAAAATAAACCTCATTAAGCAGTACAGGATGAAAAAGTCACAATGATGGAGAGTAATAGACTCATATGGTGAAGTGCTAAATGCCAGAGAGATGCTGAGTTTATACAAAAACAAACCAACCGTTTAAACTGTTCATTTATGAAATGAAGACACGTGCACGCATGTGTAGCAGAAAGCAGGAACACTAGTGAGGTCCCTCTGATCACACACTTGTTCCACTCACTCACTTTTGGAGTGAGCACTGTGTGCTCCACGAACAAGCAAAAGCCAGGGAAACGAGCGGCACCCATCATCGCCGTGGGCACACGCTTATCCCCGCGGGATTTCTCCTACCTGGACGTGAGGGCACAGATAACCTTGCTCCACTGCTCTACGACGGCAGGGTGATGCCGCCAGTTGGCCACCATCTCCTTGGCGGTTTTCCAGTAGGGCGGCGTTGGAAAGCAGCGCGCGCAGGCCAGCAGCCACACCTCGAAGAGCACGCCGATGAGCCTCTCCGCCAGGCTCTCCGCAATGCCACCTTGGGCAGAGACACAGCAAGGCCGGTGAGCAGCCTCGCTGCACCCCTCCAGCCTCCCTCCCAGCACCCGTCGCGTCTGGCAAAACCTCACAACTGCCACGGTTACACCTTGTCTATTTAGGATTCCATTTAAGTGATAACTGCAAAAATAGCTTTAAAATTCTCTTCATTTTCAAGCATGATTCCTGATTACTTCCTGTAGTCAATTAAGCTTTTTACAAGACCAAAATTATATATAAAGCCCAACCACATATATGTGAGAGTGTGATTTCAGCTACTAACTGTAGCTAAATGGTACGCCAATGCACAGCACACTCGATATCATATTTATTTATAAATATACAAATAAATGTTGAGTATCTCCTAACAACGGTGTTTTCCGATAGCTGCACCCAATACCAAGGAACACATGTTTCAGTGTGACAGACAGGAAACAAGGTGACCTGAAACCCATCTTCATGTGCTGTTTCACGTACACAGCCCCCTCTTTCACTGAAAAACAGTTTGGGGAACAGGGCCAGTTCCAAAGCACTCCATCTTTTTGGACACTGCTTCATTTCAGAGTGGAGCAGCAGAATTAGGAAGGAGCCGTTGCTCTCTTGCGGCTACCTAGAACTTTTAAGAGGTTTCCCCCATCAGGCAGCTCAGTAGCAAGCAGGGTCAAAGTTTCTCCCCATAGTAGAAGCAAAACGAAGTTGAACACAAACCTTGCACTGTCGGAGCTGCTAGAAGAGTGTCATTAATCTGAAGAAGAAATAATAGCAAAACCTCCCAGGTTTCTCTTGCCATAATTGTGGATTCACGAGCCAGTTTCTGCACAGCTTTCAACACTTGCAAGCACAGCCTGATCTGGCTAGACCCGGGGTCTGGCCTACAAGAGAAGAACAACACTCCACGTGAGTCTAAAAAGCAAGTCAAAGCAGCACAGTGTGATGCACATGCCGAGCTGGACTGGGAGCATTTACCAGGGAGAACATCAACACCATGGAACAAGAGCAAAGAGCGTGGACCCAGCTGCTTCTAAGCATCCTAGGTCTGCCTTAATGGGTACGAGAGCTCCCTAACACTCATTACCTGACACGCAATGTCCTGGCGCAAAATGGGTGTTTCAAATAGAGAAAATACAAAGCGTTTCTCCAGAAGAATGCATCTTACACCAAAGTTAAAATGAAGTTTTGTTGAGACACACAATTAGTGATGTCTCAACAAAAGGAAATGCTGAAATTAGAAAAAAAAAGTGCTGCTGGCAAACTAGTTTAACTTCTTTTAAGTTCTCTTTTCAGTTTGAAACATGGATCCACCTTGTACACCAAATCCCTTGCATTAAAAAAGGAATAAAAAAGGTTAAAAAAAAGTTTAAAAAAGATTAAATAGGAATATCAAATCAAATGAGAGGGGACAGGGAAGGAACAAGCTGCTAGCATTAAGTTGTTCTCCAGTAACCACCACATATACTTTATCAGAGCTGAGCTGCTCAAGGCGGTCTCCCGTGCCCGTAAGTGGCAGGTTTTCACCCAAGCCGTGAGCTCTGACAAGGCAGAATAATAGAGTAAATAAATACTAGAGCAAATAAAGACCAACTATTAACGCGAACTGGTGCAAGCAGCAGTCCAGGACAGAGGTAAGCAAAACCGGGGCTGCCAGGGAGTTCAAGGAGTGGAAGTGGGCACCAGCGGCCCCAGGTCCGCAGGGTGCCACCTCAGGGTGCCCAGGATGCTTCCTCATCCCTCCTCACCTGCTGACAGGAGAGAAAAACAGACAGGGACTATTCCTGCGTGCGGCGCTCCGAAGCGACAGTTCTGGGTTTCGGCAGGTTGCTCAGTCATATCCTATAGGCTATACCTATATCCAAAGGCTACATCCTAACGGACAGGCCAAAGTTCACAACAAACAAGCCCTGTCCCGGTTTTAGCCTATTTTTTTCTCAGAGAAACAACCAGGGCAAATACTTTAGCAAAGGACAGTCTTAATTTTCATTCTCCCAAGTTTGAAAGCTGTTTCACGACTTACTCCCCTAGCAGTTAAGTGAAACTATACAAAAGAGACTCACATGTAAGGTGCTCCACATGCAAGAGAACTAAGGAGTTACTTCTGTTACTAAAGCAACTTCAAAGTCTCCATCTACCAGTAACTTTTTCCCCTAAAAATCACACCAACAGTAACTTAATTTCCAGCATTTTACAGTCATATCTTAGAATTTCTACAGAGCTTGGTCTTTTGGTTCCCAAACTCCCATAAAACCTTGGAAATCCTCCTATTGCTTATTTAACTCAGAAGTCCTTACCAAAGCAAAAAAAAAAAAGTTAAGGTTTATTAGACTTGGACAGCCTTATACTTATATTACATTGCATCCCAGGGGACTCCACACCTATCAGCAGTGCTAACTACCCCGGTGCCAAGTTCATGTCTCAGCCTCCCCATTCTGCTTGCAGAGCATCTTGGCCGGGGGAAGGAGGAGGATTTTCACATTTTCCACCTTTCAGACAAGCAGCTGTGGCACTGAAGGCTGATCTCCCAGCAGCAGCCACCAAGCAAGCAGCAGGGCTCCCTGTTCCTCTATATGGCAGGAGACAGGAGCCCGAGGGCTCGCTTGAGGGCTACTCGGCCACACCAGGAGAAGACGTCGCTTTGGTTAGGGGCCCGGGAGGTCCGTGCTGGAGCGAAGGACACGGGCGCTCTCTCCAGGCAGCAGGTAACAGAAGGAAGCTTGATTCACTCTTACTTTGCAGTGTTCTCCTTTTTCAGCTACACCTTTCTCAGTGACTGGGCGTGTTGCTTTAGTTGAGCATTCAAACTACAGTGAGGCGTAGAGCAATTTATTCCGTGACTGTTTCTTCAGATATTATTTGGGTTTGAACTGCTCCTTTGAGGCTTTTTGACACCATCTGAGGCCTTCCAACTGCCCAGCCCTGGACTGAGGCTCTCACTGCAGCTCTGGACAACCACACTTAAAGAACAAGAAGGATGAGGAACAGCTACATCATTTCTAGGACCCCTCTACAACATCCCACATGACAGTTTAATAAATGCTTAGTGTATTAAAATACTGGTACTATTTTAATTTGGCTGCTGTTAGGAGACACTCTCGCACGAGATGCCTGAACGACGGCTGCAGCAGGAGCTCCTGTGCACATGTTCTATGGGCTTCCACCTCCACCACGAGGAACCTGCATCCATCACGCACAGTCAGGAAGTACTTGTGCCTTCCTCATTATAGTCCATTTTTTCTTTTTGGAGTGAAATCTCCATAGAGGTGTATGGAAGAGAAATTCACACTTATTTCTTGAAAAGGAAATAGTGACTTAAACATCCCGGGCAGTTAGCAACAGCCATGAAAACAGCATCTCAGGCACGTACAAGGATCTTTGGGAAGAACAACAGGAACCTGTTACACATTTTTGAGGTATCAGGATTTTCCATCCCTTGCTGGGCCTGAATGTTAATTATTTCCTTCAAAAAGTATCAGGTTCAGTCTACTATCTGGCATCAAATTCAATAAGTAGGGAAAGAAAGGTATAACAGTAGCATCTGCCTACAACATGCAAGGAACAGGGCTACTTAAGTGCCTGCTAATGTGGCCTCTGACAGAAGAAGTCAAGAACTATTTAATGCACTAGTGAAGAGTCAGTGCTCTAGAGTACAACGCTGTAAAGCGTTTCGACAGCAGACTGCATGTGCTAAGTGCTGTAGCAGATCAAGCAGGTCAGTCATTCTGCAGAGAGTTCTCTTTAGCAGGTTGCCTATTTATCAACAATATTTTCATATTTATTATATCAATAAAACAGGCTGCCTTTGATTTGGACTCTGCTTTAACATGACAGTACCTGGAACTTCTACGTGAGCTTTCCTTTCAGACTTCCCTGCAGGACAGCTTTTACCAGCAAGCACCATCAGCAGTAGCCTCTGCTGCTGGACGTAAAACATGGAATAGTTGTAGTTAAACTGTCTTGCGTTTAGAACAAGTAGTAGCTGCTCTTTGCAAGCAATGCCTAAAATTCAGGCAATCTCATTGTGCATCAACCTTCTCCGTGCAAGACTATTAGGTATTTGTGTGTGAAAATAAGCTCAGAGACCAATATGTGCCCAATAAGAGACCCATAAGATTACTCCAATAGAGACCCAAGCTCTCTTCCATTTTCTCTAACTTTTATTTTAGCTGGAAAGAAAAAAAAAAATCATATTTAGATATTACTGTTTTCCAGGTCTTCACGCTCATTTATTGCTGATTACCTTCAGGAACATAAGAGTTGTCACACCACACAGAGAAGCTGATCTCAGATACAAGAATCAGGAACATAATAAAAGCAAGAAGAGAGCGGCATCTTCATGGGTAAGGTCCATAAAGACACCCAGGCATCTGAAGATGCTTTGTACTAACTGCATAAGCCCTGCTGAGACTCAGCCCAAACACATTCTCACTGCTGTGGCCATGAAGCTAGAGGTAGAAGTGCACGATGGGGAAGTGTCTGTCTATTCTTCCTCCTCCTCCCCTTGGTGACTGGTTTGTATTTTGCTCTCTTGGAAAGCTTTGGAGGATGTTTTATTCTGACTTTACTCTAAAGTGAGAGTTATGTGAATAAGCAGCAGCAACCACCTAATCTGTATGAATTACTATTCAGAGAGCTCTTCATTAACACTGCCCTGAGGTGATACTAGGCAGGACAAGTGCAGCAGAGCACTCCGAAGGTCACTCAGTGATACAGAATTATGGCTTCTTTAAGGCAGATGAGCTGGTTCTTACAGATCTGTAAAAAAAACCCACGGATTTGAAGTATTTCCTATTATTGAAGTACGATCGCAGAGGGCCGTCTCCTCCTCCTTATCCAATATCTGTGTGCTCCACAGCACCAGGCAAACTTTTCAGACTTCAAATCAAATGTTCCTGGAGAACTCTGACATACAATTGCCTGTGCAAGATCTAGGAGCACATGCATCTTCCAAACTACCATCCCCTGATGGTCAGCACCACATCAGGGTGTCAGATAGCAAGCCCTTTGCTGTGGCGTCCTTTAAAAGCTACTGGTGACGACACGTGGCCAATGCAATTTTGCCTGTTTGAACAGCAGAGAGAAGCAAGCAGCCTGACTGCGGATCACATCAGAAACGCAGTCCATTCTTGGGCAGAGCACTGAATTGCCATCATGTCTGTTTAGTTCTTAGCTTTGTGCAGTACCAAGTGCTCAGCAATGCTACTGTCTCCTTCCAACCTCTGGTCACCTAACAGAGAGCGCTCTCCAAGTCCTCTGAACAGCAAACATGTAGGCTATCCAGGATCCTGAATTAGTTATCTAAACACAGCAGTAACTGCCACACTTGCTACTGACAGCTACAAGACATGCGTGGAGAGGACACCTACCTCTTAATTTCAAGTTGCAATAATTGCACTCTTGATTTAATCAGGTGTGCAAGGCTCAGTGAGGCCTCTCCAGGAAAGGGCACCAGCTGACAACAGCACTAATTGCCCACCCTTCTTCCCACCATTAGCACCGACCCGATACTCACCTTGGTACAAAGAGATTTTGGAGATGTTTGAGAATGCTTTGAACATAAAGGTTTGGTTCCTTAATAACTGGTAAAGGAATGGAGTCCTTAGGTAACACAAGAGCCATAATCCAATCCGTATATACATCGACACAGTATTTCACAGTATCGCCGTCCAGAGGGAGGGTCAGTCCATAGCAAACCACCTCCATAGTCCATTTCACCTGAACGAAACACAAAGCAAGGTCATTAAACATCTATCTCAGTGGGTGACCAGTGGCTAACACACCTTGCATTTACTACATAGCTATTTTTATTATTATTTTGTTGCATTAGAACTGATTCCAATTCGACATATACACGAGTTACAGACTCATGACAGGCCTGAGTGTTTTTACACAGTACCACGGTGTTACAAAGACCGCAAATAAGCTACTCTGAAACCTGAAGCTGTTTAGTCAAAATTGTAGTCAGACAACTTGGAGCAAATTTCAAGGAAACTAAATTCCTGAGATTTAATTATTTTTTAAACTTCAGGCTAACCTTGCTCATGTAGGAGCTTAGATAAACACTGCACACCACTTGCTATTTGAGCATAAATCCCACTATTCCATATGTGGAACCTAACACAGTGCACTTCCAAATGCCTATTAAACAGATTATTTTTCAGGAAGCGAATCCATAGGAAGACCATTAAGCGGCCACAAGAGCAGGAAGGAATTGCCGCTGCCGACGGGAGCGCACTCACCTCTTTGTCAGTCTTGAGGAGGCTCTCGCTGGCGGCCGAGGCCAGGGCCTGCCCCAGGGGCCGCACCACGGCGTTCGCCACCTCCCTGCCCACGCTCTCGGGGTAGCTGTGCAGCACGCTCGTGCTGCCCTGCTCATTCTGAAGGACAAGGTGCAGGGATCTCCACTCCGAGTACATAGTGCCTCTACGCTGCAAGCCAAGCTAAACCTGCCGGCAACAAAGGCAGAAACAAACGTCATCAGTAGGAACGAGTGTGCCAGGAAGGTACCAAAGCTGAGGCTGGATGCCGAGCCGCAGCCACAGCCTCTTGGAAGCTTAAGACACACCCAGACCCATCACACCCGCGTGGAGCTGGAAGACGGTCATTCAGCCTCACTACTAATACAGTCAGAGCTTGTTTGTTTTAAAACAGACATTATATTTTCAATTGAAAAGCTAATGCATGGAATAGCGAGGGGTTTGACACACCTAAGAACAGGAGCAATAACCTCTCTTCACACTACTCCTGCAGGAAAGGAGCTCTTACAAATCATCTTTGCCCAAATCGATGCAGAACTGCAAATATTTCATTCACATAAAAAGGGACTAAAAAGAAAAGTCATTGCTTCAGCTCCCCAGCAGTCAGAAATGGACACCAGGAAGCTTTCGGGAAAGTCTTAGTCGTGTTGGAAGATAAAATTCAGTCTCTTTTCACCTTCACAGAACGTAACTCCCACAGCAGCTACTCAAAAATGAGTGAAAATTGACTGACCAGTACAGAAAAGTGCAGTTGTCCTGAAGCAATCCACCAAAGCTCAGTTAATCCTCCCATCACTAGCTTAAATCCAGAATCACTGCGGGAGGATAATGCACTTTTAAAACTGAGATTCAAAGTTTCACTTTGAATTCACCTTTTGCTACTGAACTTGAGCCATTCATATACACCCTAAAGCACTTTAAAATCTCCAAGATCCATAGGTTGGTCAGGATTGATTCCCACACTAACCTGATCTTTTCGCTGTACGGAAAGATCTGCATCTCCTCCACAGTGGGGACACACAGGACTCCTACAGTGACGTCTAAAGAATC
>VZSG01000500.1:399738-524633 GCA_013398315.1 Nothoprocta pentlandii | reverse complement strand
CCGGGCGGCGGCGGCCGCGGGGCCCCGGGCGGCGGGAACGGCAGCCCGGGAAGCGCCGCTCCGGCGCGGCGCTGGGCGCGCATCCAGCTTCCTGCTGCCCTCCTTGCAGCGTATGTAAAATCTGTGTGTATGCCTGTGTGTGTATACATGTATGTATGTATGTATGTACGTGAGTCCTCAGGAATCGAGGCGGGAGTTTTCTAGAGGGAGGTGGGTTTTTTTTTTTTTTAATTTCGTCAGTGGACTGGAGTATTTTCTGCCTACTGTGACCAGCAGCTTGGCTTTCTGAGGATTCAGGTCTTAAATCTGTTACTGCTGCTTATTTTGGACCACAAGAAAAGATTTTTTTTTCCTCCAATTCTGGAAGATCTTCTAAGTACATGAGGGGGGAGAGAGGTAGGTGGTAAAAAAATTGCTGTTGACTTGCAGTGTGTCCGATGTTAATGTCTGTTTATTGATGCAAGTCACAGGGAGCAGCTCCAAATGTTGTGCAATGAGGCGCTTCCCCTGCCACAAACATGCGGGTTCTGAAGATGCCCGGCCGGGGTCGGGAGACAGCCCTTGGGTGCAGCCCAGCGCCGGCCCGCTTGCCAGCCGGCCTCACGGTGCTGCCGGTGGGTGCTGAGCATCAGCCCCGCGCGCTGCTGTTTGCCTCCCTCGTCCTTCCCTCCTGCTGGAGCAGCCCGGGCCTGCCGTGCAGTCGCCGCTCGCGAAGCCCTGTCACAGTCTGGGGCCTGCAGCTCAGCCACGGCTGCCCGGGGAAGGGGAGAGCACGGGCAGGGGTGCAGGGGCTTGCAGCGGGGCAGCCTGCAAGGCACTTCCCGTGGTTAAACCTGAGGCCGTGAGAAGATGGGGATTAAACATGGACAAGAAGCCCCTTCTGCTTCTTGTGTCAGGCACAGTCATGACAGCCACCTCTGTTCAAGCAGGACCTCAGTACTGGGGCGTCTGCCTTTCCTTTTCCTTAGAAACAAGTGCCCTTCCAAACCCCAGAGCCTGTCAAACTGCTTTAGCCTTAGCATGGAAGTCCATGGTGGGAGACCAGGTAGGTAATATCAAGTGTAAGATTGAATTTGGAATCAGCTCGGAGCTTCGGTGTCACAACAGGGGAGCAGAACTGTCTAAATGTGTCTGTGGCAGAAACTCGGATTTCGGTAATGGATGCTGGAGGTTGGCTTCTGAATAAAGCGGGCGGCTGCTACGTGTCGGCATTGCTAGGTGCTGAGAGATCTGGCATTGTGGAGGAGGCTGTGGACTCGCAATGAGTTTTCCAGTTTCTGTTGATTATTTGAAACCTTAAAACGTAGCTTGTGGGACACAGTGGGCACTGAAAGTGGCTTATCTTTGCAAATATAGAAGCTGGAAACTTTGTAAAATGCAAGTTAAATGGCTGCTGAAACCAGTGCTACTGGAAATCCTGATTGTATTCCTGGGTACACGAGGTTTAAAGGTTCATAGAACCTAGGAAACCTGTTTGATTCGTGTTTTTCTCATTTTGGGTCACCTTTAGAAATGCTCCAGTGCTTCTGTTTGCAGTTTACGGTTCACGTTGGTCATGCACGACAGGCTCCTTAATGGTTTTGAATGGAAAAAAACAACTCTAGTAATGCATTCGAATTTCAGAAGATCTATTGCATAAAGCCTATATTTTGGACTCTCAAAGAAGTACTGTACATCAATAAAAATGTTATCGTTACAATATAAATGGTATAGCTATGTTCTGGTATATGAGTATGATATTTTCAATAACAAACTGAAAACTGTCATGCTCATAATATAGTCTAAGCACAAAAGTAAACAAGATAATTGGAGCAAATCAGCTTTTAAAATTTTCTCATTTTTGGTTTTCAGGTATAACAAAATATGGATTTTTTTTAATGTGACTGTTGTTTTCTCAAATAATATCTGCCACTATCAAATGATTAAAAAGAAAAAAAAAGTAAAGCCAAACACATAATCAGTTGTAGCTTTAGTCAGTGCTGACACTGCAGCCTTCCATGATCAGGATTTATCTTGTGCTCATAATCTGTCTGCTTTATCTTGGATACCTCCACTGCTTACGACCCTTAAGCCTAGTGCTGGCCAGTTGTGCTGTTTCAGTTAAGGCTATTTATGTCTGTAATTATTACAGCCTCACTTCATCAGTGATACTTAAAGAGAACACAGAGGCATTTTTTCCTCTCCTATTCCTCTGTGTGATATTGAAGGAAAATTATTTGCTGTGTGTTTTAATTCATCTCAATGGTCTCTCTCTCTCTCTCTCTCTCTCTTTTCATATTAATGTAGTTTGGAGGAAATAATATAATCCTATATTGCTGCTTCCCCCCAAGAGGCTCAGTGTTCTGGCCACATGGGGTCAGTTTTTAAGCAAAGTAGTTGTCATTTGGGCCCGATGCGCAGGAGAGACTGTGCCCTCTGCTGTGCAATCAGAGTTGGTGATTGAGCTGAATAATCAGACCTGGCCTGCGGTTCTCTCCCACATTCTGAATTGTAAATGGGCCTTGCTGAGTTTTTAATAAACTTATTGACCATTCACCATATTCTGTCTGTTCCTCTCCTTTCTCTCCTTTTGGCTTCTATGACTGATGTAGCACCATTTAATGTAGAGGTCAAATCGATGCTGTGGGAAGCATGGAAAGGAATTACTCCTTTTCTTTAATTTTGGCTGTTGTTCTTACCAGACTTGAAGGCCTTCTGCACTTACAATAGTTTTTTTTGTTCCCTGGAATGTATTCCTTGTTTTATGTAATACAATTATTGTGGAGGTTACAGATCCAGTGTTTGAATTTATTTATTTATTTATTAGTAACCAACACTATTTAGTTGTGTGTTAACCAGTTAACCAGACTGATGAGTCTATTCATAATTGTCTGGGGGCTTAAAAACGTGTCATTAGCCCTCCCCCCCTTCTTTTTTTTTTTTTTGGTCAAGAGCTGGAATTTTGTCTTTTCTGTCTGTGTTTGAACAGAGGCTGTAGATGCTAGGAATGGGCTTCATTTCTGCAGCAGAAGAACAGTGATAATGGATCAGGCCCAAGATCCCTCTTGTCTAGTGATCTCCCTGACAATGAGCACCATCTCATTCCTAGAGGAGCACTGGGCTAAGCTAGATCAGACCTTTGTCTGCCACCCTCTTATCTGCTATTGAGGTGCAGGCATTGCTTTCTTCTTAACATTCATGTGTATTCTATGAACTTGCCCATGTCTCCACTGAAGCCCATTAAAATGTATACTACTGATAGCATCCCAGGAGAGGACTTCCACAGCATAAAATTATGTTCTGGAATCTAATTACTATTAATTTTTTTTCTGAGCTTGACAGCTGCTGGCTTCATTTCATATATCTTAGCTTTTGTATTGGTGGAAAGATTGAACAACTGGTCCCTGTTTATCTTCTCCATGCAGTCGATGATTTTATAGAGTTCTGTCATACGTCGCTGTAGTCGGCTCTGTTTCCAGGCAGAAGAATCCTAGCCCAATCAATCATTGCTTCTTGTAAGACTTTTCAAACCTTGTTACCTCTTTAAAAAGGATTTTCCACGTTTGTTACAGCCTCTTGAAAAGGAGGCAGGCTCCTCTCAGGATTTAAGATGCAGACAAACTATAGCTTTATATTAATTCCTTTCCTAATCATTTCTTATCATCAGATTTTTTTTTTTTTGATTGCTGTGTGGCCTTGAGCTGGTGCTTTTATCAAAGAGGCTGTCATGACTTCCACAAGACTTCCATATTGCTGATGATTGGCATGGAGCATGTCACTTTTTCGTGTGAAGTTGTTTTTTTTCCCTGTGTGCTACTTTATCTGCACTGAATTTCATCTGTTTTTTATCTCCCGTTTGTTCAGTCTCATATCTCATAGCTTTTTTTTCCCCTCATGTTCTCGCAGCAGCCTTTATCCTTGCTATTGTGCACAGTTTATATCCTCAGCAAATTCTGTCACGTTGCTCATCGCCCTCTTTTTCCCGGGCTGTTTATGAGTGTAGTTTGCAGCACAGAGCTCAGCCTAAAGCTCCCGGCAGTCTCCACTCGCTGCTGCCCCGTGTTCTGCTTTGCAGCCGGTCCTTGGCCCCTGTGCCCTTTAGCAGCCCGGCTGCCCGAGCTCGGGGGGTCCCTGCCTGTTGTCCGAACTGCGGTCCCACAGGGAGATCCCTCACACTTAGGGCACTCCCCGCGTGCCCCCTCGCTGCCACACAGCTAACCAAGTCCAGGAGCAGGGCTGCCTGCTAATGAACCCAACACAGAATTAGTTTGCAGGCAGATTAATAATGGAGTATAGCTGGTACACGAGTGTGTGGATTTAACTAGAATTAGTTTAGGGACATTCGTGCAAACTTTCTATGCTTGTAACTGCCGATTAAACCTATGGGCTCAAATGAAGTAGTCTAGACTTGAAGGCATGATAAGTGTCCATGCACAGACCTGCAGTCTTTATGTTAAATTAACATGAATTTGTTGTTGTAGCTAGATCAGTGTGACTCGGTTTATGAATCATACCTAGGTACTAGATATTTATGGGTGCTTTCTGGGCTTTTTCTTTATACTGAGGCAAAAAAGAATCTGCGTGTCTTGATACTTGGAATTTTGTAAAGACACTAAACATTTTTTTTGGTGCATTTATGTAAATTACTGGGGAAATGATACTGTTCTGATACCATTACCTTCAAAGAGGTGTTACAAGGAAAAAATAATCACCTGCATAAATATATATACCAAGCCCTATGTCAGCTATGTCAGAGATTCTGTAAGTTTTTTTTTCTGCTTTTTTATGTTTTTTTTTTCTTTTTTTTTTTTTCCAGTATCAACTATAAGTAACTTTTCAGGTGAACTAAGGTTGCAACTATTGCACTTTTGTTTGTTTATTTTAGAAGTCTGTGCAGTTAGTTCAGGTGTTGTGTGGTCTGTCTTGCAGGCAACTGGACAATTAATTCAACAGTGTTGACAGTGCAATGTAAGCATTTATTTATTACTTGATAAAGAGTCCTTTTTATCCGTGTAGTGCTATTCTACTTTTGTGGTTTTGCTAGTTTATTTCAATTTGACAAGGTTTTGACCAAAGCAGAGCTCCATGTTACGAGTGCAGCTCCTTTGTTTTGTCAGCTAAGATGAGAAGGTAAGAGAAAAACGGGAGATTTTTTTTCTTCTTGTTTTACAATACAGTTGAACTTCATCTGTGGGCTGACAGAGAGAAGAGCTTGGGACTTGGCCTACACGTGGACTAGCAAAGCCATGCTGTAAAATGATACACTCAAGATGAACGGGTAATTGGAGACATGAATTAAAAATAATAATAAAGCAAAAAGATCTCCTATGCCCAATTACAAAACATTTTTATTATCTTCTGTGGCCGATTGTGAGACCCAGCAGTTATTTCAACTAGCTCGTGTTTTACTAGTAAATAAAGGAATTTGCCAGCTCACGTGAGATGGATGGTGACCTTGCGCAGGAGAGCGTGTCCGGGCTGCTGCGAGATCCTGTGTCGAGGATCCGGGAAGTGCCTGGGAGTTCCTGAACTGAACTGCAGCGTTACTTGCCCTTGCTCGTTTCTGGTTTGCACCAAGTAGAATACTTCAAAAGAAATGATTTGTAAGCATTTTCCATGGTATGTTGTCTTCATGAGCAAATGATGTAGCTGCTGTAAAAGCTCTGTAGTGGGCGAGAGAAGGGGGTTGGTAGGACGCGTCCCGACGGGCTGTGTCTTCTTTCTGAGCTGTGCCGTAACCTTATCTCCATGGCTGCAAGCGCCCTTGGTCACTGCCTGCTGTTTGGCTCAGGTTTCTTTCCTTGTGGCTGCGTAGGGAGTGTCGGCTGTTCTGAGCTCTGAGCGTCAGGCAGCCTGGCCGTCGCTGTAACAGAGGATTCTTGTGACTTCATAATGTTGCTGTGTCCCTGTGTTTCAGCAGGCTTTCCAAATCAGGGAACACCAGCTCCGGCACCAGCGCTGCCGCATCATGCGCACACTACAAAAGCTTCGCTAATGTAATGAGACCATCAAGCCCTTCTGATAGAGAGGCAGTTTACACTGTGAGAAAGGCCTTTTATTGGTATGCCATGTACTAATTGCCTAAATGAAGTGTTTTCAAGGGTAATTTGGTACCAGTATAATTATATGTATGCTGCTGCTCTTCCAGCACAAAAAGCTCCACACATAGCTGCTTGGGAGACAGGGGCGAGGGAGCAGGTCTAAGACGTCCCACTTCTCATGGTGCTTTTAAGCATTAGTCGTTTTGTTTTGTTTTGTTTTTCTGCTCATCACACAGCTCTTCTTGGTAATGCAACAAACCCTAAGACTTTTAAAAGCTCATGATCCTCCTCATGCCTGTGATAGCCTAGAGGGAGCAGAGTTGCTGGGGGTACTTCAACCTTAATAGTAAAGAATCAGGAGTAACACAAGGTGTGTATGTATTAACTCCTCCGGAGCAAAGCAGCACATTCCTTTGGAGGGTGATGATCTGAAAAAGAGGCTTCTTTCCTCCCTCCCACCCCCCTTGATTTTTAAAAAATATTTAAAAATTTAGTTTACAAACAAAGCAAAAGCCTTAAAATGTGGGCTTTTAAAATTGCATTGCACAGTGTTTCTCTGAGAAATGAGGGTGGAATTCTTTGAGCATTACAGTCCTTGTCAATGGCCCTGATCCTGAGGAGAGGGAAAGTGGAAGAAGCTAGAAGCTAAGGTTTTAATGTTTTGTTACTATTATTAGTATTATACCTTTTAGTTTAATAGCTTCTATTTTAAAGACAATAGTTTCTTAACAATGAAAGCAGTAAATACGTTCTCCAAGGAAACTTCCACTATCTGAAAAGAAATGAATATACTTAGAAATATGGAATAGTACATGTGAAAAAGTTCATTTGAAACAGGAATGTAAATGTAAAGCCATTTTTTTTTATGTAAGAGCGAGAGAAATATTGTCAGTACTTCATTTTCATAAAATAAGGATTATTTAGTATTTTCCACTTTTATGCAGCTCTCCAGAATGTAAATCTCCAATTATACTTTCTGTGATTTTTTGGTAGCTAGTAGCTGTTATGGGAAAAATGTTGGAAAAAGCTTAAAATGGCTAGAAATGAGGGCCACAGAACACCTGCTTCACGGCCTGAGCGCTGCCTGCTGCAGCAGGGGGGTGTGCTGCTCTGCAGGCCGCCTCCTGAGCTGCGCTGCGCCAGCGTCGCCTCAAAGGCCACACCGCTCTCTGCCGTGATCATAAACATGGCACTTAGGCACCTATTTTTATCGCGGTGCCACGTTGAAGCGAACTGTCTGTGCAGCAGCCATCACCAGGCATCTTTCTGGCCTCAAAATGATTTAAGGGAGCAGCAGAGTCTTGATATTGTCAAAGCTTCCAGCAAGAAAGAGCTTAGAGAGATCAAATTAGAATCTTGAAACTTTTCTTTTTAGTGAAGTCTGAAATATTTTTATCCTGTTATGCATATCAGTAAACTTCTTTTGCCTTTTTTTTTTTTGATTTTTCTTTAAAAGACCCAGAGTTTTCTCAGCACTGGTGATTCCAAACCACTTTTTGCAAACTAGGCCCTTATATTTCAAGACTGAACCAAGGGAGTTGTCCCCCTGTCTTGGCCTCTGCTTCCTTGCAGTCCAGTTCAGGCATCTGCATGAATAAAACATATGGGAAGAAATAGGTGAAAGCTGGAGGTTTGGGGGTCCGGAAGAGTTGTTACACTGCATTTTCTGGTGTTTGAGGAGAGAGGAGGTGCTCTGTTGTCTTCATTGATGGCTGTGGAGCTTGGTACGTGGGCAGCATTGCAGCAGTCGTCTTGCCCAGGCAATCTGTAGCTAGTCGGGCAAGCAATGATTCCTGTGCAGCCCACAGGAAGCTCAGTCCTTTTTTTGCGGGCATATTTGTATATTCATTTTTAAGGGACAAGCCATTAAATCACAGAGAAGCGACAGCTTCTGCTTCTTCACCTGGCAGCGGCATTAACGCAGTTGAGTGGTTGCCATCCATCACTGCAGGCCCGGGGGGGAGGCTGCGTAGGCAGAGCCGTTGGCTTTTCCAGCAATAAGTTTTATTACTGGTGATTGGGCAATAAAAACAAAACAAAAAAAAGTAGAGAACAGCTTGCAATGTGCACACGGGACAGCGGCGAGGAGGGAGTGACCTCTGTTGCACTCCAGAGCTATTAGCAGATGAGTCCTTGTTTTGACATTTTAACCTTCAGTCTAATGGCAAGGACTGCTCCAGATAGTCATCAGCAGGCCCCTTTCACCTGTTTCTCCCTTGATTAGTTCTTAATTTGAAGGAGAAACAAAACCTGACATTAGGGATAAAAAAGTGAAATTACTACTGGGAAATGGAGATGATATTTGAGCAGCTTGACAAATAACTTGCTGCTAGAACACATGCGTTGAGTCCAAGCAGGGTAATGCCCAAGGAGGAGGTTGAAAGGGTGCTGTCCCACTTGAGGTGCCTGAATGGAGCAAGCTTCTGACAGAAATCTACTTTTGGGGGGCTTTAGTAAAATCCGGGGCGGGGAGGGAGGGGGAAGGCTTTGGTAATGTTTACGCTAAAACTGATGCCAATATCTGACAAGAGCGGGGTTACCAGTGTATCAGATAGCAGCAGAGAGTGTCGGTCTTTTCACTCTTAAACAAATGAGAAAAGTGCTCACTCAAAATATTCCAAGATGTGCTTTGATGAAGAATTTATGTAGGATTTTTTTTTCCCTTTTCCTTTTTTTTTTTTTTTTTTTTTTTTTTTTTTNTTTTTTTTTTTTTTTTTCCATCTTGACAGGAGGGTCAGCTTAAGTACTGAAAGTGATCTCTTTTGCCATTGATATGTACTGAGTAATACTGAAATAAGAAGCATTACCCAAATGGTCAATCTGAGAAAACTAAGAGCACAGCCTCAAAACAGGTTGAGATAATTCACACAGTGCCCTTTTTTTCACTGAAATTGTCGAACAAGCGTTGATGTTCACAAGTAAGAACAAGACTTCTCAAATGCTGTAACGCATTTTGCTTTGTTTGCCGATACCAGATACTGTTTCTGTTAAATATTTGTGCTCTCAGGCCTAGCAGGGAAGACATTTGGGAAAGTATTTAATATCTGTAATATTTCTAGAGATGCTGGAAATGAAAAGTGAGAGTTGGAAAAGCACTCATAGGTGAACAAGTTGCTACCAAAACTGGATTATAAACTTCTAAGCTATATTTTAAGCTTAGTATAAGCTGCTCCATCAAGTGTGAGAGGAACTGTGAACTATTGCAAGTTGATACAGGACTGAAATATCGGCCACACGCTGCAGGTTCTGTGTCGCCTTAAACTCCAACATAGTTTTGGGTACTGCAGTTTAGAACCTAATATTCTTACTACTAAGATGTAGTAACCTCTGATTTGGTATACTTCATATACCAATGCAGAAGATGTATACAAAAAAAAGGCTATAAAAAAAAAAGAGAGTGAGTAAATAAATACTTGATTTCTTAGATTTAACCTTTTTCATCAATAACTTTTTAAATGAAATTTCTATCTCTGGGAATTTGCCAAAAATCCTTTTTAGAGTAAAGCCATATATTTTTGACAGGGGAGCTTTTTTTGCAACTCCTTGTAGTAAGGCAATGGGAATAATTGGTGCAGTGTGGCATTGTTGCCTGCCTGTTCACAAAGGTGTATGGAAATAGTAAGACATGCTTCTAAGGAGAAACTCTCAGATATTTCTCTGAGAAAGCATGAAAAAAATCCACAGTGCAATATTATCTTAGCTGAAGCTGTTTTCAACACAGTTGTTCAGATTCTTTCAACATGGAGTATGAGAAAGGTTTTAAAAAAGCTAAAGGTACCAAGGAAGGGCAGAAACATGGAATGAAGGGCGAGCGATTTGAGGAGACATTCTGTAGGTTAGGATTCCTCAGCTTGGAAAGGAGCCTCTTGGAAGAGGAAGGCAACAAAGGAAATTTTATGAAGCAAGAATAACACTGAGAAGGTTAGCGAGGAATAATCAGTGTTCTGGAGGACATGAGGACTCCTGGGGCACATGAAACTTTATTTGCAAGTTGGACAGAGGGAAGATTTATTTTACACAGTGTTTCCACAGTGTTATCCGTCGCCACAGGATAATGTGGAGGCCAAAAGCAGAGAAGTCAAAGCTAGAAAAACAAATGGATGACAGATGACAGAGGTGACAGTGTCTGTTGATGAAATTAAATTTTTTATGATGGTAAAAAGTAGAGCGAGCTGGCAAGAAATGTTGAAAAATCTTACAGGGCTGAATGCTAAAATAGCATTTTAAATTCAGGCAAGTGAAGTAATTCACATGGCGAATGGCCCCAGTTGTCTGTATACAGTGGTGAACTCTGAATTTTCTTTTCAGTTGTAGGTAAAATTTGAGGGTGATAATAGACAGTTCTGTGAAAATATCTTGGTGGTTGGAAAATTAAATCGAAAGTTCAATGCTCATGGAAAAAGAACAGTGACCAAACAGGAAATATACTGTGGTGTAAGTCCCTAATGCGTCCACATTGCAAATGCAGCATGGCTACTACCCTTATTGCTCCTTAAAAAAATCCAGTAAAATAACAGAGACCCTGAAAACGTTGACAAGAGTGATGAGGGAATGGAATGGTCTCCATGTAAGCAATGGGGAATAGCAGAGAACTCTTTATTCTGGAAAAGATGCCTTCAAAGGGAAGGTGGGGGAAGTGCATGAAGTTTTAGTGAAAAATTAGGACTGAAAATTAACGAACTTTTCACCATCTCTTCCAATACAAGGGCTAGGATCAAATGAAAATAGCAGATGGTGGGCTCAAAACAAGCAAAGTAAGATATTTATAGAGTGGGAGCAGGACCTGCTCCCTTCTCTTTGGCATCGAGGTTTTCATCTGCTGGAACAATTCCCTGGATTTAGGATGATTTATTTTGCAGTTAACTCCATCAGAACACTGGTCATGGTGCTTTTAAAGCTTGGCTCCAGTACTCCTCTTGCAAGAAATCTTTTTGAATGACAGAGTGTGGATACGAAGCCTGGCAGGATGAAACGTCCCCTCCAGACGTCCCCTTCCCCCCCCCAGTTTTCACTGGGAAAAATCAATGCAACTTCAGAGTGTTTGGGGGGTAATTACTTGGTGCAGTTGCATACTTCAGATAATGATATATAGTTTAGCCTTCTCAGCATAGGTCACTATTTTGGGGTTGTTATTGGAGTATTAAAACTTTATTGACAGCAAGAGCTGTTGTGAATCTATCTTAGTTGTCTGGTAGAAGTGAGTTGGGATGGTGGCATATACAGCTCTCGGTTTCATCTTAAGCTACTACAAAAATAATACTGTAGTAAAATACATCAGGCTGCCATCAGCCGTCCTGTTATTTTGAATTTATAAAATGAGAGCCTGAAGGGGGAATGTTTTGGGTTTGTGGAAGTTCTTCCTGAATGGCAGAAATAACGTGTCCTTTTGCTGTGACTCCTCTCTAAGGTATCGGCTATCGTAACCAGGACTTGCTCCAGTGTTCAAGCGCTGTTTGTTTGACCTATGGTTTGTTGTGTTTATGTACTTGCTGACAAAACTGGTTTGTTGTCAGCTTAGATGATTCATCTCTACACCTACTTGCAGAGCAAAATGTCACTTACTGAACACCGTTAAACTTGCAGGCAGATAGCAGAATAGTTGGGGTAGGAAGGGACCTTTGGAGATCGTCTGGTCCAACTGCACTACTCAAGCAAGGGCATCTCAGGCAGGTTGCCCAGGAACGTGTCCCGTTAGGCTTTAAATGTCTCCAAGGATGTAGAGTCTGGTATTGAACCACTTTCATGGTAAAGAAGAGTTTTCTTGTGTTCAAGTGGATTTTTTTTGTGTTTTGTTTTGTGTCAGTTGCCAGTTGTCCTGTCACTGGGCACCACTGAGAAGAGTCTGACTTTTCTTCTCTGCATCCTCCCGACGTATTTGTAATCCTTGATAAGATCCTCCGGCACCTTCTCTGCACTAAACAGTCCTGATTAAAGGTCAGCTCTTGTGCCTCAGGACCTTGAGGCCCTTCCTTGCAAGGCTCTTCTCAGGCTGGTTGCCCAGTGGCCTGACGGTAGGTAGAGCTACGCGAGTGCTTATTCCTTCTCACGCCCAGGGCCCCCAGCTTCCTTTTGGACTCCATGAGGCTCCCTCTCCTCTTTTCTTCAGCCTGTCAAGGCCCCGCTGAATAGCAGCGCAGCTCCAAGTTTTGTGTCATCTGCAAGCTTTCTCAGTGTGCTTTTGGTCCCATCATCCAGGACATTGATGACGATGGTAAACAGTATTGGCTGCAGTATTGTCCCTGGCAGACACCATTAGTAAGTGGTCAACAGCTGGATTTCATGCTGCTAATCACAACCCTCCAAGCCCAACAGTTCAGCCCATTTTCAATCTACCTTGCTGGCTCCTTACCTGGACTGCCCTTCATCAGCTTGTCTATTGTAGGAGACGGCATTAAAAGCCTTACTAAGGTCAAGATAAACAACATCCACTGCTCTCTCCTCATACTTAAGTAATATCATCCTAGAAGACTCTTGGGTTGGTTAAATACAATTTCCACTTTGTACATTCATGCTGACTACTTCCAATCATCTTCCTGCCTTTCACAGGTCTGAAAGTAATGTCTAGGATTGCTTGTTCCATCATCTTCCCAGAGACTGAGGTAAAGCCGAGCGGCCTGTCGTTCCTGGGTCCTCCTCCCTGCCCTTTCTGAAGTCGGGAGTGACATTTGCTTTCCTGCAGTCCTCAGGGAGCCCTCCCCATTGCCATGACCTTTCTCAGATAAGAAGGAGTGGCTTCACAGGGACATTGGCCTGGACACACCCGGGCGCATGTGGTCAGGACTCACATGCTGCAGTGGGTCCAGCTTGTCTGCGTGTCCCCAAGCTGCCCCTCTGCCACCAAAGATGAGTCTTCATTGCTCCAGACTTCCTCTCTGGGGCACAGAGACTCCCCATCTCAGTCATACTTGAGAGCTGTGTTTCAGGTCATCGTCTCTTCCTAGGAAAGAACTTGTGGTCTCAAAAACTTGTCTTTTTAAAAATTATTATTTTTTTTTCCATCTAGATAAGTAAAAGATTAGTATCTTTTGGGATACTAAAGGATGGCTCATTACTACCTCAGTCTACGAGTCTTACCACCTGTGGAGTACCTGGTGGCTCTGGGTCTGTTGGTGTTTCCTGTACGGCCCCTCGTTGCGGCTACCTTGGCGTGTGGGGAGCCCGCGGCTGCGGCTGGCAGCCCTTTTGCTCTCAAGTGCAACACGTGATGGAGTAAATGGATTAGTGGGGCTTAACAGATAACTGATTGCGCCATGTTCTGTGCCTGCTTGTAGACCTCTCTACCTGTCAGCCCAAACCCATTAGCTTCAATTACTGTGAAAGAGACTCAAAAGAGTCTGTGTTTTGGTTTCGTGAAGTTAGCTTAAACTAATATGTATTCTTTACAATTGGGTTTGGTGTCTGTTACTACTGCAATTCATCTAACTAATGGTATCTTAATTACATCTGATGGTATGACAGGACCCCTCTTTAAAACACTTTAAATCTCTCTTGGGTCCACAAAGTCTTCTTAGAATTGATGGCTGTAGCACTGCAATGCTGGGCACATGATACGTAAATATAGCTAGTATTTCCCAAAAAGACGAGGCTGTCAGCTTAGCAAGGAACGAGAAGAAAGGTAATATTGAAGTGGGAGGGGGGAAAAAAAAAAAAGGCAGTTGAGAGCAACGAGGAGCCTGATTTTACCTCCTGAGAGAATCGAATAAGTGTGCGGAGGGCACTGCGGTGCCACGTCCTCCCCTTGACAGCCCATGCCGGCCTCGTGAAGCTCCGGCTGCCCGCGCCTGTGGCCGTAGCTCCTTAGAGGAGAGCGAGCTGTAGACCAAGCCTGGAGTCCTGCCTTCAACTTCATGTTGGTTTTGGACATTGTCGTCTTGGGATGAAGGAAGGGGCTGTGTTTAATAGCGAGCGGTGGTCATAATGAGCGCGAGTTCTAGGGAAGGAGGCACGAGCGGCTTTCGTGGACAAGGCTGCCTTTGTGCAGGGCTGAGCCCCAGCCCGGCCGCCGTGTTCGGAATGGGCACCACCCTGTCATGCACTGGCAAGGAAGCTGCAACAGGACCTGAGAGAAGTGACCATCGCTGTCAAGCTTACTTTGATGCAGTAGCAAGGAGGAGCCATCCCTAGGTGCTGCTCTTCCTGCACATCTGCTCTGGAACCATGTCAAAGGAGGAACTAGTGAAGCTCTGTGTTTGTTCTTATCTGCAGACTCGCAATGTGTGTGTTTTTTGATGTATTTACGTCTGCCCTGAAAAAGAAAATTAAGTCCTGTTCCATTTAATGCCCCGATTGTGAAACATCTGATTTGAATTTGTATCAATAATTAACCAGTTTTAGAAAGGGAATTTCTAAATAGGGCTAATGAGTGGCAGTAACAGTCACTACTTCTGCATTTTTCTGATTTTTTTTTTTGTGTGTTTTGCTTGTTTTAGCTTTGCTTCTGGATTATGATATTTTCAGGTCAGAAATATCACTGTACATCTGCCTTCCACTAGCTAAGAGGAAGCTAAAGAGAAGATGAACCCTGTCTCTTCTTACAGGTTTCCAGTAAAAGGCCAGGAGTAACACATTGCAGCAAGGTAAATTCCCATTAGTTCCAAGGAAGACATTTTCATGAGAGCACTGCAGCATATCCAAGGTACATCCATGAAACAGCCCAAGCTTCACTGGCCAAAGCCCAAGGTACCTGATCGGGCTTGGCATGAGGCCGGCTTGGAGGAGGAGGTTGCCCCAGGTGACGTCCAGGGTTGCATTCCAGTCTAAATGATTCTGAAATTCCTCGCGAATCCCCCAGAGGGACCGTTGCAATGTCACTGCCATCTTGGCTTGCCGAATCTGTGGCAGACTTCAGGGAAACTCCCCGTTCATGCCTTGTAATCCAGAAAGCCGTTTCACCTTCCACTTCTTTAACCTTCGTTGCCTCCTTACGCGTGAAACCTGTCTGGTGACTCAGCTTTGTTTGGAACCCAAAGCAGGCAAACAAAATCACTTATATTGATCTCTGGTTATTTTTGAAAAATAAGCAGAAGATTAGGGGTTTTAGTATCTTCAGGCTATGTTTACAGTAACTAGATGTCCTAGAAGGAGTATCCGTGGTATGACAGATTTTTGGTCTAAATCTCTGCATGTTTCTTAAGCGGTCTTTTTTTTGTTGCTTTTTTTTTTTTTTTTTTTTTTTTTTTTTTTTGTGGGCATATCATGTGCCACTGTATTTAAAAGAAATTCTGTTTGGGGACGGTCTTTAAGTGATCTACTGGGTGCTAAATGTTTCTACTGTATCTGTGTTGTCTGTTGGCGAGTTTTGTTTCCCAGATATGGAGACTGAATTTCAGTTAATAAGAATCATTTACCTCACAGTAGTGTTTGAAGTTCCATCTCCATGTGAGGAAGAACAACTTTACTGTGAGGGTGCCAGAGCCCTGGAACAGGCTGCTCGGGGAGGCTGTGGAGTCTCCTTCTCTGGAGAACTTCCCAGCCCGCCTGGATGCCACCCTGTGCCATGTGCTCTGGATGTCCCTGCTGGAGCAGGAAGGTTGGACTAGGTGATCTCCCGAGGCCCCTTCCAACCTTAAACATTCTGTGATTCAGTGATTCTGTTTCTTAATAGGGACTACGTGCTGGAGCTGGTGCACACATGGGCTTTGACTTAAAGGTTTGGTGGGTGGAAGATATCAGATATTATCTGACATAGTCATGGCAGCAAAACCAGATTCACTCTAGCTCTGTGAAAACTGTTATTTTTTCTTGGCAAGAGAGAGGTGTTTGCTCCATCCAGCTCAATGACTAGATACCTTTGGCTTCTAACTTTGTCCAACACAAATTTGAAGGTATTCTTAGCAGTTGCTTTTGTACTTCAGCTGCTTGAAATCTCTAGGCAGCAGCAGCAGCTGAGGAGGGAGCTGGAGATGGGACACATGGTGAGTGTTCACAGGGTACGTAGGCCATGAAGTGCCGGAGCTTTGCGGTCAGCACAGGGCGCTGGAGAGACTCCCTCCTACAAAGCAGCAGATGGGAACTGGGGTTGAGGAGACGACAAAACCACCAACACAGCCCCAGGAAAAAGGAGAGGAGGAGAAGAAGGGTCTTTCCTGCCTGGAAATGCCTTTGGGAGATGGGATCTCACCAGGGCAGGAAATGCCCTCAGGGCGTTGTAGAGGATGTGCCACCAAGAGCAGCTCAAATGAACTAAGGAAGGGTTTCTTTCTTAGTCTTACTTGAAAAACTTGAAATTTCAGAGGGTGTATTTGGTGCCTAATGCCACCTTCCTGTTATCTTCAGAAAGGCTTAAAGCCCTTATAATTTGACTGAAAATATCCTCTGAAAGTGATACTTTCAGATCTTCTTACTTTATAAGTAGTTTCATAACTGACTTCAAGCAGAAGTTGTTCTTATGAATAGTGATTTGAAACTGTTGGCTGGGAACCAAACCCTAAGGCTGTGCTGGAATTGTTACTTGCTGCTGCCTGGACCTGCCAAGGGTGACAAATGATCTGAGCAGCCAAGAGCGGCGACCGGCCGCAGAGCTGGGACTGGCGGCCGGTGGGAGCTGCCTGGGCTCTGGCCCGGAGCCCCCGTGGTGCTGGCGGCACCGAGCTCGGCACCCGGCACCCCACGCACTGCCCTTGCGGTCTCTGCTGCTGTCGGAGGCTCGCGAGCAGCCCGTGCTCTTGCTGCCTCAAGCAGTTGATGCATTTTGCAGGAAATGTGATTTTTTCTCTCTGTGCAAGTACCCGGAGCAGCCCACAGGAGATGCAGCAGTGCAGGTTTGGCCAAGGTGGCTCAGACTTCGTGCTCGAGCAGCGGCACGTGGCCTGCTTGCCGTTTCCAGACTCCTTACAGGATTCCTTCTTTTGGTTGCCTTTTTTAGGTTTTGTTTTGTTTTGACAGGTTTCTCCATTACGTACGCGTGTATATGCTGGATTTGTCAACTTTCTCTTGCACTGCAACATTAAACCTAATTGTGTTGTGCCTTTCAACAGAAAACACATCTCCTCCTCCTCCCTCTCAAACTTGCACTGCAGCATGGCATATCCGTTGAGATAATGCTTCCCAAAAGCATAATCACCACAGGCCCTGCTTCAGTATCCTTCTGGGTCTGTGGGTATTATCAGGGTCTGGTACTTTCAGGTACGACCCAGTAGAAGTCTGTGGGGTCACAGGGGCACCAAAGAAGTTCTTCCTCACATGGAGATGGAGCTGCCTGTGTTTTAACTTGTACCCATTGCCCCTTGTCCTGTCACTGCCCACCACCGAGGAGAGTTTGGTCCCTTCCTCCCTACATTCTCCCCTCAGGTACTTGGGACATATTGATCAGATCCCCTCTCAGCCTTCTCTTCCCCAGGCTGAACAGGCCCCGCTCGCTCAGTCTGTCCTCACACAACAGATGCTCCAGCCCCTTCATTGCCTTTGTTGCTCTGCGTTGGCCCCTCTCCAGAAGCTCCACGTCCCCCTTGTCCTGGGGAGCCCAGAGCTGCCCCCAGTGCTCCAGGTTTGTTCTCCCCAGAGCTGAGCAGAGGGGCAGGATCCCCTCCCTGCCCTGCTGGCGACGTTCTCCTGCTGCAGCCAGGAGCCCATTGGCCTCCTTGGCCACGAGGGCACTCCTGCCTCATGGGTAACTTCTTGTCAACCAGAAACTTCTCAATAGCTTCTCAGTATGTGAGCAAACGTATCTGGAAGGGCTTTCACAGCCCCAGGCACACTAAGCTGTCTGGATTTAGCACTGAATGTCTCAGTCGTTGGCATTTTCCATCATGTGCCCGTGCTGTTTGCATGCAGGCACTTGGAGCTTGCACCCTTAACTCATGAGCAGGAGTGTGAGAAGATGGAAGAAGACTTGCTTCACTGCCCCATCCCATATGTGTTCCAACCATTGCCGACACAGAATATGATTACCCTTTTTCCAAGAAGATTTCCATGTATTTCAGGAAATGATTGGCAGAGCTGATGTGTACTAGATGCTAATTGATATCCCTGGTTATGACAGGGAACGCTGCAAAGAATGCAGTGAATTAACTGTTGTATTTGTGCGTTGACTGCTGCTCGTGCTGCCGTGTTCCTCAAGCTACCCTGCGAGCTCTGGGCTGACTGCAAAGCTGCCACACGGCGCTGGGAATGAACGGCCTTGCACCTGCTTTGCTGGAATGCCAACTAGATATGTATCAACGTATGTTTTTTTCTAGCCTATGAACTTTGAGAATTTCATGAGTTCTTCTCAGCATTTTAATCATTTTTTAACAAAAGAAAATAACAGAGCAAACAGGATAGAGCCAGGATCTGAGCCTTTTCCTCCAGTGTTAAAAACACATTTTCTTGACAAACGTTAACTAACTCGGATGGAAATGGCAGCTGCAGGCAGTTTCCCAACCTAAGTTGATCTGTATTACTGATTTTCCTGAAAGGTGGATCACGTCCTCTGCGGTTTCCCTCTGCTCTCACCACAGACCTTGGGCTAGCCCTGCCCTTCAGCTGGTTGCCCAGTGGTGACCTCCAGGTCACCAAGCAGCAGAGACCCAGCAAAAGGTCAGTGTGAAGCGCGCCCGCCTGCAGCGAGGGGCTGGAGTGGCCGCCTGCGGCGAGGGGCAGAGCGGCCGCCTGCAGCAAGGGCCGGAGCGGCCGCCTGCAGCGAGGGACTGAGCGGCCGCCTACAGCGAGGGCAGAGGTGCCACTCGAGGCAGGAGCAGCAGGGACAAGGCCAGGCATGGCTGGGCAGCAGCAGGGCTACCGCCTCCTTGCAGGAGCTCTAGGATGAAAATCCGGTTGCTCTCTGTTTCTCGCTCCTCCCTGGAACGAGGCAGCTGAGCAACGAGCAAGCTGTGTTGTGTTCTCTGTGCACTTTGACCGCTGGTTTCAGCGTGTCGTGAAGCAGCAGGCAGTTCTCCGTTCGGCCGGTTGCTGCTGGTGCCCGTGAACGCAGGCCTTGGCGGTGAGGAGCTCGTCCTGCCAGGCCGCGCGGCGCTTTGTGCTTGTGGCTCAAACAAACTCCTCGTAGCAGACAGGTTCAGGAGTCGGCGGAGCACGGGGGGCTGAACAGGGCCTTCTGGGAGTCACTTCTCTAATGCAAATGATAGCTAGTCCTGTAAAATATATACATACATATATTTAATGGATCAAGAAGCAGATGTAACTTGGCAAATTACTGCGTGGTTGTTTGTCCGGTGCAAGGGAAGAAGGAATTCCTGGCAGACGTGGGGAGGGAGAGCAGGAATGTCCCTTTTGGCAGCAACCAACAATTAGGTCGTATTAAATGTCTAATGAAACTGCATCTTGAACTCATTCCCACGGAGCCTCATATCTGTTACTGGTTCAGTCGGAGTTAATTGGGGTTTAGCGGGGGATTTGAGCTGCCCGCCCTGCCCTGGCCGGCTGCCTGGGAGGGACCGGCCTCCAGGTTGGACCCGCTCTGCAGAAGCCAGTTTTGTGCTCAGGAATGGCTGTTCCTGGTGCTTTTGAAGTAATGTCACATTTTTTAACTATTTACTTTTCATTAGAAAGTGTTTGTGTTCTTAAAAGTGCTGACAGTCCTGAGAGGCCTGTGGTAGAGGGGAGGGCAGACAGGTCCCTTTTGCCAGCAGCCTGTAGTTAGAGCAGATTACAAGAGCAGTGAAACTGCATCCCGAGGCTTAAATCCATCACCAACGTAGCTGTGTAGTCCTTATCTGCAGTACAGATCGGCATTTAATATTGAGCAACCCGTCTTTGCTGCCAAGCCCCCAAGGATCCCCAGTCGCGTGTCTAGCAGGAAGTGCGGAGTCCGGGATGTGGAAACGCTGGCGGGAGGATGGCGCCCTGCGGCCCCCGGAGCGGGTCCCCGCAGCCCGAGACACCTTGTGAAGCAGCTTTGGCTTCTCACGTTTGGGTAGCTGAATGGACGTGAAGAGGCTGCTTTCAGGTGATGATGACATCTTCAAAAATCCTCTTACCCTATTAATCTGTTTTTTTTTCCCATCCTGATAGCACGTAGCACTAATTACCTTTGAAAAAAGATCACAGCCACATTAGAAAATACAAAAACTGAGTCTGACTAAATGTTTGTTTGGCTATATTGTAACTTAAATGATGGATCCTCCCACACAGCAGGGCATAAAGCTGGGTGTAAAGGCTATATTTATCAACATAATTCAGTGTTTGGCAGCAAGTGAAAATGAAACTTTTGTGAGAAGGAAAGTAAAATGAAAGATAAGTCTTAGATTTTTGGTCACTAGAAGGGTACTACCTGGTGATAGAAATCATTGCTAACGTCTCATTTTAAACAGGTTCTTGGTCCATCTTGCTCTAGATCCCTTTCTTTGCTCAAAGGAACACATGCACATTTTATTTTTTTAATGTGGAATGTTAAGAAAAACCCCAGCACGGTTAGTAAGAAGCACAGCTGAAATGAAGCAGAAACAAGATTGCAAATAAATGCACAGAAGGAGCTACAAGACCTAGTGGAAAGCAGCCAGCCGTGATCCTAAGCTGTTCAAATGGGAACTGCTCTGGGATAGAGGAGTTCTGGGATGGACAGAGGCGCTCCAGGATGGATAGAGGTGCTTTGGGATTGATGGAATGTATAGAGGCACTCCAGATAGGGGTGCTCCAGGATGGATAGAGGTGCTCCAGATGGTGCTCTAGGATAGATGGAGGCACTCTAGGATAGAGGCAGTATGGGATAGAGGCACTCTGGGATGGAGGCAGTCTGGATTGAGGCGCTCTGAGATGGATAGAGGCTCTCCGGGATGGATGGAGGCGCTCCGGGATGGGCAGAGGCGCTCAGGGATGGACAGAAGCTGCGGCTTCCCTGGGAGCGGGCCTGGCCTGCAGAGCCTTCCCAAAACAGCTGGGCTGGGAAGCAAACGTGCTGGGCCGGGGAAGTAGTGGAGAAGTGAATCCGGAGCCTCTGCCTGCTCTGCTGAAGGTTTACGGTGTCCGCCGGAGTTTGTGCTATTGTAGCTTTCTGGCAGAGCAGCCTAGGCAAGTGCTGGGGAAGCAATTTGCTATCGAGAGGCTTAGAAGGCTCTGAGGAGGAGGCAGGAGAGCGCAAGGTCTCCAAAGTCTTAAACGGGGCCAGTTTACTGGGGAGGATGAACATGGCACGACTATGGTCTGCCTGACCCAAGTGCGGAGCCGTGTCCCACTGTGGGACGTGAGGGGGCGAAGGAAGCACGGGCCGGGCACCTCTTCCTGCAGAATGTGATGAAAATTTGCCTGAAACCTATAGCCACATAAACACCCACCCTGCACAGCTGTGGAGCAGGAGCTAGCTGTGATTCTGCACTGGGGTGCAAGTTCCAGCAGAGAGGGACCTGGGCATCATGGTGGATGACACGATGACCATGAGGCAGCAGTGTGCCCTGGTGGTCAAGAAGGCCAATGGGATCCTGGGGTGCATTAAGAAGAACGTCTCCAGCAGGTCGAGGGAGGTGATCGTCCCCCTAAACACAGCAATGATGAGGCCACATGTGGAGACTGTGTCCAGTTCTGGGCTACCCAGGACAAGAGGGATGTGGAGCTGCTGGAGAGAGTCCAGCGCAGGACTGTGAGGATGATCAGGGGCCTGGAACATCTGCCCTATGAGGAGAGGCTGAGGGAGCTGGGCCTGTTCAAGCAGGAGAAGAGAAGGCTGAGGGGGGACCTGAGCAGTGTGTATAAACACCCCAAGGGAGGCAGTGAGGAGGAGGGGGTGGTCTCTTTTCAGTGGTGGCCACTTATAGGACTAGAGGAAACGGCCACAAGCTGAAGCACCAAAAGTTCCACAGGAACTTAAGGAAACATTTCTTGACAGTGAGGGTGCCAGAGCCCTGGAACAGCCTGCCCAGAGAGGTTGTGGAGTCTCCTTCTTTGGAGATCTTCCAAACCCGCCTGGAGGTAGCCTGTGCCCCGTGCTCTAGGTGACCCTGCGTGTGCAGGATGGACTAGATGATCTCTAGAGGTCCCTGCCAACCGGCAGGATTCTCTGATTCTGTGATTAACCATCTGGGGTAGCGTTTCCCTCTGCGTAGCAGGTCTAGGGAGCGTGGATGGCAGGAGCAGAGCAGGTTACGGGGTTAAGGAATTAGAAGCTGAGGTCTGGTTACAATGAGTGAAGAGGCAGTTGCGTCTCCATAATTAAACAGAGGACACAAGGATGCGGAGCGGGCGAGTCCGGCACGTGCAGCCTCCAAGGAGCAGCGTTCCCGACGGGAACCTACCTCCCCTTGGCGGCTTGTTTGTCTATCGGAAGGATGTCAGTGTGGAGCATCCTTACCTGGGACGGAGCAGGCGAGCGTGTAGTCCAGATCCCACCTCATACGGAGGTGGTTTCTCTGGGACTCACCTGCCTTGGTTTTCTGCAGCCTTCTCCGCCAGCTCTAATCTCTTTGTTAATTATTCACCAAGAGTCTTGCCTCCATTCTTACCCTACTGTTTTTTAAGCAGCGTAGATTAATTCCAGCCTCCAGGAAACCTTTGGAAAAGGACGTATGGTTTAAATTGTGGTATTTGACTATATTTATAGCCCTATGCAAATGGAGGCAAGAGGAGTCCTCACAGTGTGTGTCATACTGGGACATATATAGAAAAATGTATGATTTATATATGGGTTATTCCAGGCAAACCTTTTGCTTTCTCTACAGCCTGTCTTCTGCAGAGCTCTCTTTTTCTAATGCGCATTTATGCTGCTTTGTTGTGGTGTTTTAGACTAGCTCCCAGCTTGTGAAATGTCATGTTGGTTCCTCTAAGTAAGAGGAGGAGGAGGAGGGCGGGCAGCGATGGCTGCGGGCAGGCCCTTCTGCAGCGCCCTGCGAGGCGTCTCCGCAGAGCGCGGCCGTGGGCTCGTGGCCACCACGTCCCCTTGTGCCGCCACGTCCCCTTGTGCCGCGGGGCTTTGCGCGCCCTGCTGCGGAGCCGCTCTCTGCTCAGCAGCGGCCGCCGGACGCACGCAGGTCAAGGTTGCAGCGCGGGGCGCCTCGCTCCGGCGTGGGCAGAGCGCGTGGTCCCGCTCACAGCTGCGCGCCCCAGGGTGCTGTGAGCAGCCAAGGGTGCAGAGCCCAGCCAAGAGCCAGCGCGGCCCCTCCAGATGCCACTCGCAAGCAGTGCCGGGAGCCCACCAACCTCCTCCTCTGAGAAAGCGCCTTAAGCTTTGGCGTGCTCGGAGCACCTGCCGCAGGGCAGCACTCCAGACAGAGAAGGCGCTGGGGCTGAGCCCCCCTCTTGCAGGCAGCCTCATTGGGGCCCTGCGGCTGCAGCCCCGCTGCTGCCCAGCACCGCTCCGCCCTGGTGCCACCGCTGCTGCCGCTGCCGCTGCTTTCGTCGCTGCCTCCACCGCAGCCCTTCCCCGCGGCTGCGCCCGACCCACCGGCAACGCGTGGGAGTAGGCCCAGACTTGGAGGAGAAAGCCAGGGCAGCAGGCGGGGCAATGCGCAGCACAGGGTATGACAGGGTGGTACAGGGAGAGCAGACACGGCTGTTTGCGTTCTCCTGTTGCAGATATTGAATATTGCACAGAGAAACATCATCTTTCAGACTCAGGGGTTTCAGGTGGAGTGTATACAAGTCTAAAAAAAAGATGTTAACATTTTCTTTGCCTAGTATCTTTTCTAGTGCCATTTCTAATCTTATTCTCTTATTTCAGAATTGCTGGTTTGCTTCTCTGAAGGTTGATTGACTCCAGTTCCACCACCATGGATGAACTCCAGGACGTGCAGCTGACGGAGATCAAACCCCTTCTCAATGACAAGGTAGCGCTCGCTGCTCCCTCGCTGCTCAACTCGGGCTGACTTTGCATCCTGCAGGAAGCTCCGATTGCTAGAATCTGTTTACAGCTTGGAGTGCCTTCAGTCCTCCAAACCAGCAATTGCTTCCCCATTTTGATAATTCAGCACTACATACTCCTCTTAAGTGTCAGAGAAAGAGAGACTCCCAGGAGCAATGCAAATAAATTTGGAGTCCCAGGCAGTTCAATGTGTTGAAGACAGGGGAGGAGGTGGAATGACGATACCCTTCCTGACATGTTTGAGCTGCAGAATCTCCAAGTTCATGCTTGTTAGAGAAACCATTGCTAGTATCATATTTATTTTTGACTTGTTAAAATCTTTCATCTTCCAAATTATCTGCTTGTTTTTCATGTTTTTTAATGTTTTTTTGTTTTTTTTATTGGTAATTTTCCATGTGCAGCCGTGAAATCAAAGGGTCTGATGTTCCCATCAAAGTGCTGAGGTTCCCAGTGCTTTGCTGCTTAATGGCTGACATCAAGACCTGGCTTGTTCTGCTAATTGCAAGATGTGATAATTTCTGAATGAAAATCTTATTTTAGCAGTTCACTCTGTGCCCCCAGAAGGCTCTGTACTCAGTCGCAGATGAGTGGAAAGTCTCAAGTTCTGCTATGTTTTAGTGTATTCCTAGTTCCTTAGGAAGAAACACACGGAGGAGCTGAGAACCTGGCCCAGCTCTGCACAGAGCTGGGGAGGGTACTTGCCCTGGCTCTCCTTTTTACATTTTCTTCTAAAATGCCTCAAAGAAGTATTGCCCTCGAGATCTAGCCCTCACAGCTAGACCTCATGTCTAGTGGATCATGTAGGTGTGATGTTAGAGCGTGCTCTTCTGTGCACCAGAGTCCAAAAAGTATTGAGCTGGCAGTTCAGTAGGATTTTCACCAAGCAGCCCACCTTTAAAGACAGGGTTTTAAATGAGCCAGCCTGGATTAATGGCTAGAAATAGTTCAGTAAAACTCTTAAGGTGCTAATGGATGGGTGTTCATGAACTCTAAAGATAAACAGGCTGCTGCACAGAGAAAAGGAACTCCAGTGTCTTAACACCCAACTCAAAAAAAAGGAGAAGGAGCTGAAGAATTGAAGTGGGTCACAGCTGCGCACTTGCCTGCACGGCAGGAAGCTCAGCTAGGGGCCTTGCTGAGCCCTGGTTTTGTTTTGTCCCAAATCCAAGACACCAGTCCCTCCGTCCTCAGTTATAGGTGTGGCAACAGTTCTTTTTTACTTCAGTATTTTTACTTCAGTAAAAATACTCAAGAAATCAAGAATACTCTAGTATGTTAGTTTTTATTCAAAACTTTGATATCACTTCTGATTAATTCTTATTTTGGCACTTTTGACGCCTATTGAAATAGCCCCAGCAAAAAGCGATTGAAATACCACAGGTTAGTTCAGGACATTGACTGGACAGCCCTTAGACTGGGCTGGATAATTTCTTGTTTGCCTTTGAAATGCAACCATCACATCTTCATCAGACAGGAAAACCTGTCTTCATCTTAAACAACAGAAATTTAGGAAACTAAATAGATTCACACTTTAACATCAGGCTTTGGTGAATTAAAATCAAGTGTCCAGGAGTCAGGACATGCCAGCACTGAGGCTGCTTGCATCTGCGCTCACAGGGAACCATAAAATTGCAGACTTTCATGATTTGATATTTCCCCATCTCCCAGAGAATCCTGCTTCTCTCAGCATAAATTCAGATCAGCCTTTACTTGCCAGGCATCATTCACACCCTGTGCTGCGAAGTTATTTCCTCAGAGACTTGTTTATCCTCCTTATTCACCTTGACGTTGGATGACTGGATTTATCTTCTTTATGTCTTGGTGGATGAGGACACTTCACTGTCTGCATTTAACAGAGCAAAGAAAGAGGCATAGATGAATTTTCAGAAATCTCAGTATGTCACATTGAAATTGAACCAGTTGCTTTTTCTTTTCCTCCTACCTCCTCACCTTGAAGACAGGTCCATTGTGCCACTTTGTGTTTAAAACATTGACCCAATGATTCTTAGACCAGATGTGCAGCTATCTCAGCTTGATCACCTCCAAGTGTGAAGAACATAGTTAAGCTGTGTTTTTGCTAGCAGGGCAGAGCCTGTGCAAGGACAACAGGGCTTGTTCTTGTGCACGGAGAGAGGTTGGAGTGCTCGTCCATAAGAAGGGTTTGGGGCACTTGTCTTGCTCATATGTGGTCCCAGTTGTAATTTTAGCAGTAAAATGTAGGTTGTGCCTAAGGCACCCAAGCTGGAGTGCTGACTGAGGGTCTGGTGGCCATGTCCAACATGTGGGAGCGCTCGGCAGCGCTGTGCCGAGCCAGAGCCTCGCAGGGCCCCGTGGAGCAGGCAGCGCAGGGCCCCGGGTGAGCGTGACATCCCTGCCGAGCGGCTTCCCTGCTTCCCTGCTTCCGTGCCTCGCGCTGCCGTGTGCGGGGCTGGCTGCCTTCCTGGAACAGCGCCAGGGCAGCAGCGCCCCTGCAGGGTGGCGCCCGCAGAGCTGCCCGTGCTCTGCCCCTCGCCCTGCATCCTCCTAGCCGACCTGCGAGGACTTCTCCATTCAGGGCCTCCAGGACAAGACAGAAGTGGGCCTCGCGAGCAGCCTGTGTTGGCCGGGGTGCCTCTAGGCTGCATGTGCCCCGCTGCGGGTGCCGCCTCCCACCTGCCTCCAGGGAAGCTCCGTGAGCCTGGGCAGCCGCCCGGCCCCACGCCCTCGCGGCCAGGCCTTGTGGGGCTTGTTTCCCCCAGCGAGCTGCTGACCTGGCGGCACTTGGGCTGCACGGGTGAAGCTCAGCGCTCTGGGGGAGCTTCCTCTTGCTGCTCTTGCTCTCAGGTTTGGGGCACCATGCTGAACCTTTTCTGTCTTTTTTTGTTTTAACAGAATGCTGCTCGTAACTTCCAGGACTTCGACTGTCAGGTAAGACACATCCAGGAGCTGAGGACCTGCATGTAGCCTCCATGTGGCCAATCAGAAATGCTCAGGGACACATGAAAAAGCTCAAAATCTTCACTTTTTAGCTCCTTTAAAAGCTTAATCAAAGAGGACTATTATAAGACTGGTTGACAGAAATTCTCCTTCTCTCTTCCCAGTTCTTGAGCAGTTTATATGTAGTTTTAACAAGAGTATTTCTGTTCTATATCAGCATCTTCATTGGTGAACAGATTCTTGGGCCGCAATGTCAAAATAAATGAAACAGCAGCGAAGTGACAAGTGGCTTCTCCCAGCACAGGGGGCCGCCCGGGCTGTGGGGCCGGCTGAGGATGGGGATGCGCAGGAGCCGCAGCACCAGGGAGCAGCAGCCTTGGCTGCCGCAGCAGCAGCGGCCGCCGTTCAGAGCCCCTGGTGCTGCTTCTGCCTCGGGTTTTCAGTCAGCCTCCGCGTGCTCTTCCCTGCCACAGCTGGGCCCCATTTCACACATTGTGCTTAATCGCTTGGATTTCCTGACGAGAGCAGGTCTAGCAAAGCTACTGCTGCTTTGAGCAGGGGGCTCGGCGTGGCCTGGGCCGACCTGCGCAGCTGTGCAGCAGCCTCGCGACAGGCTGCCGGCCCGAGAGGCCGTTTGTGGCGCTGCACGGGGTGCTGAGCGCCGCGCTCTGTCCCGTCTAGTTCAGCCCCACAAGGCTGCGTGGGCAGGAGGTGCCTCCCTTTGTGTTTGCACTGGGCTGCAGAGCGCGGGCGCTGCTGCTGGCTGGGCCGGCGCAGGGCAGCAGGAGCCGCGCGAGGAGCGGCCACGCTGGCAGCCCAGCGCTCGCTCACGGGGGGCCCGTGGGGCCCGTGGGGCGCCTGGCTGAGCTCCCACGGGCCCCTCCTGCCCCGGGACCGCGCTGGGCGCAGGCCCTGCTCCCGGCACAGGCAGGGATGGCTCTCGAGTCCTCCTGCTTCGTGCTGCAGTTTAGTACGAGGCTGTCACGTGGATAATTAGAGCAGGCCAGCGGCGTGCGTGGCGCGGGAGTGCACTGATGCAGTCATGAGGAGGAGCCTGTGGTTTTCCATCTCTGGAGACAGGACGCCGCAAGGACGGCCCATCCAGGCAGGCGTGGCTGCGGGGCAGCACTTGCTTCCTTGTGAGGTTTAGTGGCCTCAGGCCTCGTAACAAAAGGAATGTTGTCGCGCCGGGCTGTCCCTTTCGTGTCCGCTCTCAGAAGTGGCCACGGTGTTAGAGATATCCCCTCTTATGATAAAGGTAGCTAGTGGGTTTGAATCTCGTCCCTGTACCACCCTGCTGCTGCAACTCGCCCAGCTCTGCCACAGGTGCCGAGTGCCCCGATCCGCTGCGGGAACATCCTAAAACAGGAGCAGAGCTGCCGAGGGGAGTTGCAGAGCGCAGGGGCCTGGCAATGCAAAGAGTCTGGGTGGGCCTGCCCTATGGCCCCACCAGCTCCCTGCCCCATGGTCCCGCCAGTCTAGTGTCCCCTCCAGCTCCCTGAGGTGCCGCAGCAGCCCCGACCTAGAGGGGCTGCCCTGGCTGCTGGCAGCAGGGAGAGGGGAGCAGGGCTCGGGCTCCTTCCTCCCTGTGCTCCCTCCTCTGCGCCCTTCCTTCGAGCACGGCCGTGTTGCGCAGCGGGCTCGGTGCGCTCCACGTGAGGCCCGGCCACACGGGCTCGTGGGTGCCCAGCGTGGCGGCCCCTGCTGCCATCCCGGAGCGCGGGCCGGGCGGCTGGGCCGGGGCGCCCGGACAGCGCCGCGGGAAGGAGCCGCTTGCTGCCCCTCCGTGTGCTCTAGATCAGCGCCGAGCTGGTGCCCATGGCAACAGCTGAGCAGGAGACAAGATGTTCCTTCCAGCAGAGCCCTCAGTGGTTTGTTTAGGTTCTTCTTTTTAGCACCGGGTTGCACAGTGTCGCTTGTGACTGCGGCTGTCTCGGCCTCTCCTTCCTCTGCTGCTGCTCGGCCAAGGTGCTGGCTCGTGGCTCAGCCAGCCCCTCCCTGGCGGCTCCACCGGCAGCTGCCTTGGTGCCCGGTCGAGGTCGCGCGGAGCAGAGTCACTTGGGCTCCCCGGGTTTTCTGCCTCGCTTGCTACCGCAAGGAGCTGTAGCTGAAGTTGGAAGGTTGCGCGATAGCCTGGGAGGAAATCGCTGCTGTTTCCATTTGGCGATGGCAGCGCCAGCTGCTGCGTTCAGGCCCCTGCGCGGCTGGTAGGGGTCTGCCCCGCTGGGTTGGAGAACAGGCGATTCCAGCAGTACCCAGGGAAGAACGGAGATCATCTCATGTAGGAAGAGGTTTAGAAGCTCTTAGCTTGCACTGAGGGGCTGATGTGGCCAGAGCCCACCAGGGGAAGAGCCCCAGGTCGGATCCAAGCTGCACCAGAAGAGCTGTAAGCTGCCCCCAAACACAGGAGGGTGACGGGTAGGAGGGTGCCAGGTACAGGAACGTGGGGTTCTGGGTCAGCTGGAATTGCAGCCTCAAGGAACCCAACCAATTTTAGGAGGAATTTGGGTAGTTTTGAGAAGGAGTATGAGAGCATCGGTGATGTAAGAGCTTCCTCCCAGACCTTTTAATGTTCCTACACTTCTAGAAGTCTTTTGGAACTCTAAGTAATGCTGTGGCTGTGCAGGGGTTTATCGCGATATTAATGATTTGGAACCTGTTCATTACACACTTGAGGGAGACTTTCTCATCTACGCTGTGGTGAACAGGGCTGCTGTTTTGCACATGCGTTTTTAGTGGCGTTATTTTAGAGAGCAGTGTTGCAGGTTTGGTCTTCACAACGTGAGGAATTTTTGGTCTCCACCCGTTGGCCTTTTCCGAATGCCGCCGGGAGGGCAGGAGCGGCGCGCGCAGCGGACGTGCCCGTGCGCAGGATGGCCGGGCTCAGCGGCAGTGGTGCCCAGTGCGGCGGGGGGTTAGCCCTAAACCCTCGTCCGGGCCAGGTGTGCACAGAGTTGGCGTTGCAAACACAGCCCTTGCTCCTCAGCGTCGTGTGAGGAAGCCCTCAGCCTGTCCGCATCAGCGCCAGCTTACGGATAACGGTGCCCTGTTTTCCTTATACCACTGATCCCGTGCAATTAACCCTGACAAATGACAGATTGCCTGGGCCTCAGCTAAAACAACTCCCATGTAATCTGCTAGCCCTTTGCAATGAAAATAAAAGGGATGGATAGTGTGGTGGGTTAGGGGTCTTTATAAATATTAATCTACGTAATTCTCGGGAATAAAATGTATTAACCTAAATCTGAGACCTGCATTTTACTTGAAAGCTGTGTAAACCCTAATGAAGTGTTGGCCTGGCTTCTTATGCGAGCAGACAGATGGGGGATTAACGGTCTGGGCGGCCGAGGGACAGATGGCGTGGGGAGCTGCCTGGGCAATAGAGCCTGTTTCTGCCTTTGTTGTTATCCGTGCGCTGGCCTGGCTGCGGGAGGAGTAAGTGCTGTGTGGTAGCCTCCGTGTGCCCCTTCTGCAGGCGCGTCCCCGGGATGCCAAGGAGGGCACGTGCGGGTGCTGGCGAGGCCGGGCAGAGGCTGGAGGCAGCACCCGGCTGCTCCCCATGTGCAGCACTGAGGGAGCTCTGCCCAGAGCAACAAGGACAGGCAAGGAGCGAGGCCAGGGCACCATCAGAGCACGGGAAGGAAGTGGACGCTGCCCGCGACAAAACCTGCTCTCATACAGCAACAGTTGGAATTAACTGAAAATGCTGGAAATTAGGTGAAAATTTTCAAAGTAGAGATACTTGGTGTCATCTGTACCCCAAGTAAAAGAGAGCAAAACGCTTCGAGAGTTACCCATAGAGCTCATGGAAGATCTTTTTTTCTGTATTTTTCCATTGAAAGTGTAATCTTTCAGTTAGCAGCTGTTTCTCCTGTTTTGCTTGCACTGCAGGGTTTTTAATCTGGATTTTTCAGTGCGCTGTTGCCTGGGTGAACACAGTGAGCACGGCTGCCGTGGGGGACAGGACCGGGCTGGGTTTGTGCCTGTGAGCGACGCCGTCGAGGCAGCCGTGGCCGCTGCACCGCGGCCTGCGCTTTGGGATGCTTTAAGGCATCTTCCTTTTAACTTGTAGGTTTTACAGCAAACCCGTACGGAATTTGGCACGCTGGGGAAGGGTCTGCGTGGCCTCTGCTGCGCGGGGCACTGTGCACACGCAGACACCTTTCGTCTAGGGTGCTCAAGGCCGCTCTTCTTGTAATTGGTACATTTGGTTTTTATTCTTTTGTTCAGGGTGCCCAAGTGAAATCAACAGCAACACAGATGATGCTTTACACAGAAAACAATGTTTCTTAATGTCTAATAAATTGAGAACAGCTCCTGAATTTTTTAATACTGGTATGTCCCATCTCTCGGGAATGCTTTTTGACAACTGCTGCCATGGCAGCAGCAAGAAATGCAAAGTTAAAAATGATGAAACTCAAATTTAATTCTGAAACTTTTCATTATTGTTATTGCTTGGGAAGCTTTTCTTCTGATCCCCCCCACACCCCCTGCCACTCTGCCTAAAGACTCCGATTTTTGTCAAGCTGCAGTATTGAGTTCTGGACCGCTTTACCTAGCACAGTGTAGATGAAATGTAAATGTGAATCGCCTTGGAGCCGCTCGCCAGGACGTCCCGCTCGCCCCGAGCTGTTCGGGTGGTGGCAGGGCCGTTTCCCACATCCGCTGGGAGGGC
This sequence comes from Nothoprocta pentlandii, assembly GCA_013398315.1. Classification (NCBI taxonomy): domain Eukaryota; kingdom Metazoa; phylum Chordata; class Aves; order Tinamiformes; family Tinamidae; genus Nothoprocta; species Nothoprocta pentlandii. The sequence goes on along the minus strand of VZSG01000500.1, from coordinate 493,297 downwards.
GGGATTGGTGCCCAGGGCAGGGGGAGGAATCGCCGGAGGCCGAGCCGGCCGCCCTGCTCGCGCTGGCACGCAAGGAAGCCACGGCGTTAGCTGCTGCTTGTAGCGCATGCACCGGCGGTGGCACGGGGGAGCGGCGCCGCTCCCATGCTCCCTCTCCCGCGTGTAGGTGTTCGTGTTCATCGCTCAGTCTCTGCTGGCCATAAGGACATGCCTCTAAAGCCTGCCCCGCAGAACCGGGCAGCAAACCCAGCCGCCGGGCACGTTAGGGGCTGCCTCCCTGGAGGCCGCTGCGGAGCCACCCGCGGCTCTGGCAGGGCCCCTGCCTTGGAGGTGACTTTCCACCTGTGGCCCTCTGGGCAGCCACAGAGCGTTAGAAGGGTTAAAGATGCCCGCTGGATCCCCCCTCCAGCATCATGAGCCTTTGCAGGAGCAGCACACAAATGTTGGTGTATAAAGCACTAGGCTGGGGCTAACCCAGCAGCACCTTTGTCCCCTGGTGCTTTTGTGTTTATGTAAGCAGATTACACACCTCGCTCTCCTGCTGCTCTTGGTTCTCACCCAGCGTCTCTCTAATTTAAGACTTAATCCAATTACACGAAGTACTAGAAACCATTGCCTGCTTGCATAGACCATGTTGTGTTTTCTATTAATAAATTTCTGCTCTATATGGAAATGAATAATTTAGTTCAAGATGCTGCTTTAAATCTGATTTAGGCTTGCTGCCCACGCAGCCGTCTCCTTCAGCCCCACTGTTTCAAAAATAATTTTGCACAGAGAGGAGGTGGTAAGCGCTTAGATACCGACTGTGTTAAGGTTACTGTGATGCTAAGAGTTTCCAGCTGGTGGTGCTTCACAGTCTTGCAGTGTTTTTTCCTTAGCTTGTAGTCATAGTTTGTATTGCTGCTTTTGTAATGCGTAGACATTTGAGGGCAGCTGCGGCAAAGAGCAAGGCAATCTAGTCTCTGCTTTAGTCTTTGAAAGTCGAGAGCTGTGAGCGCTTGGCCCTGGGAGCACGCTGGAATTGTTTCCTGCCTTTGCCAAGGCACTGGCAAAGATGAGAAAATAAATGCTGGAGAGAAGGGCTGTGGCCGCGGCAGCCCCGTGGCAGGGGCTCCTCGCTTCGGGAAAGCCGCCCTGAGCCACTGACCAGGCTCACGAAGGCGATGCCTTTCACAGGTAAAATACTGATTAAAAATAAATAAAAAGAAATGCTAATCGTTTTTGCAGTAGTTTAAGGTCACTAGTGGGGTACCTGAGAGATCTGTGCTGTGACCTGTGCTGCTTTAACCTGTTCTTCATTGGCCTGGAAAAGTGTTGGTGGAATCATCAGCTTTATCTGCCTTCAGGTAAATGTAATTATGGGCACTGAGTAAACCAGTCCTTCAGCGGTGTATAAATTGCATGATAGCCCAGAGGAATAAGACCTTAAAGTTATGAGAGAGGAATAAAAATGTCAGTGGTGGCCTCAGAGCTTTCAACAAGAAAAATCAATTCTTGTGAACTGGGAACAGAGCACAAAGCAAGCTGCCTGTGCTGCGGTGATCTGGTGATCCGGAGCACGGCGCCGTGCCTGGCGCAGGGCCCTGCTCGTGGCAACGCGCACGGAGCACCGCTCGCCGAGCAGCACGGCGGGACGGCAGCGCAGGGACCAGAGCCGCTGCAATGGCACCGGCCACGGGGGCCTGAAGGCACCAGCTTGGGAGCACCAAGCAGGTCGCAACAGGCTGCCTGGCCATCGCTGCGGAGGATCGGGGAAGGGGGGTTCCTTGGTCCCCGTCTTCCAAAGTCTTTCCAAGACTCGAGGATCTCACATGAAACACAGATGTAAGGTTGGACAGAAAGAAGTTGTTGTTCGTCACCTCACGCATTGTTAGGTTTGGGCGATAGAAAGTGATGCTGACGCTCTGCCAAGAGCAAGTGTTCATGGAGAGAAAGTGGCGGTGACTCCGGAGGGTGAGGGCCACATCTGTGACTCGGAAAGGACAGTCCCTTCTGACCTGCAGGTGGCTGGAAAATGGATACGGGGAAAGCCGCTCACCAGGCGCGGCAGGTGAGGAAGCGGCAGCACCTTTTTGCTGTTTCCTCCTGCAGGAGCCTCCGCTCGAGGGCCGCAGGCTGGAGGCACTGTGGCCCTGCACGGACACCGGCCACACGGCCCCGTGTGCCATCGCGCTGCCGCCGCGGAGCCGCTGCTGCCGCTTGGCTTCAGTGGCGCCGGACGAGCGCCCGGCACAGCTGCCCGGCCCTGCTGCCCGGCCCGCGGCTCGCACAGCTCCTCCCTGCAGCCACCGCCTTTCCCCTGCTCTACCACCAAGCTTCACAGATAAAATCGATTTAGAGAAACCTCTGATAAAGTTTCCAGCTCTCACGTGAAAATTAAATATTATCAAGCATCTCAAAACGGAAGGGTTGATCACCATCTTCTCTTGCCTTCAGCTCGCTTATTCTGCAGAATATGTGTTTGATAAAATGCAGCTACCCTCCGGCCGTGTCTTCCTCGCCTGCCTTCTCCCATCACGGCTTCCCTCGCTCCAAACCTGGCCGCTCCTCGGAGCGTAACTGGCGTTAGATGACAGCGAGGTAACAAGCCTGGAATTTCCTCTCAAGCTGCACTGGTGCAACGTGTCAAAGCCTGACTGGAGAAGGCAAGCAAAGGAAGCAGTGTCTGTGAAACGGTGACTGGTGCCTGATGCTTCCCAACACAGCCTTGCTACGGGAGCCATGGTGAGAGCAGCTCCCAGCGCAGAGAGCTGCAGAGGGGCCAGGTAGGAGGCAGCCCTGAGTCGTGAGCAGGTCTCTGAACACAGGAGAGCTGTTTCAGAGAAAAGCGGGCAACGGGGAAGTTGTGTGTGCTGTAATTTCTTGATGCATGATGATCTTTGCAATCATGGATCAAGATAAAAGCCCCAAAGCTACAGGGAGGTTACAGAAGAAATCAAGTTCCCTGGAGAAGTGGGAAACACGAAGGAGACTTAGGGGTGAAGCTGAGCTGTGTCTGCTGCGGGAGCCCGGCGGGATGTTGTGGGGGGCCCTGCCCAGCCAGGTCTGCTGCTCACGCTCTGGAGCAAAGGTTTTAGTTGGAGAAAGCAGGTGAGGGAGGAGGATTCGCAGCCTGCCTGGGAACTAGCGAGGCCAGAAGTGACCCGTCGCTCTGACTCTGCGGCGGTAGTGCTGTGGAAGAAGGAATCGCTCCGGAGGTCACAGGGACAAGTTTGTAGCACCTTAAATCTTTTAATGTGTTACTCACTAAGGGCTGTGGAGGTTGGTTTTCTCAAGTTGTGTTCTTTCCTCCGTGGGCATTTGTTTTATTTAAATAACTTATTTGGTCTTAATTTGGGATGTAGTAGGTTTAAACTGCACTAAGGCATCTTTTGGTTTAAACAGAAGTTTCTGCATAACTTCTGTGGATGAGATTTGTCTTAACGGCTCTTTGCCCTGATGTGACTGTGGAGGAGAATTGAAGGGGCTCTAGGTGTTGCTGATGGGAGGCAGGGTATGGAAGAATGAAAAACCCCTCCAGGAGGTGGGCACGTGGCCCGGGCAGCCAGCAGCTGCAGGAGCGACGCTGCCCCTGGGCTGGGGCTGGCGCTCCACGCTGCTGTGGGGGCTCTGCACGCTGCTGTGGGGCTCTGCACCCTGCTGTGGGCTCTGCACGCTGCTGTGGGGCGCTCCACGCTGCTGTGGGGGCTCTGCACGCTGCTGTGGGGCGCTCCACGCTGCTGTGGGGGCTCTGCATGCTGCTGTGGGGCGCTCCACGCTGCTGTGGGGCTCTGCATGCTGCCGCAGGGCTCCTCGCGCTGCCGCGGGGCCTCCTGGGCACCTGGGACACAGCTGCTCAGTCAGCTCGCGTTTCCCACAGTCTCACCCTGCCCAGCATGAAAAGTCAAATGTACGTGGGAGAGGAAGGACCGATCCTTAGCTCAAGGAAGCTCTTTTCCTTCCCCTGTAGAGAGCTAAGAAAAAGCCCGAGCTCAGCTTTTCTGAACACAAAAATGCAGAGTGCAGCAGAGTCATATGAAGCACCCTGAGCTGCTTGAACAAACTGTCTGAAGAGAGGTGGCTGTTTCATTGCTGGTGCCTTGTCTAAGTCTTCCTCCTAGTGGAAGTGCACATTTACACTAACAGCTTGATGATAATTCCAGAAAAGACATTACATTGCTGATGTCAGATATAATTTTTTTTTTGCTATGTCGTCAGCTCTGTTGTTGGTTTCCGTGCTTTTCTTGCAGCTCGCTCGGTTCGGGTTTTATGCCCCTGTTTGATAGCTGACCTTTAGCTGCTGCGTGTAAAACCCGTGGTCCTCAGGAGGAGCGACCTGATGAGCGCGGTGAGTCACTGAGCCCCGCTCAGCGAGCCTGGAGCCCGGCAGGGCTGCTGCTCCCGCACCCGTGACTCGGAGCCGCCGCCAGCCCTCCTGAGACTGCCACCAACGAGCCCACTGTGATTAACAAAATGAAGAGGGCAAAAAAGGGCAACGTGGATGGCTTCCTGCCACGTCAGTGAGTCACAGCGGCTTGTGGAGGGGAGCAGCAAGGACCGTTGCTGGCAGAGACCCGCTTTGAATGGCAAGAAGCCCCCGAGTGAGCTCAGGTGCGTGTGAGCCTGCTGCTCTTGGCTGTGTTAGCAGCGCACGGCATCGTCGCCCTCGAGCTGGCTCGGCCTCCTCCAGAGCTGCCAATTCTGCGAAGGACCCAGTAACACCTCTGAACCGGGCGGGCGCCAAGAGAAGGGCTCTTGCTGCCTTTAGAAGCCCCATAGAAGGGCTGAGCAACACGCACTTGCTGGAGCAAGAAGCTTTTGCTTCCTAGGGACTCTGGATTTTTTCCACGTGTGCAATTCAGTAGGTGGGTGCAAGGAAAGCCCAACTGCTTGGAGGGGAAGAGTGCAGTCAGAGGCCATCAGCACCACACGAAGAATTCCTGCCTTTTTCTCTGAGGATCCATCAAAACTAATAGAGAAAAGGCTTCAAGCCACCTCAGGTGATGGGACCATGGCAGCTTGCTCCTGTTGTGACCCTTCTGAGGGGAAGGAAAGAAGCTCTGGAGCCCCAGGAAGGAAGGAGGGCGGAAGGTCTGTCAGTAGGAGAGGTAAATGCACCTGACCCTCTGTGAGCGCTCAGGAAAGCCTGGAAGAGGGGGAAAATGAATTTCTGCTGTGCTGCAAGCCAAGTGCTTCAAGCTGTTCTGTATCGGTCTGAACACAAGTTCCTGGAAAAGACTGCAGTTTGTAAATTCACACACCTTGTCCCATCTAGTAAGAAGTATTTTTGAGGTTACAAAGTTCTGTCTTTAGACTCCACCAAGAGCAAATTCCCTAAATGTTTTTTTTTTTTTCTAACATTGAGGCAATAATTGGGGGAGGAGGGGGGCGGGTGTGTAGCTGGGGACATTGCCCTGCTTGGATAGCTCAGGTTGAGGCGGGCAGGCGGCCGGGCTGCCGCTGCGCTGCCCGCGGCCGTCCCAGCGCGGCTGCGCCCCGTTGAGCTCCTGCGCTTGAGGGCAAGTCCTCGTCCCACCGTTCGGAGCTTGTGGCTTTGGTTTGTGTCCGGGCTGCATGTCAGAGCTGTGCCAAAAGTCCTCTTCATCCCTGCGCACTGTGCAAAGAGCCCTCACTAAAGCCCCGGTTCTGCAGCAAGCGCCCCTGAAACCCCTCATTTCCCATCATTTCCCATCATTTCTACACGCTGCTCCGCAGATCCCTGCCTGGAAGCCAGCACAGCCTCCTGTGTCTGTGCCGGGGGGCCTAGGGTTTCTTTTGCTATCGTGTTGCCAAATCCAGCAGCAGAGAGGAAGGCTTCTGTGGTTAAGACAGCGGCTCTGAGCTCCGTGGCGTGAGAGGCAGGTCGGGACGAGCTGCGGCGAGCGCTGAGGCGGCAGCGTGGCACAGAGCACGGGGGCCGCTCTGCTGCCCGCAGGGGTGACGCTGGTGCTGCCGCTGAGGGGCTCCGCTCGGCTGCCGGGAGCCCGCGGAGCATCGGAGGCTGCTCTGGAAGCTCAGTGGTCAGCGTGGACATGTGGGAGCCGGTGGCACTGGCGCCCGGGGACGGGGAGCACACAGTGTGGGGAGGCTGTGGCTCCTCGCGCCCAGCGCCACACGCGCGGTGGCACCGCTGCTTCTCTCTGCAGGAACACGACATTGAGACCGCGTTCGGAGTGGTGCACGTCACCATGCGGGGCATCCCGAAGGGCAACAGACCCGTCATCCTCACCTACCACGACATCGGCCTCAACCGTAAGTTGCCTTTCCTTGTGGGAGAGTCCGATTTGAAACAAGGTTCTGAAGAAATTTTGTTCGTGGCATCTTCATTGGAGTGTGGGGGCGGCCTGGCCTGGCCAGGCGCTGAGATGCAGTGGCCCATTTGGGTTTGAAAAGGGAAGGTCTGCCTGGGAGCACGTGGCACCGTCCTGTGCATGGCCCAGCCCTGGTGAGCGGGGCCGGCTGCAGCGGGCGGCTCTGCCCTGCCGGTGGGCACAGCTCTTCACCACGCCGGGCATCCTTCCGTGGAGGTGCGCGGGTGAGGAGCCCCTCTGCAGGGCTGCTGCAGTGCTCCTGGTGGAGCAGCCCCTCGCTGGTCCTCCCACAAGCTTCTGGCCCCACGCGTGCTGCTGTGCTCCCACAGGCGCCCCTCGGGGTGTCCCAGGGGTGTCCAGGCTCCGCGGTGCTGCTCCGCCTGCGCTCTGGGCTCGGTGCTTGCTCTGCCAGGACCCAGGGCTGCGCTGCGCTCCCTGCGGCCTGTGGCGCCCAGCACCGTGTCCCAGCCTCGCGTGGACGTGAGCCCCGGTGCCTGGAGCAGGGGTCTCAGGAAATGTCTCACTTTCCTCTTGCAGACAAATCCTGTTTCAATGCGTTTTTTAACTTCGAGGACATGCAGGAGATCACCCAGCATTTTGCTGTGTGCCACGTGGATGCCCCCGGCCAACAGGAAGGAGCCCCCCCATTCCCATCTGGGTAAGAGCTCCGGACAGCCCTGCAGTCCCAGACGGGGCTGCCGTGCGTCTGCCCGCGGTGCTGCTTAGACAGAGCTCCTTGGAGCAGGCGCCGTGGGAAGGAGAGGGGGCGCAGGGGCTGGCAGGGAGCCCTCCTGTCACTAAGCACTGGCTTAGGCCTGGCTGATGTCACTGACGTACCTGTCACGTGTTCCTTGGCCCCCCTGCCCTGGGTAGAACTTGGAGGTAACCCCTGGTGAACTGTATTTTGAGCTGCTTTAATTTCTGCTTTGCTTGACTTTCAGGTACCAGTATCCCAGCATGGATGAACTGGCTGAAATGCTCCCTGCTGTTCTGACACACCTGAAGTAAGTCCTGAAAAGAAACAGGGTGAGCAACTGTTTACAGCCATTCCTGCACCTCCCTGTATCTCTGCTTGCAACACCTGAGTTGTCTCAAGAGGCTTGAGCATCTCCTAACCCGTGTAACCCTGTCTGGTCCTTGTGCTGGCAACCTTGTCTGCCACATGAGGCAATTTATGGCTGCTGCATCACTGCTGGATCGTTTCAAAATGAGCTATAAGCAAATAGCTGGATGCAGAGAGGCGAAAGGTTTTGCCTCTAGGAAGCTTGGGCTGTGAGCTTGAGACAGCCTTGCTGATTGTGAAATGCCTGTGTTTCAGCCTGAGGAGCGTCATTGGGATTGGACTGGGAGCTGGTGCTTATGTCCTCAGCAGGTTTGCGGTAAGTGTCTTCATTCCGTTGTGACCTGTATGAGCTCTGGTCTCCCACTGATCAAACAGATCACTTGTGGAGCACAGACAAAGCAGCAGTAATTAGAGCAGGCAAGCAGGGGTCCCTGTGAGAGCTGCTTCTCATCCACATGGTTAAACTGGAGCAGCCAAAGATACTCTGAAGCAGTGCTGGACACGAGAGGGTTGAAGGCACTGCCTTTGAGTCAGCAGGGCTCTGTCCTGGCTGCTAGGAATATCCAGGCTGAAAATGCTTATATGTTTGTAGAAGAACCTGGGGATGTGTGTGGCTGGCATCCCCTGGCTGCCTTGTAGTGTGCCGATTCCAGGGTTTGTGACACCAAATGATTCATCTCGTGCTGTGAACCAGCACTGCAAGGAGATGGGGAATGTGCTTTTCCATTGACTGAGAAGGGGATCTCATCCTCCACCCATAGAAAGGAAAGTGATAGCTTTACATTCTTAATTATACATTTTTCTCTGGCAGAGGGGATATAAGCATGTGAAGTCAATGAGCACCATGCAGCTGCCAGCAACCTTCCTGACTGTTTCAGGAGGAGCACACAGAGTTGCTGAGGCATCTCACAGACACCCCTCCTGCAACAGGTTCTTTGATTCCCATTTCTTCAGCCAGTGTTGTGTTGGGGCAGAGAGCCTAGGGGAGTCCCGGGTGCTGGTGGTCACTTTGCTCCCTGTCCTGTGAATCTTGTGTAATTTGCAGCCTTGGTAAAGAGGAGATCATTAAATAAGCTCAGGGAAGGGTGTCGGGGACCCTCAGGTGCCCCGGCAGCTGGTGCAGCTGGAGCTTCCCAGGGCTGTGCTCAGGCTGCAGGTCTGGGTCCTCACGCAGATCCTGTGCCCTGTGGGCAGGTCTCTCCACACTCCATACAGTCCATGCTGATATCCACTACTGGCCTAAAGCTTTATATTTAATTCAGTCTTTGAATTTAGTCCCTAGAAACACAGCTCTTGTCATTATGGCAGCCTCCACAACTTGCTATCTAAATAGTTGACGGGTCCATCCTGGGTGGGAAACGCAAGCTGAAAGCCTGTGGACTCAAGAGGGACAGGATGACTTCTCAGGAGCTTTTAATGTTGCTGTGGTCATCCCAAATGGATGGGGACCTGCAAGGCAAGGCAGGATGGGTGTGCTGCCCTTGTGTTCTTTGCGTGGTGTCCAAACCTGCTTCAGCCGTTCCGTCAGTGCCCTAGCCATGAGAGGCTGTGAATCAAGGGTTGTGCCAGAAAGCCTGCTCTGAGGCCTCGGGGAGCCGAGAGCGTGCCACGGCCCAGCACTCCCTTGCTAAGGGGCCCTGCGGGTGGGACACATCTTTCTCTGGGTTCCTCTGGCAGGACTGCAGAGGTCTCCACTAAGGGAGGATTGTCCTCTCCTCAGGGTACAGAAGGAGGTGCCCTGAGGGCACAGGAGTTTGTCTGGATACTGCCTAGAGCCAGAATGGAGCAGAGAAAGTCGCTGCTTACAGTCCTGTGACACACGGAGTCTGAGCAGGGGCTGTTCAGCTGCACCAGGCGCTTGGGTCGCCAGAAGTCTCTGTTGAGGCTGGCTCGGGCTGTGGGGGCCCTGTGAGCAGTGGCTCCCCCCGTGCCAGCGACGGCCCTTGCAGAGAGCAGGGCCTGGTGGGGACCTGCTGGTGCTGCGCTCTGAGGAGGCAGCTCGCTGCTACAGGCCTCGTTTGCTCTCTCTTCACTTTGCAAGAAGCCTTGCAGATCCTGTGCAGATCCCGCCACTGCCCCGCACGTGTTTCGAGGATGGTATCGTCCTTCTCAGCATGCCTGTGCTCTCTCCTGCAGCTCAGTCACCCAGACTTGGTGGAAGGACTTGTGCTCATTAATGTTGACCCATGTGCAAAGGGCTGGATCGACTGGGCAGCCTCCAAGGTGAGATTCTCCTCTGCCCGTGTATCTCCTCTGCGGTGCTTAATGAACAGCATGTAGAGTAAGAAGAAAAAGAACAGAGTATCAGAATTCATCAGTTTGTGGCCAAAGCTGCCATCCCGGCTGTGTCCTCAGTCTGGGTGTAGTACAACTGCTGCAGCAGGAGCAGGAGAGGGTGTGATTGTGTGGAGAGGAGAGGCCCTCACAAGCAGCTCCTTGGAGATGAGTAGCTGCTCAGTACTCAGTTTTCCTCCAAATTAGTGACTGTGTTTGCAGGCTCCCTTTGTCTGAGGTTGAATGGATCTTGTAATTGTTCTGTTATTCTGAACAATTAATAGGAATTATTAATGATTCCAAGTTTATGGAGAGCTTTTGTAATGTCCTTTGAATAGTTTTCTTTGTTTTTGTCATTAATCTGAGGAGTTGATTGGGAATTTGCAATGAAACAGTATTTTCCAGTCCCTCTCCCTCCTGCTCAATCATGGTTCCTCTTCAGTTTTCAGGCTGGACAACCAACATCGTGGACATTGTCTTGGCACACCATTTTGGCCATGTAAGTAACCGGCAGCTGCTAAAGCCCATGTTACTGCTCAAGGAACTTTACTCTTTTATGCACCTGCTCTGGAGTAGCTCAGGGCAAGCTCAGAGCTGGGCAAGCTGCAGCAGCGCTTTGCGTGGCGGCGGGAGCAGGCGGCTCCTCACACCCCGTCCATCCCCTCCACGCTCCAGAACAGGGAAGGAAGCAAAGCCCTCAGCAGAAGCGGGTGGCACGTGGTTCTCTGTGGACACACAGACCCCGGGGTGCTGGGGCTCGCCCGGCAGGGTGGTATGTGTGTCCAGAGGCGCAGCTGCCGCACTGCCCTCGTCCTCTTCCCTTTTGGGTTCCCTTTTGGGTTCCCTTTTGGGTTCCCTTTTGGGTCCCCTTTGGGTTCAGTAGAGGCAAATCGGCACTTCCCAAGAGCCTTGTGCTACAGCCAAACCTTCTGTCTGGAGTTTGCTAGCTCCCATGCAGCAAGCTCGCAGAGTGGCAGGAGGGTTTGTGGCACATGTACGTCGTGTGTGATTTGTAGTAGATAGTCCCTCACTTGAAGCTTCTGCTTACATCACTCATCAGCTCTGGAGGAAGGTCACTTCCTCCTGCTTAGAGCACACATTCTCCTCCTCTCTTCTCCTCCTGCTTTGGGGCCTCTTCTTTCTTATATTTCCTTTTCTTTCTCTTTAATCAGAACGTAGTTTCCTCATAGAGAGGGTGATGGAGTGAGACTTTCCTTTTATGCTCATCTTGGGGCTTGCCTGTGAAGCTTTGCTTCTTTAAAGACAATCTCAAGTGGAAAACTTTTGTACAGGCAAGGGAATTTTACCTATATAAACATTAGTAAAGCTCTGGAGCCAACTGACCCCCAACCCGAAGATAACTTTATACCCCCACGCATCATATGGCCTGCAGTAACGATATAGTCACACATAATTTTACATGTAAAAAAGCTAATGTTCCTTGTCTTTCAATTCTTCTGCTTCTGTACAGGAGGAACTGCAAGCAAATCTGGATTTGATCCAGACATACAGGCTTCATATCGCACAGGACATTAACCAAGACAACCTTCAGCTGTTCCTCACCTCGTACAACAGGTACAGAACATCTTTTTGCCTGCTGGGATCAGGATTGCTCCCATACTCTCCCCTCCACTCCCTGGGAGCCAAGGACAAAGTGGTCGAATGGCAAGAGGGAGCAGGACAGAAGTTTACCTGCTCAGCAGTTCGCGACCGTATATATTATTCTAAATGATCTTATACCAGCTTAGTTCTCAGCCATTGTGCTTAGCCAAGCTCAGCCTCATGCTGGGAGGAACCTTTGAGAATTCACCAGAACTTCTCTCTAAATACGCAGCAGTTGGGGCAGGGATCCCATTTTCTGAGGGTGACTACTACAGCTCCCCAGCAGTTTCTGCTCGTGGCACAACACAGGGAGTGATAACACAGTTAGATTTTGAATGCCCCACTGTAATCAGTTTTCTTTGTTGATTTGATGGAAAATTGTTATGCTTTGTCTTCTAGCCGTAGGGACCTGGAAATTGAGAGACCAGTTCTTGGCATCAATGAAAACACAGCAAAAACACTCAAGTAAGTTACTGTGAATTAACATATATGTCAGTTCAACTGACATATATACATGTATACTGACATATACAAAAGGGAAGTCCCTTTTGTAGGAAGGCTGCAGCTTCCCAGCTCAAACCCCAGTGGCAGCACTGGGAAGGCTGTTTGTGCAGTCCCAGGCCTTGATGCTCTGCTCGCAGCGCAGCAGGGCAGAGAGGTGTCTGGTAGTGATACTGTTAAGAGTGTGCTGGGGTTCTCCTGCAAACAGGGTCAGATGAACAAGTGTATCTTGCCAGACACCACCGCACTGGAATGTGCTGAGCTAGCTGGTAGTTTGATTGCTGAGTATTTTTCAATAACCCGTTTCATGTTGAGGTGCAATAACCAAAAATGTTCTTATATCAACCTAGAATGATTCTTTTAGGGAGGCAGGTCTTTGTTTGTCACCACAGACCACTCCAGCCACCAAAGGTACCTGTGTATGTGGCAGAGGTGGCAATGCAGGCTTGTAGAGCGGGCGACAGCCCCCACTTTGGGAGTGACTCATTTATCTGAGGGGGTGGTGTACGTAGAGAGCAGGGTGTGCCTGGGAAGGAGAAGGCATTGGACAGGGTCAGTGATGGTCAGCAAGAGGAATTAAAAGAACAAATGTTTAGGCTGCAAGGGAGCCAAAGGGGCAAACCAATGAGTGTGTAGAGGCCGTGGAGCCGGGGAACTGCAGTGTTGGGGCAGGATGCCTGAGCTGCACTAGGGGCTGTGCAGAGAGCACAGGCTCTGCTGTTGACTTCTGGGCAATTTTATGCATTTCTGCTCCTGCCAGTCCCGGGATGTGTTTTAGGTATTTGCAGCAGAACCTGCTAGATATTGGCTGAACTAAAAGAGGGGAATTTTCCCCCTGCCCTGAGCACAGGAAGAATCTAGCATTCAAATTCAGTTTAGGCTCCAGGCAAAGCAATCTCTCTGACACACAAGGGCACCTAAAGTGCTGCTGTCTGTCCTGCAGGCAGCTGTCAGCCACGGAGCTCTTGGCTGTCCACTGGAATGATTCACAGGAATCTGTCGAGCCTTGGCGTGTTGTCTGTTCAAGTTTGGCTCACTGTGCCAATAGACTTGCTCACTCTTCCAGTTCTCCAAGGAAGTTCACTGTCTCTGTGGTCTGTGGCTCAGACTCTCCAGCATAATTTTTGCCATTTGAGGAGCACACTGAAGTGGGGGCTCTAGTCTGATGCTTTCTTACCTATGCTTGTAAATAAATATTCTAAATGCACAGCCACTTAGCCAGTGGCCTTCTGGGGATGCTTTACAGGCTGAATGCTAACTGTTCCCCTAGAGTTACTAATGCATATGCCAAATGGATGTAAAGGCAGAGATTGTCAACAGAGGCTTTAATATCATGGCATTTTTCAATATATTCCTGACATAGTTTGTATTTGTTTCTAAAACTGAAGTTGAAGTACAGTGCTGGTTAGTAGCCAGCTGCGGCTGCATTAAACACCATTGGTTGTGGTTATTCTCAAATTCCAACACGCAGATGTTCCGTCATGAGAACGGAGCCTGCTGCTTCTTTAGGCTCTAACCACATCTTCTATCACTCTTGTGCAATAGTAGTGGTAGCTCATGTGCAAGAGGGCTGCTGTGCGTGTGGGCACGTGCAATCCGTGGTGTAAGAACCTGCTGTGGTGTGATGGGGGTAAGGCCTGTGCTTAGCAGGAGCTAAGCTAAGCTTAGCTTAGTGGTGTGGTTGGTGTGCAGAGCCCAGCCTCGTTTGGAAGTCCCACAGAGGCACTGTGAGTAACTTGTCATCGTTGGCTTTTGGCAGGTGCCCTGCCTTGCTCGTGGTTGGCGACAGCTCCCCTGCGGTGGAAGCAGTGGTAAGTATTTGTGTGCTCTTTACCTGCAGGGCATTAGCTCCAGAAAGCCGTTAGCAGACCCACCTTACCCAGGGGTGCTTTGGTCTTGCCCAGAGCTAGTCACAAAATGTGGCCCTGTGTCCAAAGCTCCTCCCTGCTCTCCTAACTGTTGATAACTCAGCCGCTGGTGGGAGAGGCGAGGCTTGGGATCCCAATGGTCCTGCAGGGCAACTCAGAGTGAGCTGGGTAGGACCTTGAAATGAGTCCTTGTGCCCAAGCACCTTGTCAGGGAGTGGTGCACAGGCCCCTTTCAGCACCACGTACCTTTCCTTGGCATCTGCCAGGCTACAGCTTGGACTTCAGTTTTCAAGTCATGAATCACTGTTCTCTTGCTCTTGTGCTGAGGCTGCAGTGTAAATGCAACCCCTTTTAACAGAGCTCTGCAAAAGATGGGCCTTAGAGGGAGGGCAGCGCTTAGTGGCATCTCCGTCCTGTCATCGTCTCTGCAGACATCAGCAACCCACTTGCCACCCTGCACAGTTGCAGATGTGATGCTGGCCGGTGCAGAGAGCTTGGGGTAGCTCTGCCCTTCAGTCCGTGCGTGTGCGCTGAGCAGGTTTTTGTGAACAAAATGAGTTTCCTAAAGAAACTTATGAAGGGTGCCGGAGACTCCCAAAGGAGCAGCTTGGGCCGAGGAGCTGTGCATGGAGAACTGCTGCAGGGCTTTGCCTAGTTATGGCCCACTGACTTCTAGTCAGTCTTCAGTTCTGCCTGGAAAACCCGGAAGCCTTAGGAGGCTGCCAGGTTCTGATTTTGCTGGCATAATATCCCTAAGGATTCTTGCAGCTCTCGGGTCCACAGCTGGGACAAAGGATTTGTCTTTCTGGCCCCTGACTTGCCTGTCTGGCTGCCTGGCTTTCCAGATCATGACAATCTGCCCAGCTGGAGCTGCTCTTCCTATGAGGCCGTGGCCCTGAGTGCCGTGAGCCCAGAGAGGAGCGGTGGCTGTGCCCTTTTAAATGATCTTCCTCTGTGCATGCATTGCACACAAGTCTTCCCTTCCACCTGCCAGAACCCTGGAGATGCTCCAGTGTTTCACTGCAAGGTAACCTGTTACCAAAGCCTGTGACTCTTCCCTTTGAGATCACAGCCCCATCTCTTAGAACAGTGACCCTCTGTTGCTGCAGGTCCCTTTGGACAAGAACACCTGCCGTTCATCCTTGCATCTTTCATTCACTCTTTTCCTACATGGTGCACTGCATTTTTGCTCAGTCCTTCCCGGTTCTGTGGAAGCAGCCTCCCTTGGTGAGGACAGTCATTGCCTCCACTGGAGCACCTGCCCAACTCTGGGTGTCCGACTCTTTGGGTCTCCTGTATGACTCCATGCCCCTCTTTTCTCCTTTGATTTTAGGTTGAATGCAATTCACGGCTCGACCCAACCAAGACTACCCTTCTGAAGGTAAGTGCCATTGCAAAATCATTCCAATCTGCCTCAGAGGTCACCTCCATTTAGGAGCTGGCCCCCTATTTTGCTTTTAGATGCTTCTGGACAGTCCTTTTGGGCTATGTCCTCTCCTGCTTGGAGACAGACTCA
This sequence comes from Nothoprocta pentlandii, assembly GCA_013398315.1. Lineage (NCBI taxonomy): Eukaryota > Metazoa > Chordata > Aves > Tinamiformes > Tinamidae > Nothoprocta > Nothoprocta pentlandii. The sequence goes on along the minus strand of VZSG01000500.1, from coordinate 478,183 downwards.
GGAGAACAGAGATTTTTGCGAGAGGGTTCCTGATTCCCTGCTTTACGACCAGTTCTCTGTTGTCTTCAGCTAGGAGATGGCAGGAAACCTGTTGTGAAGTGGCAGGGTTACTCTGTTCCCACCCTGCTATCTGTCAGCAAAAACATCATTCTTCCCAGCTTCCAACTGGTCTATCCCATCCTCAGCTCTCGCTGTGGAAGGGGACGAAGCAGCTGCTGTACCCAAGTGCGAAATGCCAAGTTTGGGGAGAGTAGCAGGATGTTTCAGGAGGTTTATTCCTGGGTCCCTACAATATGTCCTGCGATGGCTTGGTAATGCAGCCCCCAAGGTGCTGGGTGCCTTCAGCAGCAGCCCCCAATAGATGATACAGACTCAGGCCTTGCTTTGGAGTCGAGGTAGCAGAGTGTGCCTCGTGCCCTGGTCTGCTCCCTCAGCCCCAGGGTGGCGAGCAGAGCTGCTGCCCTTCCAGGATGAGGAACATGAGATGGGAAGGATGGTTCAACCTGCCTCTTGTTCCCTCTTGCAGATGGCAGACTGTGGGGGCCTGCCCCAGGTGGTTCAGGTAAGAAGCACGCAGCTGAAATGGCTTTGTGTAAACCATCCTGCCCTGCTCGTACTAAAACCTCATCTTCTGTGTCCCCAGCCTGGGAAGCTGACTGAGGCCTTCAAGTACTTTGTGCAGGGAATGGGCTACAGTAAGTGACAAACACAATTCTCTGTTTTGAAGCAGGGTTGGTGTGGGGGGAGTGAAGCTTTCTGGTCCATCTGAGCCCATTGACATCTGTGTCCCCACCTGTGAGTTAGTGTGGTTGCCAGGAGATCCATCTGCGCTAGAAAATCGACTGATGTGTTTTAGAAAACCGGTGTTGTTCCCTGATGTGTGTTTAATCCAGAGGCCAGAGTGGTGACGCCCTTTGTGGTTGCTGTTGTTGGTAAAACGTTGCAAGTCCTTGTTTGTCCCAGGTGGGGAAAGCGTGGCCCTGGAGGCAGTGATTCTGTGCTGGCTGCTGTTACCTCCTCCGGAGGGGAAGAAGTTGAGCATTGCAGTTGTGAGAGGTTCATGGGAGCTATTTTCTTCCTTCTCAGACATACCCTTTCTTTTAGATTTTCACTGCACTAGGGGTCAGCAATATCTCGGGTTGGATCCCTCTAATCGCAGAGCAGAGCTGTTGTCTTGCGAGACGCCCTGTGAGCCCAGAGCGAGCTGTGCTTTGGTGCAGCCCGTGCCCTACTTGCCCTCGTGCTTGGAGTCAGAAGGCTGCTCTTTTGTGTGCCAGGCTGAGCGCTGCGGCCCTGCCCTCAGTGCTCCAGGGACCAGCAGACTTCACGAGAACTTGCTGCACTAAGTCAACCCTGCCTCAGTGGCAGGCACCTTGGCACAGCTCCTAATCTTGCCTGCCGGGGCTAGGAGTTCCCTTCTCATGGATGAACCTTCAAAAGCTGGAACCATGGGAGGGATCAGTTCATGTGGCTGCTTAACAACTAAGCGTAGCCACTGCGGCAGCTGTGACACTGCCCCCAGCGTGCTGCTCTGCACCTGGTGGAGGGGCTCGTGAGTTCAGGGCTCTGGAAGAAATCATCCTTTTCCATAGAGCTGGGTCTGGCTGACCTGGGTGCTCCTGCTGGACAAAAGAGCCTGCTCCTGCAGAGGAGGAAGCCAGGTGAGAAGGGCTCCCTCACCCCCCAGACCGAGAGCATTTCCATGTTTAAGTCTCATTGTCCTGTCGCAGGTGTTAATAGAGTTGGCAGGAACTGCCATCAGAGCAAGGACTTCATCAGGGCTTTGAGATTCAACATCTCTTGCCAACTGGATGTGCGGTGCTGGGAGAGGAAGAGGGGTCATGCTCTACTTCCACCATTAGTAACTAGTCCCAGGGAGAGCTGCTTTCCTGCCTTTAGTGGGACAGGCTGTCAGAGCTGCTGAGGGTGGGCCAGCAAGGCTCCTTTCTCAGAGGAGGGGAACAAGAGAGAAGCATCTCAGTAGCCTGTGACTTCTAGAAAGGGAGAAGCCGCTTCCCCCAGGGCTGTTCTGGCTACTTTTGGCCATCAGCTGCAGCAGTCGGACCTGCTGTGCTGCCACTGCATGTAGAAGGCAGGACCTTGCAGCAGAGATCTGACACCATCAACTCAAGACTCACTAGTTTATGTTCAGTGTGTGGAACTGCAGAGTATGCCCCAGCTCCCCTGCCTCAAGGAAGTAACATCTGCTGACCCGTGTGTACGGTGGGGAGGTAGGGTCACCACGTACACTGCAGTTTCTAGCTAGTCAGGCCTTGAGTCAGCCTGGCACCCCCGGAGACGCTTATTAGGAGCAGTTGCCGCTGACAGTGGGAGCCTTCAGTGGACGTGTGAGCTGGGAGCAGAAGGGAAGGTAGCTGGGGATCCCAGGAGCAGTGCTGGTGCTAGTCACACCCTGCAACTAATTGGCTCTTTCCTGTATTCATCCCTTCCTTGTCTCATGTTGTTTCCAGTCCCTTATGTGCAGCTCAGCCACCTAAGCACTGAGTCAGGTACCTTGATCTGTGCATCGGGCTCAGCCCAAGTCCGTGTCCTGAGTTGAATGATTCTTCGGGTGCATTGCTCTGTCTCAGCATGTCCTGCTGGCCTGTGGGCTAGGCTGATCCATCGTACAATGTGTATGCTATGGTTTTTCACCTTTCATTTGTATTTTGTTGATTGTGCATGATTTCAGCTCTGTGGTTTTTTTAGAGCCAAGAGACTAACTTTCAAAAGGTCATCTGTACAACAGCTGCCTTGGTTTGCACAGACACCCACCATGACTGCACTTGCAAATGTTCAGTTACACCTCTGGCATTTGCTCACCTTGGACCTTTTGAAATTGGGCCTTAAACATCTTGCTTTAGTCGTGCAAAAATCTAAATTTTGGCAGTGAATGGTGAGTTTTCTTCCTGAGGGTACAGCTCTCTTTGGGCTTACCCAGCCACACACATTTGAGTGATGGTGACTCTTGCGCCGCGCCTCCTTTAGTAACCCGTGTCTGTGCTGTCTCTCGCAGTGCCAGCAGCCAGCATGACCAGGCTGATCCGCTCCCGGACCCACTCCTCCTCCAGCGTGGGCTCTGGCGAGAGCGTGCGCAGCCGGTCTCACACCAGCAACCATGGCGAAGGAAGTGTGGGAACCCCCGATGCAATTGATCTCCAGGAAGCACCTCAAACCATGGAAGTGTCCTGTTAAGCAGGAGCCCTTCTTCTGGATTCAGACAACTCCAGTTGCCCCCACTGAACCCACTCAGAATCTAGCATTTCATCCAACATGGCATTAACTGTTCTCTCTAACTTGTGCATGCCCATCTGAGCTGCCACCTCCTTGGTAGTCTGTACTTGGCATTACTTTGGTCCTTTCTGTATGCCCTTGTCATCAGAGCCCCTTTAAAACTCATTAACATTCTGCAGTCTTAGTAAGTCACGTTACTGTACCTGCTGATTCCACCTCCTGTCTGAGCTGTATATCAACCCAGATGACAGCCGTTGTCTCCCCCTTTCATTCAAATATAATTTCTGTGGCTTTGTGAGGTTTAGAATTGCTTTCTAGTTGTGCTTCTGCTAAAGGACCCTTGTGGTGCAGTCTGTATGGCGTCCGTGGGATGTGGGAAGGACAGACTCTGAGGGTGTGAGGTGCGGCCGCGGGAGGCAGGCAGGGCTCTCCTGCGGGGGGCCGGGAGCGCAGAGCCCGCCCCGGGGTCTCTGCCCTCTGCACACGCTCGGCGTGCCCAGCAGCCCTGGGGAGAAGTAGTCACACACACTGTCCTGGTCTCATCTCTGTATGTGTGTTAAGAAGGAGCAGGGGGTTCTTACCTGAGCCTCCTGAAAGGGCAAAGCACTTAACTTGTTAACTTACACTAACCAAGGTGCACTATTCAACAGAGTACAAGGGATTAAACAGCAGCAGCCCAGGCTTCCAGACTGCCCCTGCTGACCCGCCAGGACGCTGCTGCTGCAGCAGTTGTGCAGGAGGGCTGGACGCACGCAGGATAGCCCTCAGTTACTGTTTCAGGTTATGGGACCATCTTCCCCTGGTGAAGCTTTAACATCGAGTAGATAGTGAAATAGGCAGCGGTGCCCCCGGCACAGGGAGATCCAGTAACGCCCTGTGCTGCCAGCTCTGCCTCCTGCTGCCGCCCTCCCCAGGCAGGGCGGCCGTGCAGGGTGATAACTGAGCCCGAAGCAACACGGGTGAGCGTAGGCGCCTCGTGACATGCGTCCTGCTCACGAGCCAGAAGCGTGAGTAGTGAGCGCCCACCTGCAGGTACCGTTTGCTGTCTTCATCAAACTCACAGTCCCGCTGCCTTTTGGCATCTGGCTGGATCAGAGGCACCTGCCTGCTGCCTGCCAGGGTCTAGCTGTTAAATGGGAGAAAAGGGACAAGTAGCCAGACTCACACGGGTCTCTTGGTAGACGAGCAGAACATCCTGTCTCAAGTGCTGAGCAGTCCTGGCTCGCTGGGAGCCAGCTCCACCGAGGGTCACGCTCAAGTTCTGCTCCGCTTCAGGTAGGGAACAGGACTGGGACGATCTGCCTGAGGGGGACTTTGTACCAGTTATTAAATAAAGCTATAACTGAGTCTCATTGTTACCCTGTCTGTTTGTGTGGTTTCTACTGGGCTGAGCCGGCACTGCAGCTGGTTCCAGCAGCTGTGGTGTCTCCTGCTGGGAAAGGTGAACCATTTCCCAGGGAGTGGGTGGCATTGGCCACCTCCTCCCGAGGCCCCTTTGCAGCCTTGCGAAGCAGATGGGGCCGCGCTGCCCAGGTGTGTGCTGGCCCCTAGAGGAGGCTCTGCCGTGGCCTCACCGGGCTGAGCTCTGCAGAAACACCCAACTGAACTCCCAGCTTCCACAGCAGAGAGCGCCTGTGTGAAAGGTTTACCACAGACCCCGCTAAAAAAAGGAGAGCGCTAAGAGTTGTGTGCTGTGGTGAGCAGGGTTCTGCACAAGCCTAACTATGTTCTGCTGGCCTAACTACAGCCTTAGCTGGTAAGCGCTGTTAGAAGGCGGCTGGCGCGACAGGAAAACACAGAGGGTTGTTTGGAAACCAATGCGAGACAGCAAGTAGGAGCAGCTCCGTGGCAGGACCTCAGTGCCATGGGAGCAGCTCCATGGCAGGACCTCGGTGCCCCTAACAGCTTGGGCTGCTGCTTCCTGCGGGGCCGCGGCTTTCCCGGACACGGGTGGAGTGACACGGAGCAGCTGCTTGTTCGGTACAACGGTATTTTCACCTTCTGCTTTTCACATCCAGTTTTTGCTTTCAGGTTTCTGCTCTCTATCTTCTTGCGTTCACCATAAGCTACTTGGGATGCAAGCATGGTTGTAAATTAGCGCCAGTCCTGCTACTGTACCCCGAGGCGGGGCAGCAGCACCCCGTGCCTTGGCCCTGCTAAAGACCTTTGACAAAGTTTGGCACAGGAGAGATCGCTGCATCAGGTGACACGGCCTGTTTTCAGAAATTGGAAAGTCAGGGATGAGAAAAAGTGGGAAAAAAAAGGTCAATCGTATAAATGAGTAACAAAGTGACAAAATTATTAAATGAACAAAAATGTAAACTGGCACCTAGAGAAGACAGGAGTCTGCAGAGGGCAGGTTAAGGAGACCAGATCATAAGATACCAAGTGAAATTTATCGTTGCTGGATGCAAAGCCAAATATACAAAGAAAAAACCCCAACCCTGTATAGTGAGTGACAGTTAATTACACAAAGGAGGAATGGAGCATTAATATACCCAGGATTTTTCCCCAAGTTCTCTTAGGAAAATACAGAAAGAGCGCAAAGGGAAGGCGAACCCGGCATAGCAATGACAATGAAATGAGAGCAAGTGGCAGCACAAGGGGCTGCTGGGCGCTCGGCAGCCGCTGCGCACGGCGACGAACCCACCGCAGCGAGCGAGACCTCGGCCGCGGAGGCCCCTCCGCACGACGGCCCCGCACAGGAATGCGAGGGGACTTGGGCGCTGGGAAGGGGGCGGAGGGGAAAGGGAGGGGTTCTGTAGCCGTGGCGCTGCAAGGGCACCAGCAGAGCAACATTTGCACTGAGGGGCGTCAGGTGTTTTATCACCACAAGCCCTCCTCCAGGTAGGAACAATATGAGCAGCAAGCCTGAAAGCTGAATCCAACGGGGAGCGACTGCTCTGAGTTTAACCGCACAACAAACACAGAATGGCTGAGGGCAGAAGGGGCCGCTGGAGACCGCCTGGTCTTAGTTAAGGAGGAAATGCTTTGTTGGCCAAAATCCCAGAGGTCCTGAGTCACGCTGCCCTTTGGCCTGCGCGGCCCTCGTCCTGTGGCCTTTGAGCCGGCCGTGCCGGTGCGTTCCCGAGCCTGGAGAGGCGGCCTCGTCTCAGTGCCGCTGGCAGGGAGAGCGGGCCTGGGCAAAACATGCCGGCGTCTCCCAGCCCTTCCCTTTGGGGCTGCAGAACCAGCCGGAGGCAGGCAGCACTTGCCAGGGCTCCCAAGCACTTAGGCCTTCATTCCCCACTGCTCAAAACCTTGGGATGAGACAACTCGAGCAAGAATGCACCCACTGGAGCTGGCTTTTCCCCAGTCACTCTCTTCAGCACCTCAGAGATGTCCCCCCCAGGCCCGGTCCTGCTCTCCCAGTCACTGACGGAAACGTGGTGGTTCTTCCTGCCGTGGCCTGAGGTTGCCGGAGCGTCGCTGCTCGCTGGCTCTTCCTGTTGTGCTGGTGGGTGCCGCATGTTACACGGAAAACCACCACTCTGTGAAGCTTCCAAGAACCAGCTGGTGACCCCGAACTCAGGAGAGCCCAGAGCAGCCCGGGGCGCTGCACGGTGCTCGGCTCTCCTCAGGCCAACAAGGAGGCCTGGCCAGAAGAGCTTTGGTTGGGGCGGCTCAGCCCTGACAGGCGTTTGCCCTGGTGTGCGACCTGCTGGGGCAGGAGGAGGGCAGGGATCGCTGCCCCAGGAGCCCCAGCAGAGCCGGGTGGACTAGGGCCCTCAGCAGCTCCTCCTCACCAATATCTGCCTTATTTTAACCCTTGAAACAGCTCTCAGAGACCTTTGCAGTGCCCTGCTTTGCTCTGAAGTCCCCTGCTCACCCTGTCCCTTGTATGGCAGGTGCTTGGGCAGACACAGCTACTGCAGCAGCCGGGGAGGGAGCTGCGTCCCGCCCGCACCCCGCGCCCGCCACAGAGGCGCCGCTGGCCGCGGGGACGCGCAGCCCACGCGGCGCTTGGTCGCAGCAGCTGCGGGACGGGCAGCGCACACCGAGGCCCGCGAGCCCTCACATGCTTCATGGGTCCAGCTGACTGCTGCTCTTGCATTAGCAGTTGTTTTCCGTTGAGCACCTCGCCCAACACGGTGGTTTCCGACTGACCAGCAAGTTGCAAGAAAAGAGGTGTGAGGAGCTGCAGGGCGCTGAGCCCCGCGCGTGGTCCAGGCAGAGCCCTGGGCGGCGGCGCTGCAGGAAGCGGGGGCCGCGCGCGCCTGGCCTGAGCGCCGGCACCTCCGTGGGCTGCAGGGGGACCCAGGGTGCCGCGTCCCGGCAGCGCAGGGATGGCGCCGCGCGGCAGCGGGTGCGGCTGCTGGACGGGCAGGGCTGCCTGTTTCAGCCCTGCACAGCAGCGGGAGCAGAGGGCAGCGAGCAGAGGCCGGGAGGGACGCAGGCTGCGCTCACTCAAGCGGCTCCAGTCCACGCAGCTCGCGCTGAGGACATGGTCTCTCCTCCCACAGGAAAAGGAGCATTAAGGGCACTGCAGCAGCATCTGCCCTTGTGAACCCCTGCTGCCGAGCTCAGCATGCTGTGAGCCCGGGGCAGAGGCAGGGGCGGCGCAGCGCCGTGCGAGGCGGCCACCACGGCCTAGGGCCTGGTCACGACTGCGGAGACACACTGAGCTGAGCCGGGGAGCAGGGTTGGCCACGCAAGGACACGGGATGGTCATTGCAGCTTAGCACAGGCACGTTGGTGACCGAGGTACCATGTGGACCTATAAAATGAGGGGGATGAAACCACTTGGAGAATTGTCCCGGCCTTATCCTACACGGATGGGTCTGGGGGGCCCACAGCTCCTGCACACAACCCGAGTGGCGCAGCCAGGGCGCACGCCCGCTGCCACCACACGTCACAGGAAACGCTCGGCGCCTGTGGGCTCTGCGCTGCGCTCGCCGCCGCTCGCAGCCCGCGCGGCAGCAGCTCCGTGAACCGGCGGAGAACACCCAGGTTGTAAGGACAGGGGCGAGGAAGCAGCTGGCGGGACCTGCGAGGGAAGAGCTGCCCTGCCCAGGAGACACCCGCTGTGTCAGGTCCCCCCGGGTGCCCGTCCCTGCCACAGCACCGCTGCATGGGGACCGCCCGGCTCTGGCGACGCCGGCGTGATGCTGACGACTGCACCGAGCAGCAGGTAAGAGGCATCCCCGCTCCCCAAGGCAGCTGCTCAGCCCCTCTCCCAGGGGCAGGGGACACTGGGGGAGCGGGGAGGGTCCCAGTGACCCCCTGGGCACCTCAGGGACACCAGCCCCCGGGGTGGTGGGGACCATGTGCCCAGGGTGGCCCCAGGCGGACGGGAGCGGAGGGCACAGGGAGGCCAAGGAGGGGCTGGGAGTGGCACAGGGAGGCCAGAACGGGAGGGCACAGGGAGGCCGGGAACCGGCACAGGGAGGCAGAGGGGCAGGGGCACAAGGAGACTGGGGAACAGGGATTGTTGTGGGAGCAGCAGGGGGCACAGGGAGGCCGGGGAGCTGGGCGGGCCAGGGGAGCAGCGGGGGGCACAGGGAGGCCGGCCAGTGTCGGGAGCCGCGCGGCCGGGGCAGCCCCGGCCTGGGGGAGGCACCGCTCCCGTCTGCTGCAACTGCGCCCAACGCGGCCGCCCCAGCGGCCCGGTGGTTTCCTCAAAGGGCTCCCCGGGGAGCTGCCGCTTTGCCTGGCTGCTCTGCCCCGGTCACTGGCGCCCAGGGGAGCCGAGCGGGCCGCCCTGCGCCAGGGCTCCCTGGGGGCCAGGTCTGACCTTTGCTGTCCCCTGCAGCCCGTGGGGGCAGAGCCTGGCAGCCAGCGGTAGATACTGACCCCCCCCACCATGGGCAGCCGGCCCAGCCGGGAGAAGGAGCTGGGCAGCCCCCCGCAGCCCCCCAACGCGCGGCTCGCAGGTAAGCGCCACGACCGAGGCCACGAGCGGCACCGCTGCTGAGGCCATGAGCTGCTGCCGAGGCCACGAGCTGCCCCTGGCGCTTCCCTGTGGCCGCCGGCACCAGCGGGTAGCAGCGCTGAACCCGATGCTGCCCGCAGCTCCCAGCAGCTTCCTGGCACTGGCCACGTGTGACTTCCCCTGCGGCGGGGAGGCTGCCGCCATCCTGAGGATGGGGGAGCAGCTCCGCGTCCTCGCCGAGTAAGTCCCCGCGCGGCGGCAGTGCCCGATGGCCCCTGCGGCCCCTGCCAGCCTCGGCCCCGGCACGGCCCAGCCTCCTTCCCGCAGGGACGGCGAGTGGTGGCTGGTGGCATCCGTGGTGTCCGGCCGACAGTGTCACATCCCCAGCAGCTGCGTGGCCAAGGTCTGGCACAGGTAGGGGCCTGGCGAGGGGCTGCAGGACTCAGGGCAGCCCAGGCAGGTCCCCTGGGCTGCGTCACGGGAAAATGCTGGGGAAGGGTCAGGGTCCCCTCCGAGGTGCCTCATGCAGGGTACATTTCCTCCATGTGCCCGGGCGGCCTGAGAGCTGCTCCAGCCACGCGTGGGCAGCTCTGTCCCTGTCTCTCTGCACCCTGCGCCCGCAGGAAGGGCCCTGCGGAGCCCGCAGGCCCCTTGCAGCCCATGAGACCTTCTGCTGCTGCACTCTGCAGGTGGCTGTACGAGGGCATCAGTCGGGAGAAGGCAGAAGAGCTGCTGCTCCGGCCTGGCAACCACAGTGGGTCGTTCCTGATAAGAGAGAGTCAGACCAGGAAAGGTGAGGGCCGCACGCTGCTGCAGCGGCGCACAGGGTCCCGGCGGCCCTGTCCATGCCCACGGGGGCCGCAGGCACCTGCACGGCCTTCAGCACCCTGGGGACATGGCCAGCCCCTGCTCCAGGCCCCGCAGGCCAGGCCTCCTGGGGGAAGGCGCAGCCACGGGCAGCAGCTGACGCGCCAGGGCCGCCCTCGGTTGGGCCAGAGCTGGCACCGATGCTCCGGGGGCTCCTTCAGGGCTTCCTGCTTCAGCAGGGCTGGAGCCGCTCAGTGCGGGCAGGGGGCTGCGGTACCTGCGGTACCAGCGCGCTGGGGACAGGCGGTAGCAGGAGCAGCTCTGCGGTGCCTCGGATGCAGCGCAGCCCCCGCAGCACCGGGGTGCACGCCCGGCCTCGCCGGGGTGGCCGTGTCCCAACTAGACCTCACTGCCTTGTCCCGGCTCCGGAGCCTTCCCCGCACGCCGCCCTGTGGCAGCCGCAGCGGCACCTGTGCGATGGCGCGAGCTGCCATGGCGCACACCTGGCGGGGCGGCGCCGGCCCCGCGCCGCCATTTCCTGAGAAGCCGCCGGTCTCTGCTTCGCATGGAGCCTCTTCCTCCACTGCCGGGGCCGCAGAAAGAACGTTTCCTGCAACTTTTGGCTAAGCAGCGAAACACAAAGCCTCAGCCTTGGCTCATCAAGGAAACAGGGTCCTGGGGCACTCCCGTAGGCACCGTGCCAGGCGCACAGGCACCGAGCACAGCCGAGGCCCAGGGAAGCCTTGTGTCCCAAAAGAGAGCGGTGCCCTGTGAGGAAGGCTGCAGCTTAGGGCGCCCTGTGCTGCTGCCCAGCCCTGGGCCACCCCGGGCCACCCCACCCAGAGGGCAGAGCTGTCGGTACCAGGTTGGGTTGGGTCCGCTGTGAGGTCCCTCCCGCGGACACTGCAGCATCGTCACCCCGGCCTCGGGGACGGGGCTGGCACCAGCCCCGGGGACAGAGGTGCTGCCCTGTGCACCCAGTGGGTGGCTGGGCCTGAGCTTGCGCGCTGCCTCGCAGGCTGCTACTCGCTGTCGGTGCGGCGCGCCGAGCACGTGTGCTGGGACGCCGTCAGCCACTACCGCATCCAGCGCCTGCACAATGGCTGGCTCTACATCTCGCCCCGGCTCACCTTCCCCGGCCTGCACGACCTGGTCGAGCACTACTCGGGTAAGGCCCCGCGAGGCGCCGGGTGCTCCTGCCCCAGCGGCCCTGCTTGGGGCACAGCACCGTGGGGCAGGGCAGGACCCATCGTGACGTTCCCGCCCCGTGCAGAGTGCGGGGATGGCCTCTGCTGCCCCCTCGGGGAGCCCTGCTACCTGGGAGTGGGGGGCCAAGCCCCAGTCCAGCAGCCGCCTCCGCCCGTGGCTGTCAAGAAGGCGCCGCTCGACTGGGAGCACGTGGACAGGTAGGGGCGGCCGGGAGGGTGGCGCTGCGGCTGGGGCCCGTCCCGCTGCGGCTGACGGCCCCTTCCTGCTCCCGTGCCAGCTCCGTGCTGTTCTCGGGGGCCGCGGCGCTGCCCGAGGACGAGTCGCCCATCAGTGTGGGCCTGCGGGAAGCCATCAGCTCCTACCTGCTGCTGACGGACGGGGCGCCGCCGGAGAGCAGCCCAGCTGACAAGGGCAAGGACCGGGAGCACAGCTGAGAGCAGGGCCCGCTGCTCGGCCCGGCCCTGCGACGGACACTCCTGCCCTCCTGGAAAGAGGTGCCCATCTCTACAGCCGAGAGGCCCGAGGGCAGCGTGGGGAGCCGGGCACCCACGCGGTGCTCACTGGTCCCTAGGAGGAGCCTGGCCTCTAGGGCTGGGGCTAAGGCAGGACAGGCCACAGCGCTGATGAGGAGAGAAGTGGCCTCCAGTGCAAGCCCAGCCTTGCCGGATCTGAGGGCTCTGGCACGTGAGGGGCCTGCAGCCCGGTCCTGGCTCCGTGGAGGGCAAAGGCAGAGCCCATTGCAGCCCTAAGGGCTGAGCCGGGGGCCTGGCCTCCGGGAAGCATGGAGTGAACGTGAACAAGCTGAACGCAGCCCAGGCAGGGACCGGGGCGCCGCATCCCCACACAGCCGCCCAGGCCGCGCACACGCCCTCGTTCAGCTCAGGCCGCTTTGTGGAAGTTGTCCGGGGCACACTGAGCCCACGGGCAGTGGGCACGTGCCCTCGCCTGCCTAAGCCCTTTTCAGCTGCCTGCCCAGGAGCGTGGAGCAAGGCGGCAGGAAACCACCCTCTTGCCTTCTCACACGTAGCTGCCCTTTAAACCATCTAAGGATGGGATTGCACTAGCTTTAGGGTTCCTAAAATGGGCGGGAGCCCATTGGATGTCTGGCAATAAACATTTTATGTCTTCACTAAAGGACATCTCATGTACAGTTCAAGGTTGCATAATAAATCATAAACTGTCAACTGAAACCGTGGCGCAGGTTTGAGGACGCCCCAGTTCTGGTTCTGTCCCCCCCGGCGCGGCTGCCCGGCCCCGGCCGCAGGAAGAGCTGCCGGAGCTGCCGGCTCTCCCCGGCCCGGCAAGCGCTGCAGCGAGCGCTCCCCGGCCGAGCGCCGTGCTCCCTGGGCCGGGGAGTTCTGCCCTCCAGGCTTCATCTTCGCTTTAATTAATACATTTACATAATGCAATATAGTTATTGCTGTTCTAGGAAATAGGAAAATAAGTGTTTTCCTAGAAAAAGGATCTTTTTTTTTTCTTTTCTAAAGAGAAAAGAAAGCATGCAAATATTCATGTCAAACTCAGACTGAAGCTAAAATCGTCTTGGCTGGATCAGTCAGCCTAACAGACTTAATTAAAATCAGTATAAAGGCATCAAAAGAGCAAGATTCTGAGGTCTAGCTTTCAACAGCTCTCTTATCAGCAAAGACAGGTCTGGGGCCAGGGCCTAAAACTTCCTCTGTGGTAAAACCCGATGCAGAAGCAATTCAGCTGCTTGGTAACATCTTTTCCTTCCTTTTCTGTGCGCTTGCAGAGGCTGGTTCAGCAAGACCCCAAAGAGCTGCAGGTTTCCTGCCTCTGACATGCTCAGACCTCCCCTTCATTTTCATGTCGCGCTATTTTGCTTTTGCAAATCCAGCATTTCCCTCCGCTTCCCCAGGCTCATTTTACATGCCTGCTTAGTCTGTTTGACTCAAACACAGCTTTCTAAGGCGCAGGTGTCTGTCTTTGGGCAGGGACTGCTACGCTCTGGCCTGATGGGTTACTCCTCCGTCTCTACCTTGCCCTGCACCTGGCTGCAACCGCTGCCGTCACCCTTAGCAGCACCGGGGCCGGCACAGAGGATTTGGCTTCCTTTAGTTTTGCCACTAGGGCCCTTTTAACCCGTTTTGTGTTAGTGACGTTTGTCTGGGTAGCGAAGCTTTGCCTTTGGCCATCTTGCCCTGCAGTAGTGGCTCCTCTGTGACTTCTGTAAGTCGCTTTCCAAGCACCAGCCAGGAGCTGGTGCAGAGGCCCCAGAAGAGCCTCTCGTGGCTGGACCAGAGTGCAGGGAGCCTGAGACAAACGTGTCCAAAGCTCCTCCTTCTGGACGGACGTGAGGCCTGCCGGAAAACGCCCTCACGACCCCCAAGGCAGGGCCCTGACGCTGCCACCGCTGCCGCCGTCGGCTGCGTGGTGTCAGTCGCAGCCCCGCGGAGCTGCTGCTGCCTCCGGTGCTGCCTCCAGCCGGTGGCTGCGAGGGCCTGGGCTTGGCAGGGGCAGCAGCACCGTCACAAACAGCACTCCCCTTGTTGCACTAAGCAGGATGTCTTGAGCTGTTAATGGCTGTGCAGGGACGGGCGCAGTCCCAGCGCGTCCGTGCAGCGGTCAGCGCTGCCGCGGGACACGCAGGGCTGGAGGGCAGAGCCTGAGGGGCTGCCGCGCCAGGCAGGGTGCACGCAACAACACGCGGGGAAGGGCTGGGAGGAACCGAAGGAGCGTGGGGACGGGCCCAGGGCTCCTCCAGCACGGGAGCCGCAGTGGGCAAGGTAGAGGGCAGCATGAGGCAGCCCCGAGGAGCCCCACACGTGCGCAGGGAACGGCGGGACAGGACACGGCGCTGCCTGCAGGAGCAGCTGCTTCCCGGCCCTCCTCACTCCTTCTCCGTGGCTCCAAGCCCAAGGACTTTTTCAAAGGCTCTGGTATCTGCGGTGACCGCGGGCGCTGTGTGGTCAGACTGCCCCTGTACTCGGATGGGCAGCGAAAGAGCCTGAGCAGCCCCAGCAGCTCTGGGCCTTGGAAGGCACCAGCTCTGCAGACTTGCAGAAGCCCCAAGTGCAAGCAGCAACCAGGGCTCTGATTTTCACTCCAAGACACAACTTGGCACCAGTTAATGAACCAACCCTGTCCAAGGAGCTCCTTCTGACAGCCCATGCGCTCAGTGTGCTTAATAAGGTAGACAAGTTACCCATGAGGTAGCAGTGCCCTCGCGGCCAAGGGGCTCCTGGCTGCAACAGGAGGATGGCGGCAGCTGGGCAGGCCCCTGCTCAGCTCGGGGGAGGCCAAACCTGGAGCGTTGGGGCAGCCCTGGGCTCGCCAGGCTAAGGGGGATGTGGAGCTTCTGGAGAGGGGCAGAAAGTGACAGGTGATGAAGAGACTGGAGCATCTCTTGTACGAGGAAACTGTTCATGTGCTCGAGGCCTGGCCCAGGCTGCCCAGGGAGGCTGGGGAGGCTCCTGCTCTGGGGATCTTCCCAGCCTACCTGGATGCAACCGGGTGCCCCGTGCTCTGGGTGTCCCTGCTGGAGCAGGGGGTGAGACTGGATGATCCCTAGGGGTCCTTCCAACCTCAGCCATTCTGTGATAATCTGCTAAGTGTGAACCCTTCCTCCTCCCTTCTGCAGCATCCCATACATCCGAACTTCCATCCGAACTTCCCCAGGAAAGCGAGGCCCGCACTGTCCTTAAAGGCTTGGTATGAAGCATTCAGAAGCAAGTCCCACTCAGGCCCTGTGGCCACACATGTGGATGGCATTCCCAGAAAAGTGCCACCATGCAAAATCTACATTGGGAATCCCAGCTCCTGAGAAGCCTAATTGTTTTTTTAGGCTCTAGGACTAGGATCCTATTATCTAAGACATTCATCTCCTCACCTTTGCATCAGGCCTGGGTCCCCGGGTTTTCATTACCTGCCTATCTGAACACTGGTGTGGCTGTCTGCAGCAGGTAGTAACCAGACGAGAGGTTTAGGTGTTTTTCTCTTCACAAAGAGACAGCAGCTTTGCAGAGATATGACAAATTCTTCTAAATAATCATAGTAATTCTAGCTGCTTAGCAATGACATTGGGAAATTAATAGATTACAATTGCATTAATGTGTGATATTTACAGGGAAAAAAAATTCTTGCTTTCAAACTTTAAACAACTGACCAACTTTTCAGTGGGATAATGGATGTCAAGCTCCAACGCTAGGAAGGCATCAGTGGCAATCCAAGGACAGCTAGAAATCCTAGTCCTGGAACAAAATGCAAAAATGCAAGAATGCAAAAATGCAAAAGCTTGAGTTTGCAAACACTACAAACAGCATTCCTATGACATATATTGAAATGCTCTATATAATCTTGTCAAGAAATTCTGAAAAAAAAATTAAAAGTTAAGATTTCAGTGAAAAAACAGCCTCACTACACTTCGATTACTCCCCAACTATCTACACATTGTGGCATTTTTGATAGACAAAATACACTTCTGCATCAGACGCGGTTAGAATGAGACCCTGCAAACAGCAACCACACTGAGGCTGCGTTTCCTGGCCCGCTGCAGCCGGCCGCGCTCGCCCCCCAGCACCGGAGCCCCGCAGGACGGAGCCTCTGGGCTCGGAGATCCGTGGAACGAGGATCCCGGCCTGCGGGGACCCCAGCACACGCCGCCCGCTGCAAGGAGGCTGCTCAGCAGCCACCGGGGCGGCTGCGGAGGCCCTGGGCCGCACGGAGATGAGGCGAGTCGCCTCCCGCCCCAGGGCCTCGGGCTGGTCTGTGCTGCTGCCCGCAGGCGCCGCGTGAAACGGGAAGGGGAAATCAGGGTCTGCATTCTTTGTAATCAGAATAAAATGTTGAAGCTTCGCTCAAACCAGAGCTGAACTGTTTCCCTTGCAATATAATAACAGTATTTATATGAGAACTGGAGATCACTTCAGACACTCAAAGAGCAATTGCCAATATCGCTTTCAAACTACAGCACCTACATTTCAATGCTATGTGAAGACACAAAGTCCAGAAGTATTTTATTTAATGATCATTCATGGAAACAAAGACTTTACTAAGACTTAAACCAACAAAAGCCTATTTATTTATTCCAAACACCAAGATACAGAAGTTTTCAAGTTTTGCAAATATTGCTCCAAAGCAAAACTCTATATACAGCGCCCTCAGTTCTAATAGTGCATAAAACAAAGACAAATACACTTATGTATCCACAGTGCAATGTTTGCTCATTTCATCAAGGCTCCACGTTGCATTCACTTACCAGTGATAAAAAAAATAAAATAAAATAAAAAATAAAATAGAAAGAGAGAGAGAGAGAAGAAAAAGGAAGGAAAGAAAAAAAGGGACCTGCCAGACCAAAGAGCTGGTCCAGACTAACACACCAATGTGGAAACTTGCAAAGGGACAGAATGAACCCAGGCAGAGCAAAACAACCAACCTTTCCTAAACACGAGAAATGCTAGTCTATTTTAAATAAATATTTGCAGTTTTTATCTGCAAGGGCTTCCCTATTGCTCTACCAAAGGGAAAAAGGAAAACAAGCCTCCACTATTTGCCATATGATTCACCCATCAGTATCTTCCCCTCCAAATCTAAAGCACTGCCCTGAGCCAAAATAAACTGGCAAAGACAGAAAAACATAAACAAAACAACAAAAAAAACCCCTACTAAACGCATACTGAAAAACACAAAACAAACAAAAAACAACTTGAAATGAATGCATAAAAATCAATTACTTGGGGAAAAAGAAAAAAAAAAAAAGAGAGATTTACAGAGGAGGAAAGCAGCCTGCTCGGGGGTTAACTGTGGCTTAACCGTTTTCCTCCCCTTAAGCCATGGGCACGGCCAACCTGTGAGCACTAGGCTCTTCTTGAGGGCCCCTAGGCTGAGTTCTTGCTCTGTAAACTGCAAACAGAAAATAACTTGCAGGTCAAGCTTGCCTGAAAACATTACAATAAAATAATAATAATAATTTAAAAAGACCTTTCACAGTTGTTAACAACCCTCCTACTGATGCTCTTCTCATCTTTTGGTTACTGCTGTCTGTTCTAGAGCTACACGGTACCCACAAGCGCAGGTGTCGTTAACAGGAATGTGTCCCAGCATACGCGTTGCTTTCACCTTTAGAGAGTGAAGTGACAGTTAAATATCATGTAAGCTTTTATTCCAACTGTGTTACAGAAAAATACGTTTACTTTTCTGGTATACATAGGTCGCATTCACTATATACCAACTAGCGCTGTGAAACTGTGAGACAAATTATTCCCTGAAATGAGTCTGGGCAGAAAAGCCTTAGTTACTACCTAGAGCAGCCGAGTTATGGTCGTTTTCTGACGGAATTGATTAAAATATTTGCTGTATAGATACTGTTACTCCTACAATAATATCACCTATTTCAAGTTTACATAGTAAATCATTATTTTTTGCAGCATATAAACATTACAGATTCACATCCATAATTAAAACTTGTAGTTATGGGCCTCTCAATTACAACTGTGCCTAGATCTTAACCTTTGGTGGTACCATCACGTGAAAACGAAACAACAACAACAAAAAAGAAAAATCCAGCTTTTTCAGGACATCCTCCCTCAATGCAGAACAGCTTGACCATTTTCCAAGTGGACCTGGCAACACTTGGGAAGGAAAAGTGAAGTCAGGGGCGCTCTCTGCGGAGCTACGATGTGCGGCCGAAAGGCTTTTCAAACACGTACAACCCAGCACGGCTCCGAGGGGACTGCATCGTGGCCTCGAACAAAAGCAGCATCTTCAACTTGCCCGCACAAAAATAATACAAACCAGAAAATTAAAACTGAAGGTATAAAAAGGGACTTCTGGAACATACACCGCTTAAGATAATAACCCACTTGCTGTCTGCGAGGACAGCACCTCATGCATAGATCTTGAGGCTTTATTTACACAAATATAAAATAAACTGATTCCCAAAACCACACATTCAGAGGAAGTCTTTACAATGAACACGTTCAGAGTATTGAAAAAGGTCTACATTTCAAAATATAACTGGAATGGCAATTATTAACAAATGGGTAGAAAACTACACAGGGTCTGTTAGAGATGGGGTGCAATCTGGAACTCCGAGCACTGCTCCAGGTCTGCTCAGCAGGAGCCGGTACCGCCACCAGGGTGTCCCACGGGCCCTGCTTCAGCAGGCACAGGACGGCCACAGTTTCAAGAGTTGGAGAACGCACAGAGACATCAACGGGTTTCCCCAGTACCAAGTTGTGTGACAGTGACGGGATAAATATGGAAAAACAATCATTTATTCTGAAAAGCAAGTGCAATCCACCTGTGACCTTCTCCTACATCACTTAACGTAATCAAAGTGGAGTTTAGACCAGTGTTTCTTGCAAATCTCCACGTAACAGTTTACAGTTAGAGCTGGAAATTCATACTTGCTAAGACTGAAAACTGTTATACTGTTTCCTAATGATTAAATACTGTGTGCTATTATGCATAAACCAGAAGGAATTAAACATGACACAAGTCACTTAAACTATGGAAAGTTATTTACAACCTCTGTCAACTAAACATTTTTGGCTCTTAGAACTCTGTTCTTCAGTGGCACAATTTTTAGTCAATTCAATTGCGAAAAAGTCTACCGTTTCCATGAACAACTTGTAAGGTGGGAAAGTTTAAGTGTAATTTATCAGCCAAGGCTCAAACTTTGAGGAGAACAACATAACCCCTTCCGTACTGTTATAAGTGTTTAATATTACGATGAGAGGAAATAACCCTGCTGTTCTTTGAACAGCACTTCTTCACGACTCCCTGAAGTCAATCCGCACTACATGCAGCCAGCATGCTATTTTCATTTAAATATACAGAGCTGTTCAGGTCAGACGCTCCACCTTCACGCCCAGCAGCCGTTTCCAATGTTTCCCAGTCTCACGTTGAGCAGCAAAGTGCAATCTGTTGCACTTTCCCCAGGTCCGTGATAAGCTGCTTTATACAATGTTTGAGTTGTGGAAGTCGAGCTAGTGGTTCTGGTGGTTCCAGCTCTCCTGTATAATCCAGCCAGCTTTCCAGAACTGCAGAGAGAAAAAGAGAAACTCGTCACTATTCCCCTTCTCAGCAGGCAGAGTCTTAACACAAACCAGAAACTTCTCGAAGTTGTTGCACAAGCTTTTTTTCAAATTTTATGAACATTTTTAACATGTTGCATTTTCTGAGAAATCAGAAAACCATTACAAATAGCCCTCTTGACACCATACCACTACTTAATTCCCATTTAAAAGGCAAAGGCAGAATAGCAGATGTTCCAGGGAGACTGTAGGACTTCACGTTCCTTGGTCCCGATCTATGTGAACTGCAAAGCAAGTGAGAGTGTGCATAGAGACTCTCATCAGAAAAGCTTTAAGGTCTGTGCCAGATGCAGCTACCCAGTTCTCACTGGGAGGAAGAGCCTAAACAGGACCACGCTAACGAAAGAATTGAGGTCAGTGCAGAAGGTGACTGTTAGACGGTTAGGAACTGGATAACAAGAGAACAGAGATGAAATTCAAAAGCAGAAGCAGCTGAGTAATGCACCAAAAAAGAATTCATCCTCCAAGCATCTCTGCTGCCAACCAGGCCAGACCTGTTGTTAGCCGACTGCAAGACAACTTGGGAGACCTTCCAGTAGAGCCACCAGAACGATGATCCTGCAGCGCGGTCGGGGCGTGGGACAGTGTCACGCCAGACAACCAAAACCCTCCCGCTTCCGCAGTGAGGTGCAACACACGGATCTTTCAAGAGGGAAAAGCAGTGGACGTTGCCACCAACCAGACTCCAGATTAGCTTAACCGAGGACAATGCTGCAGAAGAACAGATTATTCAACCACCAAAAAATACAAGCCTGAAATAAGAAAATTCCTAGGAGCTGCAACACCAAACAGCCTTTCACCAACTCAAAAGTGAAGGCAAAAATGAAGAATCTTCTAACCTGGAGCTTTATCATTTATGAAACAGATGCTATAATTACACGTCTGATCTTCATTACTTAAAAGATTTCTTTAATCCAACATTTCATTATCTTATCAAACTATGAAGAAAGAACTTTGGCAAAAATCTGATTTCCAACATTCTTGAAAGAAAACCTGCACGTTTAACCACTGCACAAGCAAAGATCAGACTTAAAAGTTGCTAGAAAAGCCTACTTTGGAATGTTTCCTGAAGCAGTTTCTTTCAAATTAAAGTCAATGAAGCCTGGATTGTTTAATGAAAATATATAAAGGACACAAGTTGGACACTTGTGGGAAACAATAAGTTTCCAATAACTGGTAAAAAAAAATTCAAGAGTCATTTAGGAAGATTTGGAAGACAAAGAGGAAAAGAAACAAAGCCTTGTGTACCAAAGGCCACTTGGAGCGAGCACCAAGCAGGATTAACCACCAAAACCTTCAAGAACAAGGACGTTCAGACACACAGTACTGTGCAAATTACAAAAAAAAAAAAAAAAAAAAAAAATTTAAAAATAGATGAGGACAGTATTCTACTACGTCTTGAAAATTTGCAGCTGAAACAGCAAGAAAAGCTTGCATCTTTTCAAGTAAAAAAGGTCAGGAGGAAGCAAAGAGCTGCAGCCGCTCAGATCCCCTCGGGTAGTTTCGCACACAGATCTCTGGATTTTTGTGCATTTTAACATCCATCACCCATCACGAACAGCGCACGTGCAAGGCTGCCACGAACGGCAGCCACCTCAGCAGGCTTGCCCTTCTCTACAGGACACTGCCAGTGCTGGAGAAAACAAACAACTCAAACCACGAGCACTCAGGTAACACTCAAAGATTTTCATGAATGGCTCTGGTTTGAGTTGATGAACAAAAGCTTTTGACATAATTACTAAAAGATGATCCAACTACAGCTTTTTCCATAATACTCTAATCATTTTAAATTTATCCCTTAATTTTGTTTTAAAAATTCCCCTTCTCTAGGCAGAAATTAGATCAAGTAATACACTCAAAATATTCATTTTCTATCAGTAAAACTGATACTGCAATGCTCACCTCTTCCTAGCTCTGCAGAAGCAAAATTCAAGTCCACATGTTTTGGTCAGACAGCATTATTTGAATGGGCCAAAACACTGTTAATTTTTTTAATAGCAAAGTGCTACTTACCATCTAGTTCCTTCTCAATGAAGTCCATTCTGTGTATGACTTCATCTTGTAGGGACTCCACATGAGCTAAAAGGTTTAGCTGCCACTGCAGCTGAGAGTTCACAACTCCCTCCTTGTCCTTCTCCAGCAGTTTCATTTCAATGGCTTCCTCTGGAGACACCTTCTTGGACACAGGCTCTCTTACCTAGCAGGAAAACACACATTAGTGCTTATTACAGTGGGAATGAATCACCTGGGTCCTCACGGCACCACAGCTGATTGCTCAACAAACCTAAGGCTGGTGGAGGACACGAAGGGACCTGCTCCCTGCAAACTGCCAACCGAAGTCTCGTCACTCTCTGTATTTTAGGAGACATTAAAAATGTTTCTGACATGACAGTGATCAACTAAAGAGTGAATCACTGCAGGAGGAAGGGATTCTCAATGGGATGCTGCATTAATCTAACCTCATTTCTAAGCATCTAGAAATAAAAATTGACACTTTTTATAAAGCCTGACTATACAGTGTCAATGGCTTCTGCTAGTCCTTTGTAACTGTTCTTCTGAAATAAGAGAGAATTTAGAAAAAAGCTCCAAGATTAAAGAACTGGAATATATGCCTCTCTAGGAAACACTAAGGGATCTCAATTTATTTCATAAAGAGCTTTCTCTATAAAACATAAATTACAACTTACATATGTATGAAATAAAGACTGAACAGACTGAACATTCTTTCCATCTAGAACACAGAGGAGAGTATATTCCAGTGACTAAATCTGGCTTTTTAAACCTTTGTCTGTCTGTGTGTCCTAAGCTTTGGCATTATTTATGATACGATCCAAAGGGTAGAAAAGAAAGCTGGACTGTTTCAGTAGGAAAAAACACAAATTGTTCAATGATCGTAGCTCTTTATCTATCAGTTCAGTTTAGTTTTTCAAATAATGTTATCTGAATAATATGGAATGAGTTTATAATATCTACTGGGAGAAACACTGGAGCAAGCTGGAAATAGCTAGAAAGCAGGAACACGGGCGAGTTTGACACGATCTGACATTTGCCCTGTCCCCTCTCTCCTGTCACTAGTAAGGGGCAGCGGAGCAAACTGCATCCAACCGCAGGCTGCACAGGTAATTTAAGGTCCAGAAGTCCCTCTTGGACTAAGCTACTCTATGTTTTTGTGAAATGGGTGAGGTGACCATGTCTATTATTTCAATTTGCACCAACAATCTAAATTCAAATGGCTGAACAGGAAAAAAACCCCGCAAACTCCAACCACCAATGAATAAACTAGATATCCAGTTAAAAAAAAGGCTTCTCAGTTTTGTATTCTGCCAGGCAAACACATTTTCCTTACAGACGACGCTATTTTAATACAAATACCTTGGAGTAATTGTGTTTGGATTCATTTTCCATCTTGCATATTTCTCGGTCGAGGTTCCAACCGAACCTCTCCGACAGGACATCATCCCCGTTTTCCCTTATTCTGTTCACGCCGTCATCCATGGCTGCACCCCTTGTTTCCACAACCAGTCTCTGCTCTATAGCAGGGTAGTAGGCGCGAGGTTTCTGGTAACAGTGTTCGCTCGTGATGTAAGACTCCTCTACGGAAGGAATGGTGGCGGGCTTCTCAACTGTCCCATTCCAAGTTCTGTAACTCGCACTCTCCTCTTTGCAACAGTTCTCTTCAATGTGAATGATGTGTTTTGTATGAATCTTTTCATCCACAGTGATGTGCTTCCAGGGATGACACCACAGCTGTAAGTCAGGATGGTCTTTATTTCTGTTCAAATTTAAGAAGGTAAAAATATCCACTAAATTTAAGCTTTAAAATACTTGAATGCTACACCCTTTTATACAAAGAAATTAAGCAAGGAAATTCAAGCTACTATATGTTTTAGTCACCATCATCACCAGTAAATATCCCCAAACACTCCGAAATAATTTCAGTGACCTCAATTGTGTGTCTTCCTATAAGGCTGTGTTAGGTTGACTATTTTCATTTCTATAATATTGTATATAAGCCATATGCTGGCATTAAGAAAAAAAAATAAGTGTAAGTTTCAAGTAGATATAGACCTTCTCAACCAAACAAACTCTTTGAAGGGCAACATTATGATTCAATATTGGAAATTTGTTTCTTCAGAGCATTTTCATGCAAATATTTTTAACAATGTTTTAAAATGGGCAAGTCAGGTATATTAAAGCTAAACTGAAAGACTTACTCATCTGCATAAATAATTTTTCAACGTTTTTAACAAATTATAGCAAAAAGCACCCCCCCCATCACTCAATATCAGCATTTAGCTTGCAGCTCCTCAAAAGAAATTTGAAAGTTTAATCCACTGATCTTCTTTAACCCCTCATAATAAGTGGCTGTGGGGTGGAGAAGGTTTCATTTTTGTTAAACAAAAAAATCAACAAAACAAAAACGTTTCCTCTAAAACACAAGACCCTGAGCAAAAGTTACTATTATAACAATATGATACAATTATAAAAATAAACAGCATAATTCCCCCAAGCTTCTCAGATTTTTTTTTCACACCAATACAGGATATTACTTGAAGTTACTTTGTCCAGCAGCAGAGACAACTGCGGGCAGCAGATTCCTGCATGGATACAAGCCGAGACAGGGAGCGAGCACGGCGAGCAGAAGGGTCCTTCCCGCGTCTCGCGAGCAGCAGGAGGCTGCGGAGCCGGGGCCCTGGCTGCCCTCGGAGGAGAGGGAGGTCCTGCCGGCCCCAAAGCCCCTGCAGCCTGCGATGGGGGGGCTGCCTCGAAGCCCTCCCCCCCGCCCCGCACACACAGGCGCCGCCTCAACCCGATTCTCAGGCTGCTGTCCCCGCCGCTCACCACGACGCGACAACTCGGCCTCCAAAGCCACCGCTTTTTACTGAGCTCTACAACAACTGTTAAGGTTGTGGGTAGAACAGGAAAACTAGATCGTAAAACTACCAAAAGTTTTACTATTCCACGTAAGCACCTCTCCAGCAATTAAAAGTATATTATGGCTGTGGTGAGCAAAGCCCTTCTCAAACACCAATAGCCAAGTGTGTTCATTTAGCAAAGCCTTCCACTCCCGCTCCACAGATATCCGACACCTGATAGTGCTCTGCTGATCAGCAAAATGCAAAGGATAACTTCACAGGGACGGAACACCAAAGGATCAGAAGTCAGCTACACAGGAACGGCAATTTGAACGTTGAGCGCTGGAGCAGCCTTCCCTCCATGCATCAGCGTGGTGCTCTCCCCCTGCACCAAAGCTGTCCCTCCCGATCCTCCAGCCACCTCTGAAACACCAAGCGCCACTCCAGGTAACTAGACAGCTGCAGGGGCTTCACCTCTCCCCAGACGCTAGACATGCCACAGGAACACACCTATTGTTCCATTCTGCTATTAAAAATAAGCAGCCTTTGGGTGTGTGTCCATGTCCTTTTGTCATGATAGAAACATGGGGCTGGGGCTTTCAACAAGACTTCAGCACAGTGTCTTTAACCAAACCAAGCCTGCACAACGAGAGCCAAAGGGGAGGCAGAAGGACCAAGGTCTGTAACGGTATCACACACCTACCCAGTGCTCCAGCACCTCCACGCTCTGCTACTCTCCATTTACAAACAGGCTGCAATCTTAAACCCTTGTGACTAGGGAAGGGCTAAGAAATGATCACAGGATCTTGCAGCTTCACTGGGGCAGGGGGAGGGAGGCAGAGAATAGAGTTATGGGTTGGACTAAAGGACATCAGCACGGGAAAGCAGAATCCAGCGCTAAAATTGCTGCCCCTCTATCAAGGGGGGCATTCGTTAGAATTAGTCCATTGGTCAAGGACCTCAATTATTGCCACGGTCCTCAGGGGATCCACCAGATGAAATTCTAAGCGAAAAAGTTCACAAGAATGCTGCAAATGCTAAACATTTTTCTTGAAGTGGCTGCTGTTGTGCAATCTGTCACATAAAAAAATCTCAATATTTAAATTTCTGTTTAGGTGCTTTAGCAGAAGCTTTTATCCTTAGCTTTCTCCCCCTTTTCTTTGTGCCTCCCCAACTCTTCTTTACTCAGAGCCAGTTTTTACATCTTGATGCACCGACATGAGAGAAGCATAAAAATAAATCTGCATTTCCAGTTATTTTGTGAAAGCTAAATCACATCTAGAACATGCCAACTGATACTTAAACACAGCTTACTGTAATATGCTCATCTTCAGCTGCAGCCCATGCAGAACTTCGATGACTCGCTGTACATCGCCGAGCAGCTGGTGAGTGGCTACGATCTTCTTGGCATTCTGGTGGGAGTAATTTTCTTCCAAAAAGGCTAAGCCATGCATGTGACCGTTACTTAACCACTCCTTTTCATACCAGTACTTTAAGCTGGATCTCTGACCTAAAGCAACAGTAATGTGTACATTAAAATGAAGCATTAACTTCGGCTTAACATTACCAGTAGCAGTTCTGATTATCTAAGGTCTTGCAGGAGCTTTAGCATGTATCAATGGCATCTATGATAGTGGCCAAACCTCTGAAGAAGAGGAGCCTCTAAAAGGGAAGCAAGACACCATTTCAGTCAAAACCAACCCAACCAATCCACCACACAAGACACCTCTGCTCCATTGTAGAAGCCAGGAACACTCAGCAGATCCCACATTCCATGAGAGCCAAGGACATCCATGGCAAATACTTGCACATGATGGACAAAGAAAAGCGTTTTTAGCAGGGAAACATGACTGCTATTAACCACTTAAAAGTAAAGCGATGGTTTGGAAACAGCTCTCGGTAGACAGACAATGCAGCAAAAGTCAGTGACTAAAAGGCAGGAAAGCAGCACTACCACTCCCCCAGTGGTCTTATTTTAACAGTGGCAGGCACGAATTAATGCAGTCATTCAAATGCAAGTTTTAAAGGATGCAGTGATGAAGTTTTGGTGGCAAATTTGGCACAAGGAAGAAAAAAAGTCTTCGGAAGCCATCCAAAGAAGTTAACAAACCTTGCTAATGTGGGCTTACATTGCCTTTAGATAGCCGTAACAGAATAGCCCAAACGTGATTTTCTTATTGTGCTCAGTATGAGCTTCCATGGGCACAAAGGATGTTTTCAGACTTAAATTCTACACTAACAAGCTCCATCTCAGAATATACCAGAATTCTTTCAGAAAGAAAAAGAACATGTCCAGAAGCACATTCAAGTGTTAGGCCAACTAAGACAATAGCTAATGTATGGAGACCTTGAAAAGGTCCCATGTTCAGATAAAAACACCACCTGGAAGAACAAACTCTTAAGGCTGTAACAGTTCGATGAACATCTTCAGACAGACATTTCACATCAAGCAGAGGATCTGCTCAGTGTGGCTGGAAACCCCTTGGAGAAGGTGCCCACGTACCAGTACTACCCAACACCCATTTAGTTGTGAGTTATTTGCTAGCAACGCTACCATCTAGGAGAGAAGGTGAGGCTCAGCTGACAGGGACGAAACCCAGAACTTGAGAACTCGGTGATCATCTGATCAGCACTGGGATTATTCACAATTAAAGCCTATTTACACTATCATTTACCTAGCAGTGCACTTGGAGCCAAAAGATTGCACCCCCTTTCCAGGTGAATACGCCCGAGAAACGCAGACAGTGTCTGCCACTGCGTCCGCTCTGTGGCGGGAAGAATCTGTCCCTTGAAAGGGCCTTGACAATGTGTAAACAAGGGGGAAGAGTATTTTAAAAGAAATCACTTAGAAACTCCACTTGATTCAGTACAAACCTGTTTACAAGTAACAGTGAGTGCAGTTTTAGGCATAACTGCACTAAACTTAATTTCAGTTAATATAACTGGGGCTGTAAGAAGCTGCAGCACTGAAACAGCTTGAAGGGCTATGCCCAATTTTCAAAGCAATCGCTCTGCAGATTCCTAAGTTTTATGGAACTTGCTCCATGTCAATGACATATTAAGTAGATTTGAGAAACCACTTTTACACTGAAAAAATTAAAAATAATTCTCCTTTTCCAGGAAAATTTATTTAAATCTTTATCTACAGATAGAGATTAAGTTCAAATGAGAAATAAATGTTTCAGGATCTTCAAATCAACAATCCATACAAATGATTAAACAAAATAAGGGACTTTAGGGGACTTTATGCCAAAACATTGTGGGTTTTTTATTTATTTTTTATTTTTTACTGAATATAAGCAGTTCACCACTTCAATCTGCATGTGGATGTTAAATTTAAAACTAACTTGACACACCAAAAAGTTAAAATTCCATATGTTAAATACTGTAAAATAAAAACTTAAGGAAATGTTACCTAAATTACACAACTGCTTGGCTAACTGCATGCAACGCATTACAAGTATGAAAGACATTAGTATATGAATTGTAGTTAGTTACAGTTCAATGAATTAAACCACTAGAAGTGCCTGTATTTTTAAACAGCCAAAAAAGTGGAGCTCAGAATGTAAACGTGCACATACACCAGCAGGGTTTGGTGAACAGGTGAGCAGATATCCCATTTTCCTTGTAATTCCCAAGTATGGACACAAGCCTGACCCTCGTTCATTTCCAGTTTAGGAAGATTTTGTAGTTCAGGACATCAGAAAAGATCTGTGTGCTAAGCGAAGCTGGACTGAAACTTTTTGAAAGCATCCGACTTCGCGGTCCGGAGCAGAGAACCAGCTGCCTGAGCAGCTCTTGCTGCGGTACCCGAGACATTTTACTTGCATTTCTGCACTTGGAGAGCAAGCGCCCTCCCAAAAACAGGAGTGAAGCCGGTCAAAGCTGTTGGGAACCAGCAAGCTTCTTGCTGGCGTGTTTGAAGTGCGTGGGCCTAGTCCTGCTGCAGCAGCTGCATCCCCTGCCGTGTGCCAACACTGTGAGCTCTAAGGAGGCTCTGCTCGTCTTTTCTAGCATCACACTTAAAACCACATAAACAGGAATACTGACTCATCACTATATTAACATGAATTAAACTCTCTGTAACTGAACCCAATCTCATATGAGCGCAGGCATAGCTAAATGGAACAAAACCAAAGTTTCATCTTTGCAATACATACAAAAAGTTATTCAAGTTATTATATATACAAAAAGACTCTGTAACCTTTAATTTCTGTACCTGGAGGATCTTGACAAATGTAGCAGGTATATTTCTCAGGTACATTATCTTCCAGTAAACCCATACAGACTCCATGCTGCCAGCACAGACACTCTTCACACTGTTCAAAGCCAAGAATTGCAGATTAACAGAAACGAAGCCGACAGGCCCAATACGATCACCTCAATTGAAGAGTTGCATCATGTACATATTTGAAACAAAAAGATGCATTAACATCCTCAAATTCAGCTACAAACAAATACATTAAAGGATCCCACTGCAATGAAATATCAACCCTCTCCCCTCACATGTTTTCCACACAGATTAATGGAGAATGACAACAAGTATTAAGGGGGCAGCAACAGATCTGGAAAGGAGCTAAAATGGGATTGGATTCCCTTTGGGAACCAATCTCTCTGGAGATGCGTGTACACACAACCCAGGGATGGGAACAGTCCCTGGGACGCAGTCAGGCTTTCCTTATCAGTGTATCTCAGACTTTCTGTATTAAAAGTTTTCACTCAAATACATCAGTACATTCAAATATAAAAATCTAAAGGATATGTAGGTTATTATGTAGGACCAGTCAACACAATGTATTGCTATATCACTAACACTTTATTTCCTTCAACAAAAGGCAGTTCTACTAATACAAAATGAAAGTGGGGATGCATTTGTTCTAGCTTTCCAAATCCCTTTCTTTCAGCACTTATCCTTGTAGATGTGAGCAATTACACTGACCAAGATGGGAGCTCATGGCACCAAGGCACAAGAGAGCAGATATTTTACTTTCCTGGAGCACAAGCCAAGCTTGCTGCAGAGACATTGCCAGCACTGGCAAAGTTTCCAAATGAGCTAGAACAAGTACAAATGGCAACTCCAAAGCAACCCCAGAGGCTCTTCGCTGATCGACAGAGATATGAACTCAAGAAACACCTTCGATGGATACTGGTTTTATTAGAGCTCGTCTCCGAACTGCTCTGCTGTTTCGGAGCAGAAAGCAGGACACACCAGTTTTCAAGTATGACATTAGGTTAACTTTGGTGGCCTAAAGTAACAGTTAAGGAAATGGAGGATGCAAAAAGGGAAGAGAAGCAGATCTCCTCGAGATATGTCATTAGCAAGACCTGGCCTCACAAAATGCAAAGGCAGTCCTAAAGGTGTGAGTGTGAAAAGGGGAACTCAACCCACTGGATGGGTATTTAAAGCAGCTTTTGATCTACTAGAACAAAAATACAGGAGCTTCATCTACACTCAATCACCTCTAAAGCCAAACCTCAGGCCCAGCATCCTCTGCATTCATTTTGTTTGGACTTTGGTGACCCAAACCTTATCCTCAAAAGGCAGACACCCATAGGAGTCTTGCACCCTTAATGCTAATGTAAGGCAAAATTAAACTATTTCACATCTGTTTTCATTTATGAAATTCAGTAGCTCCCTGTGAAGCTATGGAAACACTTCAAATTTTATATTTCTAAATGTCAAATGAAAGCCCAAGAAAAACAGAGAAGAAACTACCTTTCCTTCCTATAAAGCTATCCTAACCCTGCAGTATTTGTTCTCTGGCAGGATAAGCCTCACCACTACCACTCTGAAAAGAATAAACAGGTTCCCCTTATCACAGGGTCCATAGTTGGGTAACAGCTCATTAATATGAAACAAAGATGATGTTCAGTAAGTCAAAGAGTTAATTTGGTCGTTTGCACAGCCCCACAAGGCCAAGCTGCTCTCTCACCAGGCACAGGCTGACAGAGAGGCGGGGAGGGAAGAGCTCCTGGCAGCCTGAGCAATGCACCCTGCTCCCTCAGGCCAAGTGCTCGCTGTCCCCGTGTTGCCCAGTGCCTGCAGTTCTCCTGACCCTCACCCTCCACCTCCGCCCGCACCACCACCCACTCCGTTGGGCCCCTCTCGTAAGGGAGCTACAGCAGCTTATGCACATTCACAGGCCGCTGCAGTCGCACCTGAATCATGAAGTCATTTTCTTCTTCTACTTCACAAATACACCGAACAATCTCCAGATCACTTTCTTCAACTTCTTCGTCAGGGTTAGTGGTCACATCGATATCCTGACTGCAGTCATCATCGCTCCAAAGCAAACTATCCGTAGAGGATTCACTCAAGGTGTCTTCCTCTGTACAAGAAGTAGCAAGATAAAAAATCCACAGCAATTAAAAGATCAGATAACTCAAGGTTTCCATCCTGCACATGGAGACACCGCTTCTAAAAGCATCAATTTTCTCTAACTTAAAGAACATCAAGCAGTGCCCTACTGCTTATTGAGCACAATGAAGTTCTGTGTGCTCATTAACAGCTGCTTCAAAATACCCCCACGTAAAAGCTTTTGTCGCCAAAATGCTAAACTCAACACAGAGTGTCTCAAAGCAAAGGCATAAGGTCTCTTTAGTCGAATATAAAAACAAGCAGATATGTAAGTTCAGTCAGGATTTTTCTTTATTTTTAATACAAACTAGTCTGCTAAAATAAAGACTACGGAAACACAGAGCAAATCTGTGGTATCAACTAGATCTTTATGAGCCACAGAATCACAGAACATTCAAGGTTGGAAGGGACCTCTGGAGATCATCTAGTCCAACCTTCTCACTCAAGCAGGCACACCAGAGCACGTGGCACAGGGTGGCATCCAGGCGGGTTTTGAAGACCTCCAGAGAAGGAGACTCCACAACCCCCCTGGGCAGCCTGTTCCACTGCTCTGTCACCCTCACAGGAAAGAAGTTCCTCCTCACCTGGAGACGGAACTTCCTGCGCTCCAGCTTATGGCCATTACCCCTTGTCCTACCGCTGCCCACCAATGAAAACAGCCTGTCCCCTTCCTCCCTGCATTCTCCCCTCCGAACTTATACATATTAATCATATCCCCTTTCAGCCTTCTCTTCTCCAGAGAAAACAGGCCCGGCTCACTCAGTCTCTCAACTGAGCCATCTCAGTTCTAATTATATTTCAGGGACTAAGAATTCAACATAGGAGCTGATCTTTGCTCTTAGCATGACACAAAGTCTAAATTTGTGTGGGTCAAGAATCTAAAGCTTTCTTGCTGGACTGAGAAGTTCTCTAGGAAGCCCTGGAAATTCAGCTGAAGAGCTCAAAGTTTTCAGGAAAACTCACAAGCTTAGACTGTGCAGAACAATTCTACTGCACTGTTTATCCAGAACAAGCTTTTTTAAATTAAAAACACACACCTGAAAGATAAATGTTCATGAGACTGTTGTAGAATTACTTATTAAAAGTTTTATTCAACCTGGGAGACACAGCACTCCTTCCAGAAGGTTGCTGGAAAGGGCAGGTTAGTCACACCGTACTTTAGTATAATGCAAGACTTTCATTAATAGTCATAGCAAGTCTCATTTACTTTGGTGCTGAATTTATTTTTAGTTACAAAACTATGTGTTCCACCATCTGTATGCTCCAAATAATGTGACTGAGCACAGACTTATGGAATGTTTTAAAAAGTGATTACCAAGTTCATTTAAGTCATTTATGATTTTTTTTCCTTTTCCCATATAGCAGAATCAACTGAAATACCTTATATAATACGGAACAATAAAAACCTCCATGTCAACAACAACAAACCCTCACAAAAACAAAAAACCACACACCTAAATGGTTACCAACACCATAACTGCACAGTTAGGCAAGTAATATTTCCCATATATAACATTTCCATCTTACTCAAATTTTGCAAACTTGACATTCCAACATTATGAAGGCTGAAACACAGCATCCATATTTTATGTGAGCTGTGTATGAAATATATGAAGAAATAATAAAATATCTGTTCAACTGCTCCTGACTATCACAAAGCTCAGAAAGCCCTTTATTACACACATGTAAAATGCTGTACCTATGCAGTTACATGTAACCACATCCTGTGGTGTTTCAAAAGCAACACACTCTGTTTAAAGATAGGTATAAAACCTATTTTTTAAACTTTGAATATATTACAGAAAAAAAGCAGCAGCACAGTTTTAGCACATTAATTTAGTTCAACTTCTTCAGTTAGGGGAATTGAAATAAAGATTCCTGCATAAGAGCAGCAAAAATTCATTTCAGAAGCACCAATTTATACATATTTACAACCCTACTAGTCCTCTCACACACCTACTGATAATGAACTACTGAGCCAGCAAAGCACCTACAGGAGTCATCTCACCATTTGCCTTGGATTTCCCTCTGCGCTGCGCGGAGTCGGAACACGGCAGCAGCGTGCTTGGGTGGGCAGGCGATTTATTTGCACAACTGTATTTTGGGACAACTGCTTTTTCTGGAGAAAGCTCCTGTGAAATGTCTGTGCTTTCTTCGCTTCCAGAGTATTCTGCAAAATTGTGAGAAATATTATTATTGGAAGCTTGTCTTCGAAAGAAGACAGAAGAAAAGAAACAGCACCGGGCACGTACACAACAGGCATGTTCAATTCGTCCAGGCCACTGCCAGTTTGTTAAGACTCTAGGACTTCCTTATGCTCCTGAAAAGACTTTTCTAAACCTTCCAGAGGAAAGAGATTGTCTGATCTAGAAAACCTTACGCAGGGCAGCCATCCTTCGCTGCTGAAGGAAGGAACAGTTGAACAAGCAGACTAGAGCACAGGCAACAAGGCTGTGTTGAGCTAACTGTACCCGTCTGCAGGCATTTCAGATGGTCCTGGTGAACAGAGCCCTAGCAGCAAGGCTGCTGCTTGAGAGGAAGGACATTTCCAGCCCCAAGAAGCACCTCCACCGCTGAAGTTCAAAGAACAGATTTTGCCACAGCTAGCCTGAGGCACATTAGAAAAGATCTGTCAATAGCAAAAGGGCTGCAAGTTTGCATTAAAGGGTAAGGGCAAGCCTGGTATAGTTTGTCCCAAAGAAAGTTGCTCAATTAACAGTTATTTTATAAGAAAATCCAAATTGCCTGGGACACAGGCAGAGGCAGCAATATCAACACTCTGTTGTCCTGATAACCCCTTGAAAACTCTTATTTTCACCTCCTTCTTCCTACAGGAAGGGTAAATCAACCCTTTCCTGCCCTGACCAGATAGTCAGAAACACTCTTCCAAATCCAAGCGCTGATGGCGAAAACCAGGTATCCCTGCCTGTGATTTTGTGGGATTCACTGAATTCAGCAAGTTAAGAACAGCTAGACTGAATTCACCAGCACTGTGAGAAATATAATTCCCTTTGACTGTTTTGGCTAAAAAATGAAAAGTTACCAGCCCATGATTTCAAATGTAATTCTGGTTAAAATCCTAGATGAGAGGCAACAGGCACAAACTGAAACACAGAAGTTCTGTCTGAACTTGAGGAAAAACTTCCTTGCTGAGAGGGTGACAGAGCCCCGGCACAGGCTGCCCAGGGGGGTCCTGGAGAGATTCACGGCTGTTGGGAGGGGTCCCGGGCACGGGGCTCTAAACGCACCGGACTCGAGAGGCCCTTTCCAACCTCGGCCATTCTGCAACTCCGTGGCATCCATTTTGCACCTCGACTCACTCTGTGCCACTGTCATCTGCACACGCTGGATGCGTCCGTGAAGCACCTCAACTAAGAGCAGTTATCTTGCCAATCACAACGTAACGCTAACCACTTAACGGAATCTGAACCAAAAGATAAACTGCAGGAAACAGTCTCATCTGAAACGCCTGATCTTAGGGTGTGCAATCAGTAACAAGCGAAACAAAGCAAGGAAGCCATATTCCTCTGAAGAACAAAAAAGACCCTTACCAGGCTTAATTTTCCTTTTCTTTTTTTTCTTTTTCTTCGATTTGGACCTTCCATAGTCTTTGGATTTTCTCTCTTTGCTCTTCTCCTGTTCTTTAACAGCTGAAATAAGATAATACTTCAATTTTAAAGAAATATACACATCTAATTATATTTTAACACTTTAGGCCATTCACTACAAAAGGGAGCAACAATTCCCAGTTGATGGGAATGGTCTTTTTTAAGTGCTAATGTCAACGT
This sequence comes from Nothoprocta pentlandii, assembly GCA_013398315.1. Classification (NCBI taxonomy): domain Eukaryota; kingdom Metazoa; phylum Chordata; class Aves; order Tinamiformes; family Tinamidae; genus Nothoprocta; species Nothoprocta pentlandii. The sequence continues at coordinate 444,002 of VZSG01000500.1, read as the reverse complement.
CCCACACATACATTGCAACAGTTCTCGGGCAAAGCCAGCTGATCAGTGGTCCTTGGCCTCAGTACTTACGTAGCAAGAGAGTTTCAGCCTTAAGAGATTATTCCAAAAAATACAGAGGAATTTGTTACATGCATTTTATAATCAGAAAATTGAAGTTTGGCTGAACATAAGCAATTTTATTAGCACTATGATGCAAGTCTGGAAAACAAAACAAAAAAACCCACAAAACTAACCACCCCAATACTAGCCCAGGCCTTCAACCAGTAGAATATTCAGAATACTTCTTTCCATGGAGAACAAAACACCACCAAAACAACTGTTTTAGCGGGCAGCACCTGCTCTTCTCGCTCCAGTTCTTTCCCAGCATATCCTTCTAGGAACACAGAGCTCTTCCTGCCGTGGGGGGATTTTTGGGTCACCCCCCGAGCTCCCAGCACATCCGTTGCGAGGCACAACCTGAGCGCCATGGCCAAGCGCTCCCTTTCCTCCCTGCCTTGTCGCAGCCCCTGTGCTTGGTCTCGTTCTCCGCAGCTGCCTTCCCAGGCACCGTGCAGCAGCTCAGCAGCAGTGCTCCTGCTCGGCGTCGTGGAAGGCAGCTCTGCACCTCCAAAGGGCCCTGCGCTCGGTCCCTAGGAGTGCTTGGCTGATGAGGCCACTCACGTTGCCGCTTCTAAAGCTATTTCCATGTCTGATTATTCACATAACCCATCTACAGATACTACGCTGTCAGCAGCCTCCTATTCAAACCATCTAAAAACTCTAAATAATCTGCAACTGCTAATACATTCAGGAAACAAATTAATGTATTTTTTTGCACAAAACTCATGTATTTACACATTAGTCTCCTACAATATGTTATTAGCAACCTAGCCAGTTCAAAACCTATGACTCGAGAGAGCTTCAGCTCTGTATCCGTGCGTCCCTAGGGCCCTGCGCACGTGCTGCGATGACAGAAGGGGAAGGCGGGTGGCAAGGAGGGGAGGGCACCGGCAGCGGCAGCGCCGGCCCTGCCCTTGGCCGCCCCAGGGACCCTCCAGGGGCAGCGGCCGCCCCGGGCACACCCTGGGGCTGCGGACAAGGAAACTAGGCAGGGAGGGGACGCAGAGCGGGACAGGTCAGTGCCAGCGAGGAAAGGATCCCCCGGGCACTGCTGCCTTCTCCCTTCTTGCACACCGCTGCGCAGGTCGGTTCTGTCCTTTCATTTGTCAAGCATGAGGGCGAATGGGGAATATTTGAGATAAATGTGGGTGGGAAATGTTTGCTGCATTTCACTTTGCTTGCTCAGATCACCCGAGAGTCACTCAAGTGCAGAATATGCTACTGTTATCACTATCCATATATGTCATAGACAGTAAAACAACACGGGACAATATTTTTCCTGACAAACTAGTTGGAATGGGTTTTAAAACCATCAGGCCAAGTACTTGTGAATTCAGCGCAGAGCTGCTATCTTAACAGCACACGGTATCATTAAAACAATTCTCCCCTCAAAAAAAATTAAAAGAAAAATCCAGAGTATGATGAAATGGACCTTCCAAAACCACCACAGAGCAGGAGCTTTCCTTGCAAACACTTAAGTCTAGGGGTTCTCCCTCAAAGGAGGCCAGGCAAGCAGGCTGCCTAGTGAGGAACATCCCTGTGGATTCCTGTGACCAGAGAGAAGTTCCCCTACCCAATGCCACAAACACCCGCCCTCCCAGCTAGGCCCCACGGAACCCGCGACAGCTCCTCAGCCCCACATTCTTCCCAGCACCCACATGGGGGAAATTCATTCTAATCTTTATGTCTGGTTCTCACATGAGAAACATCCTATGGCTTCAGAGCACTGAAAATATCAAAGGATCTTGTTCTCAAACTACCCAAGATGTGCAAGAGTAAATACTGGCTTCCCACTGAAGTCCTGGCTGCCTCCTTTGACCAACAGAACCGTTAAATGGTTACCAAGTCAGATAAACTCCTCAAGCAATTCTTTAAATCAGATCATCTCATCAGTAACTATTTTTAAGCATTTTCTTCATCCTTACAGCTCAAACTCTCACCAGGTATCTGAATAAAGAGTGGTAATATAGGAAGCAGTCATAAAATCTTTTTGCTTTCGTAAGTTTCTGTTTCTCAGCACTCAGGAGCAGTTAAAACACTTAATGGTGGAAAACTATGGACAGCTGAAGAACTGACAGCAATAAGATGCACGCATCAAGCAAAAAGGCACGGAAAGATTCTTACTCGTCTTAAATATTTTAATATTTTTTACATCCTAAAAATATTATTATATACCATAAACCTAAAAATGAACCCTGAAGCAATTATAATATGAAAATTTAAAATTCATTAAATTGAGTCTTCATTTGAAACGCGAAGAGGAAAAAGTGACTTATATAACTTTATACTGTACAACCAGGAAAACCTGCAGTGTCTGAAAGCAGCAGACTGGTTTGTATCAACACTGATTGGCTCCTCATTATGCCTAAGGCTTTTCCAAGAGCTCACTGCATACTAAATGCCTACCATTTTCAACTCTTTCTTTTTCGTGAGGCTTCCGGAGCACTTTCTCTACGTGGTTCTTGGTTTGTTCTCTGACAGAATGCCGGTGATTATTTAATGCATTTACAGGAGTTGAAGTTCTTCTCTTTTCTATTTTTTCATCTCTATATGGTGTACGTCTTAAGGCTACATGTAGAGGAGCATCTACAAGAGAATACAGATGAGGTCCAAACTTTAAATGCTTTCAAAATGTAAAACTACTTTGCCAGCAGCAGTTCTTGTTGCCTGTAGGGAGGGTCCCTGATGAGATACACTGCTCAGTTTACAAGCCCAGCAGCTTGAACTGGAAAACCTGAAGCAGATGATCGTTAAATCAGACACTAAAACCTGGAACGTTGGTTTTGTTTTTCTGAAACACAGAGGATACAAAAGCATTCCCCAGAAACTTTGCTCCTCCTGACATAACACAAGGAAACAACTAAGGAGAGAAACAGAAAAGGGAAACAGAAACAGTTCAGTTTGGCAGAAGCATTTGCACTATTTTATATAACAAAAGAATCTCTTATTTTTTCTTAACTACTGAGCAGAAATCACAGCCTGTTCTCAAAAGCGTCCTTTTAATGCAGCTAATTCAAGTGCCCTACAGAAGCTCTGCACATTTAAGGAACAGCAGTTTTTAAATGCACGCGACAAACACCACCTCTGCAACTGAGATGCAGGAGTTGAAGATTACTGGATGAAATAAAGTGTGATACACAGACTCAGCTTCGTCTGGGCCACCACTTCGATAATGCTAAGCTAAATAATTCTCATATTACCTATTTCTTCTAGCAGCTAGGAAATCTTTCTACAGAATTACTCCTGGACGTAGGGAAAAAGATGATGACAGAAGCTAAGGCTGCACGACGTGTAGGACAGGCGGCTACGGCAGGGAAGAGCCCCGACACTCAGGGATCTGGCATCAGACCCTAAGCCATGCGGACTTGTTGCTGGCCCCCGGTACTCGAGGCCACTGAAAAGGGTCCTTTCCTGTCTGAAGTGCTCACAGGATTTTCATTTGGCCACCTCTAACTGCATCACCCTGAGCAGGAGCTGAAGACAACTGCAAATAGAAGGAAAGAGTCCTAGACAGCAGAGTCCAGGCAAGAAATGAAGTACTTTGGCCTGACAAAGATTTCATGCTGAAACTGAAATGAAGTCTATTAAGATGTCTCAGCAATGAGCTTTCAGAACCAAGTGAATTTCTTCCGGCAAAAGAAGCTCAAAGATCCAGACATCTACAGGCCATCAAATGAACGTCTCTTTGGTTCTCACCCACCCAAGTTCCATCAGAACCTCAAGAAGAGGGAGGCCTTTGCAACAATTTTAGTAACAACCAGTTGCCTCTAGTCCCTTGATCTTTGCAGCAGCTACAGCTGGACAGAGAATTTTCACCAAAGCCCATTTCTGCAGAAAAGGAACTGCCTGATAAAGGTAGCTTTTTTTTTTTTTTTTGCCAGTTGGGCAACTCATGGCTGCTACACTGTGCCAACATCTCTATTGCTTATGCTTTCCTTGGAATAAGTAAAAACTTATTATTAGCAACATACAGGTAGCTTCATAGGCTGTTTTTCTCCCCTTACAATATTTTAAACCCAGAAAGCCATTTTATGTATTTGTAAACTAGGAAAATAAGTTCAATGAAATGATTGAAAATGGAGTTCTGTTTGAAGGCGTTCTCTAGAAGCACGCATTGCCTTAGAAGAACTTCAGCCGCCTGGAAAAAAAAGGAAGGAATATTATCACATGGGAACATAATCATTTAGTTACTCCAGTAACCTAACTTCATGCAATAAATCAACTGCTTTGCAAGACTGTCTCCAAGAAAAAAGGCAAACACGTAACCGATGTTATAGCCAGGGCTGGAAAGTCAAATCTTCAGGTTAAGCTTAGCCTGTCTTCTTAAAGACCTTGTAGGACAAAGCAAATCCATATGGAAAATAAAATATAAGCTGGATCCAAGTTTAATTTCTCCTTTCCTCCTACATCATGGCATGGAAGCAACTTTACCAAGTTACATTGCTGTACAAGTTCCCGGAGGCAGACGTTCAGTCTCGCACATCCCAGGAATACTCTCAATCGGAAGCCTATAATCAATGCAAACAAAAGCACAGCTCTAGAAGGTGGCACTGGTTGATGACAAGCATCATCTCCTTGTCTGAAGTAGTTATCGTACATCCACCTCACAGAGGTTTGGAAGATAATTTCTAAAATCTCTGAACCAGTAGAAAGATGAAAGAAGTATCATATTTTAGCAGATTAAAGAACTTTCCACAGGTAATTTTTCACTTCAAATGAGCTTCAAGACTCGACCAGCATGATTTCTCTGTAGAGATTTTTCACACTCGGATAACATTCCTCCGGCAGATACCACTTTATCAAGAGGACTAAGTTGGGTCCCTGCAGGAAGAAGTATCCAGAGGGCTATGAAGGGAGGCTGGTTGTTTTTAAAGAGGGCGTCCACGTTCTGAGCCCACCTCAGGCCATGCAAGATCAGTCTACAGAACACTTCTCAGTTCAAACTGAGCCAAAAGGTCTTCCCACGGTACACGACAGCTGAACGCTAAGTCCTAAGTACTTCCTAACAAGTTTGGGAATGTGGGGCAAAACATGGGGCAAGACAGGGCAAACTGGTTCCAAATTAACTTTGGCAGCTCAGGGTTTTGAGGGCAATACCAAGTGGCAAAACTCGCCCCTGTTCAGATATTGCATCTTCAGTCTCCATTCTAGCGCAGGGCAACTATCCTTGATTTCTGTTCTTTCTCACCTGCCACGGCATAGTCAATGAAGAACAGTTATATCTACCTTCTTTTCAGTTTGTCAGAACTTTAATCAGGAAAGAAAGAAAGAAAGAAGTGTTTCAAATTGAGTATTGCATAATTTCCTACAACGTAAGGAAAACTAGGCGGTTTCACATTAGATTTAGTCAATAGTTTCCCCCCACACACACTTTTAAAAATTTAATCTAGAAGTAGCAGTAAAGAATTCTAAAACTCTGAAACAATCTTGTGAGATAGACTCTAAAGCCAGAGTATCTCAAAGTTCATGGCAAAAAAAAAAAAAAAAAAAAAAGACTCATTTTTAGTCTTTTCTCAGTTGGAAGTTTTTGCTAACTTACGCACTAAGATGTACCTTGTAGCAAAATATTTTACAAGACACCTGCATAAAAACATATAATGCTTTTAATAAGTACATTTAAACTTGAAGGACAAGTTGATCAGGACTTTTTTTTCCCCATTAGACTCACAAAACCCATTGCAAATAGAAGTAAACTCACCATGTACCATGCTTAATTATATATTTGAAAGCCTGTATTCTCATTAAGTAGCACAACCTGAAATACCTTTTCAAAAAGATAACAAAGATGTTCAGTGGGCATAATCAGAACCTTGCTTACAGGTTACCTTCCTAGGTATGTAATTAAGAACATAAGAGATCCTTGAGAAAGGACGGGAAAACAAGACCCCAAATGCAACAGTATGTAAAGTCAAAGTAAACACACAAGCCCAAGGAGGCAGCACACACTTTTCTACATCAGTTGTGGTACCAGTCCAGCAAAAATTAGAATAACGAAGAGCACACTGAGTTAAAGAACAGACAGCTTTAACGACAGAGCTGTATGATGAGCAGTGTTACAGTGCCATTAGCTTTTCCTCTCAATGCAAACCTGGTGGCAGCTCCGCAGCAGCAGGCTCAGCCAAGAAGGTGACTTGCAGCCCCAATGTTCTACCTCCTGCACCCCCATTCACCCTTTGCCCCTTGGTTGTGCTGAAAGCTACTTGCAAATAAGGGCAGCACCAGAACAGTTCGGGTTAAAAGTGACCCCACACAGAGTGGGGAAGGAAGGTGGTGGGAGGGAAGCGTCCAAGGAAGCACCGGTCCTGGCCAAGGCGGCGATGCCAAACCAGCGCTGGGGACCTGGGGGAAAGGGCAGGCGTGAGGGCCAGGAGCTTGAACCACTGCTCTGAACATGCGAGACCATCACAGGAAAATAAATCCTCAAACTGGAGTAATGAAGCAGTGTCGCAGAAAGCAGACCAGAGATCTGCTAAGGAGAAGCCCATGGTGGGCAGGTAGCCCATTTGATCACTGTGCAGCGCCACGAGCCGCTCTTCATCGAGCTGCCCTAGGCAGCATTTCAGCTTCGTTAAAGTTGCTCACAAAGTGGGCTGCACACAAGCTGGCACACCCCAGCACACAAAGAAAACAGGCTTCTGCTTAACTGAACAGCGCTTTGGCATGACTTGGAGTTACTCAAGCAGCTGGTATAGAGAGGTTTACATGCAGTAATAGCATATCAATTTGGTCCATCTATTAGAAATGGGCAGTAGCATCTCAAATGAATAAAGGATTCGTTGGACATGTCAGAAAGGACAGATAAGACAGGAAGCAAAGTTAGGCCAGGCATGTTTTGCTCTAGTGACCTATGACTCAGTGAATGAGTTGTGAGATTGCTAAGAGCTTAAGTATCTACAGAGAATATTAATGAAAGACCAAATGCAAAGGCATTAAGCAGCGTGTGCAAGTACAAGGATTTCAGAAAAGCAGTAGTCAGATTTTGTAAAATGGTCTCAACTAGAAGACAAAAAAAGATGCCGCAATTCATATGGAACTGCAGCATGAAAAGAGACAAGTTCCCAGGAGCAAAGCACTGATACGAGTTGTCAGCAGCAATGCTTCGTTCACAGATAAGCTCACACCGTCACCTGGAGGTTATGCAAGACGAAGAAAACAGGCACTTCAGAGGGCCAAATGGAGAAGCAGGAGTTGACCAAGATGATTCTCAACGCTGCAAAGCAGTTATAAACGTAAGAATTTTCTTCTTTTTTCTTTTTAAACCACTGAGATTATTTTGCTTCCACTACTCACTAGTTCCATGAGGATCCTGCAACAGATTGCTACTGCTGCATGGGAGGTCCAGCAGCAAGAGCTGTAAATACTGCAGAAATCAGCACCAGCTTTCTAGACGAATATTATCATGAAGTCAGACCATGCAATGTGAAGACCAAGAAAGAAATAAAATGTAAATTCGTAAATTGAGTTGCTCTGTCCTTTTTTCTGTACTAACTATACTAGTTAGGCACTTGCCAAGCAAAAACCAAAGGTCAGAAGCTCAATGAATTATATAATTTTGAAAAAGGAATAGAGGTTTAATATTTGGGTTCTACAAGAGTATATAAGATAAGCTAAGGGAGAGAACCTCTTAAATTTTTCCTTTTCTAAAATGTGTGTAAAAATATCATTATGTTTCTCCTTCTCCAAAATAAAGAACTGTTGAAAACAGATGAAATGCAGAAGATGGAGCCCTAAAGAGACTCCTTTGGCCTGACATGCAATGGAAGAAACTGAGTGACTGCTGCTCCTTCTGGCTGGTTCTGCCTACTGATGAAAAAAGAAAAAAATAAAAAAAATAAAAAAAAAGAGAAAAAAATAAAGAGAGAGAGAGAGAGAGAGAACAGATGAGCAAAATACTCAAAATACTTACACATTGAACCGGCTGTAGTCCGTCCTCTTTTAGACCTCTCTTGATGAGCTCTTTCAGAAGCCAAAGAACTTCTAGTTTGAATATTTCTTTTTACTGGGTTCTGCCGTGATTCTGCAGCCTTGTCCACTCCATGAAAATATTTCATGTGATAATGCAATAACTTGGCTTTGCGGAAGGATTTTAAACAGTCCAAGAACTTGCATCTAAACTTGTGATCTTGATCAACAGTTGCAGCTTTTGATGCAAGAAAATTTGCTCTCCTAAAAGGTTTTGTTACTGTAGGAACAAAACAGATAATTTCCCCCANAAAAAAAAAAAAAAAAAAAAAAAAAAAAAAAAAAAAAAAAAAAAAAAAAAAAAAAAAAAAAAAAAAAAAAAAAAAAAAAAAAAAAAAACAAGAGACATGTATTCAAACCTAAGTTAACTACAAAAGCTAAGTTAACTACAAAATACTAAAAATAAAATTCTAATGCTACATATCTGCCTTTAAGGTAAATAGGTACAGGAAAACTAACCCTGTCCTACGTACATTACTACAAGTCTTGCCAAGATGGTCCACGTTTCTTGGTGTGTTTCGTACGAACGAGTTACTGTCAAAACCAGACGTTTTGTTCATTAAGCTCTTTGGGCAACACTGAGCGGGACCACCTGTCGCGCTACCCAGAGCACAGAGACTGTGAATTACACAAAGATGGTGCAGTTCAGTCTGAACACTCCCTGAAGATCACATTCTGTTCAGTATTTTTAACTACCTACTTCTTTGGTGAGCACAGTTTCCAAGAACACCCCTCTCTGGCTTCTGTACTTGTAACTGTTTTCTGGGTGCCCTATCCTCGCACAAGAGGCTGATTTCTTCAAGAATGTGGGAATATTAGACAAATATGTCAGGACTACCTCTTCCAAGTTAAATTTAAAGTCAACTGCAATGTTCCAGCAGCAACAAAAGAACACAATTAAGGCAAACTACTTGCAATTGTTCAGTCTCATGGGAGAGATTTTGTAATTAGGTAGTCTCTCAGCAAAAATGACAAAAAAAACTTCAGACTCAAAACGAACAAATTTAAGGCACTGCTTTTAGAGCACTTCTGAGCATGGCAGCAAGATACCCAAGCTTGTCCTGGTACATTCCCATTCCTTTATCCAGCATTCCCAAAATTTTTACTCATGTTTTCACTAAGAAAAACACAAAAGAACCATTTTGATCTAGGAGTAAATCAGATGCTCCTGTTACCAGTATCTTTATCAGACGCATCTGCGGAGATACGTAAATTGGAGAACAGGGACATATCCCAGTTACAAGAGATCCACACAATTATCCATCACTACTACACACACGGCTTTCGCTCCTCGCCAGCATAAATTGCCAAACAAAGGAAAATGGGATCATACGAAAAGCTCCAAGTATTATCTTTTTATTTGCTCTGCTAAAGCTAGCATATTTCCAGTTTTATAAGTACTACCAAACTCAGAAGGTTAAGAAAGAGGATGCATTTAATGAAAAGAAGCAGCTTTAGCAACACTGATGCAAAACCAGAAGTACATAGAGTGTTAAATAGAATTAGACATTAATTAGGAGTAACTGAAAATGAGGAGCACAAAAGGACCCAAAAACATTTCAAACAACTGCTGTAAAGATTTCCTGCAACTTTATATACGTAGGAATAAGTAAATGTGAGAATTGAAGACAGTGCCAAGATAAGTCTGGTAGAAGAACACAGGACAGCTTGTTGAGAAATTTTTAGGGTATAGCAAAAAAATTGGTAAATTCTATTGAGCTGCATATGCAAAGGTTATGTCAGAGAGGTAAAGCATCCTAGCAAACTGCATGCAACCTATATTCAGATTTAACTACTATGTTATGTAAAAGAAACAAGACTCAGTCATTGAGGGGGCAACAGCAAAGCTGCTCTATGGGGCAGCATTCAGGGGCTGTAATCCTGCACGCCAAGCTGGGCAAAGGACGATCCCCAGTTAAAGGGTCATGGGGAGCAGGAGCCGCGGGAGGCCCGGGCGACGCCGCACCGGGGAGGCCGCGTGCGCCCGGCTCCCACGGCCACCCTGCAGCCGCCGAGCCACCCAGCTCCCGCGTTGCCCTGCAGCCACCCTGCTCCCGTGCCGCCCAGCTCCCGCCGAGCCGCCGGCTCCGCACACCAAGCACGGTGGTGCCCGGGGGCTGCAAGGAACGAGACCAGCGAGCGGCCTGTGGGGCACACAAGGTGCTCACATCTAATGCCACAATACAGAACTCGGACAACTAAAGGGAATTTGCTTCAATTTACTAGTGATAGGACAACAGAAAAACAGCCTTCACCTGCAGCAAAAAAGGGGCAGGAGGGTCTGAAGGTTTGTACAAGTCTTATGAAGATAAGGGAAATGATTATACACCTGATAGGAGGAGGCCCTGTTAGGTCTGTATCCAAGCTTAGAGCACTTTCCTTCCATTGGGATGGACAATCCTTGAGGAGATACAGGGAATAGCTTCTAACTGACCAGCTTCAAGTTAGAAGAACAGAGCACAGGATCAGCCAGAGCTTAGAAACACAAAAGGAGCAGAGACCTGGGCGAAAAGGGGAAGGAAAGAACAGGAAAACTGACCGACTGCAACGGGCAAAAGAAATGATTCAGGGCCGAGCAGTGAAACACAATGGCAGGAGGTTCAGAGCAGGGACGGAGCCTTTCCCATTGCCAGCGCACAGAGACGATTCCCTCCTGCAGTAACACGACGAGTTCCCTGGGGCCAGGAAGGTGCAGAGAGCTGCACCCGAGGCCTCCCACGAGCCTCCACGGCCTCCCACGAGCCTCCATGGCCCCGCAAACGGCCTGGGCCATACAGTTACACGGGCATTTAAAGAGCAGAACTCACCGTTTTTGTTCACTAAACACAGCAACAACAAGAAAAAAACAAGCAACAGCAAATGAAAGTACTGACATAGTTTTTGCTTCGTTAGGACCCAGCCTCTGATGTTCAGGCCCTCTGCCTTTCAGAGGGCAATCTGGACAAGCTGCCTACGTGTACCGGGCTCCCTCTGAATACACAGCAAGCTGCTGACCGAGCTGCATCTGCCGGGTCTCCAGCAAACACCAAAGCTTAAGTTAGCCAAATCTGAAAGTGGCCAAAATTCAAAATGCTCATCCAGCACCACAACTAAGTTAGTGCTGACCACGCAGGCTCGAGGTCAACAGCAGCTGCTCCTTTAGTTGTCACTCCAAGGTCTGTTCTTCCCCATCAGTAACCTCGCTTCTTCATTGCTCCGTGCAACCTGCAGCTTTCGTCCTTTGTGTTAAGGCATCTAAGAGCAACGTGACACAATTCCCAAGAGATGGTTGTAATTGGAGTAATGTTTTTTATTTTTGAAATGTTTCTTTCATTTTATTCCTACTGCAATTGTTTCTTGAGGCACAGAAACTTGCGGCCTGCGGGATCGCAGCCTCACCCTGCTGGCCCCTGCAGGGCGTGGGCAGGGAGCTTCATTCTCTGTGCTCTCCTCCCTGCCCAAACGAAGGTTTCAAGCCACCAGATCTTGTTACGCGCTGTATTTTCTGCTCTCTGCAGAAGTATTTACAGACGCCCAACTTATTCCTTCATCTCTTATTCAACTGATGCAGTCTCTCACTACAGTGTGCATTCTGCAATGCTTCCATCCATACTTTCAGCCTTCTTTGTTGCTGTTCTGCTTGAATTGCAAACTTAAAAAAAAAGTAATAAAAATATGTATTCTGGAAGCAACTGCACTGTCCTGGACCGCAGTGACGAAGGTTCCTACGTGACATTTCCATCTGTTCCAAGAAACATGAAGTCTGCCCTCGGGGCCTAATGCTGCCTGTTCAGCAGAGTCTGTCTCTGCATCCTGAGACCCGTTCTGGAGTCGGGACTTGCTCGGGAACGCCCCCATTCCCACACGCTTCATGTCTGAAACACACCCTTGTAGCCAGCCCAGCTGACACTCCTTATGCCTTATACTTTGGATCACTTCCTCATCAACTCCCTCTTTCTTTGGATTTCTCTCATCTGAAGTTTTTAATTGTTATTTTTCAGCTCACCAAATGTTCCTATTCACCCCATTAGCAACAAAATTGCTTTCTTGGTCCAAAACCTCAGTATTTCAAGACTTAAGCTGTGAAATCAAAAACATCTGGCCTAACTGATCTCCTCAAGTTACAAGTTACTTTAGCTAGGAACAATGTGCAAGCATCTTCACTGCATCCAAAATCCACCAAACTAAAAGAAATAGGTGCTTGGTACAGAACTACAACTGACAAAGAAAGATCCCCTGGTTTTCAATAGCCACAGCTGCTCCAAGCTGCAGCCCTGGCACCCGAATCATTATTCGGCATTGCAAGAAGCACTCGGAATGCTAATTCCACCCATTCTCCTCGCCATTTCCCGCGTGGGCCAGCTCTAAACCCATAACCAAGCAAACCTGGGGCACACAGGACGCGCAGCAGCGCCTGTGCCACTGCGCAGACCTGGGCACGCTCAGGAGGCGCTGCGGCCGCGCAGATCCGGGACATCTCCACACCGACCCTTCCCGCGGGCAGAGCGGCGGGACGTTGTCCGAGCCGGGGAACGCGGCCCCCACATCGCACACACCCGCCAGCACGCGGCACGCGCATCGCGCGCTCCCGGCGGATCGTGGCTCCCGCTGGATCGCAGCTCCCAGAGCGCAGCCCCCACTGGCACGCAGCTCCCCTCAGAGCCGGCCCGCGCAGAAACGGGCCGCGCAGCGGGTCCCTCAAACAGGCCCCAAGCGTCTCCTGCTTCTCCTTAACTGAAAGCCAAAGCCACGAGGGACGAAAGGAGGAAAGCGCATGGTCAGCGCAAGGCAAACGAAGGCCCTGCTGCACGACCAGGCACCAGGCACCCGTTCAACACCCTCAAGCTGCTGACAGCAGAACTACTGGCTCCGCGGTGGGTCCGTGGAGAGCAAGGGCAGCTCCCGTTAAACCCAAGTGGTGTGCGAGAGCAAAGCGAGCGCGGGGCGGCTGCAGCGGCCTCCTCGGCCCGCGCGCACGGGCTGGCCGCAAGCTGCTCCCTCCGCTTCAGCGCCATCCTCGCAGCAGTTCTTGTCCCCAGCCACAGGCAGTCAGGGTACCGCAGTACACGATCTTTGTCTTCAGGTAAATACAATTACTTGATTTGGACATTTTAAAAAGGAATTTAGGTTTCATCAAGCAACGCTACGTTGTCCTTTCAAAACACAGGTACATATACGCTTTGTAACAGAGCAAGCACATAAACCCTCCAAATTAGAACAGCTTGTAACAGCACATGCAAGCCCCAAGCCCAACAACAAGAGACTGCGGAAGACATTTTGAGAGATTGTGTTTGTTTTTTTCTGATTTTAAAGTGCTATAAATAATGTTCTTCCTAAATCTCAAGCTTGTTAAATCTAGCAGTGTGAGGTTTCACTCGCTCATGCCACATGCTGACGAAAAATAAGGTTATTCATTCTATTACACTTTGCAATACTCTCCCATGGACAGAAAATGAAGTCCCATTAATTGAGAGATTAGAATTAAAGTCTATGGGGGGGGAGAAAACAAAACAAAAAAACCCCTCACACTACTGTACCATTCTAAATATGAAAAATCATCTTTCCATCTTTGTACTTTATTTTGCGTGTATTACGATTGCCTAAGCAGGCGGGTTGTCTGCTCTAGAACATGAAGACAGGATCTCCTGGGTAAGGCAAAAGTAACTGCAGGAAAACACAAATCTACTTTTAACTATGGGAAATCCATCTCTGACAGTATGGAGGGACTGTAGATTCCTGGGTCAATAAAATCACACATTAATCATTTTTAAATGTTAACTACAGTAGATTTTACACTTTTACTTCAGGCCACATTCAAGAAAAACCCTCTGCAATTCTTATTGCACAATGTTCAGGTGTTTTTCCAATTAAAGGCACTTAGCTTCCCTATCTGGATATGACATTACACAGTCGGCATTTTTATGACAAATGAGACGACTAATTAAATGACAACAAATCCAACATCCAAAAGCCATTTCCAGACAAGAGCAGAGTGCAGAGCTGCAGGCCAGTGCTCAGGGGCAGCTCGTGTCTGGGAACTGCCTTTCCTACACCTCGTGCCGGCGGCAGCGCAGACACCAAGGCCCGCAGGCTTTGGGCCCCAAACCAAACGTCGTGTCACTGCATCTCCACTCCTCGGGTCCCATTCGGCGAGCTCAGCAGATCTCTCTAGCCCACAGATCACACCCATGGGAATTACACTTTTATAGTTGTTAAATACTCAACCAGGATTCTCACCAATTTAAGCCCAATTACAAATGCTCAGTAGCATATTTGTTAGAAGAAAAACAGTTGGAGAGAAGTGGCCACAAAGGCAAGAGGCATCCGCAGGGCTTGCGGTTCCCTGCGCTCCGGGCACCAGCATCATCCCAGCACCCACCTCGTGCAAGAGCAGCCCAAACACTGCCAGACGCACACGACCCCCACTCCCTGCGCCAAAGAGCGGCTCAGCCCAGCACCTGCCGGGGTTCAGGAGCACAAACCCCTCATAGAGCGCCTCCGGACCCCACAACGAACAGCAGCAAGCAAGGCAAGGAAGAAAACCAGCTGCTGCTTTCGTTTAGCTTCATTTCATGTATCTGTCAGCGAACACCAGAACATTTCCTGTAAAGGCAAGAGCTTTCCCAACCAGCAATAAATGCAGAGAGGAAAGACACTTTTATAAGATAAACCGGAGTTAAGTCTGTTTGGTCTATTTTTTTTATAGTTATTACAAACCCAGATTCCAAAACATATAAAAAGGGAAGAAGCATCTCTGAGGTGACTGCACAGCTGCGCCTGCACCCTCTCTCTATATGGACACCAGGACAAGTTTAAATCACATGCAAAATGTGCATTAATGTTAAATCATATGCAAAATGTGAAATGAGGACACTGGGGAATCATTTAAGACATTTGACATCCTACACTTAAGCTACAACATAAAGGCCCTTCTTCCAAGAGGGTCTTTTTTTACATCATTAATATCAAAACAGAGGTATTGGTTATGGTACCAAGTAAGATATTCTTTATTTTGAGAATATTCAGTGACTACTATACTATTACACAAAAACATTGGTAGCAGATGCCTCATTAATACTATATTAACAGAGCAACAGTTTTGAAGAATATCTATAACTATTCAGAGTGCTCTTCCATACTGTTAACACCGTATGTTCTTCCAAAAAGCCAAGATTTACACTCCAGTTTCCCAGAAAATTAGGCTGTGGTTTGTCAATTTGCAATTCCAGGAGTATTCTCAGGGGTTATACAAAATGAACCGAAGAACAAGCCTGCTGCCTGTAGCCTTAAGTGTGCTACACTTCTAAATGAAAATCTGCACGTACCTTATAAAATGCAACACGCTTGTCATATCAGATCCCTGAAGTTAAAAAGCATTTCAATATATTGTTTTCCTACACAAAGCACCTCCAAAGGACAGTTATCTTTTGCAGTGGAAAGCTTTGGCATACTTTTTTTTTAATAGTATTTGAGAGACTAAAAAGCAAGTCTTTTTAGTGAAATAATACAAACTGTCTTTTAAAAATAGCTATGACCTGCAATAAGTATCAAAATGACCACCTCCAAGGCATGAACCCCGCATGCAGCCAGCTGCGCCCCACAATAATTCAGTTGCTGCATCTGTTTGGAGCTGCATCTGTTTGCTGCATCTGCGGCAACTCCTACATCCCCAAGTGAAGTGAGGATTTACCACAGCTACCCAGGAAAAGCTTAGTCTAAACTTTCAACTGCAAGGCAATTCCAGTTGTTTCAGGTGTTGGACAGCAAGCTGGTCCTGCCAGCTACGAGAGGGGAAGGAGCATCTACAGCCATGGGAAGGAGCAGGACTTTTTCCATCCTTGCTTGGCTTCAAAGCCCTGCAGAGAGGCTCTCAGTACCTCCTGCACTCAGAGCTGCTATGGGGAGTAGCAGCAGCTCCTGGGCATCAGGCAGGCTCTGCCCCAGTGCTCCCATTACTCATACGTGCTGTTCAGCTGCACCAGACGACCAGAGCTTCTGCTTTCTTTAACTAAGAGGAGCTACAACCCATTCATAAAAAAACAAAACACCCACACATGCACTTTCCAGGCAGACAGGGACAAAACAACCTGACAAGAAAAAAATCTTGCGGCCTGCTAAAGGTCTATTTGTATGTCAACCCAAGCAAATAGAAGGAAGAGGTAACTCCTTCCTGCACTAGCCACGCACATGCGAACATTATCAGCTGCACAAAGACCCTGGCCCAAGAGAGTTACACTGAGGGGTGGAAAAGGGACACGCGTGACTGCAGAACCAACAAGCAGAGCGCACCCGGCGTGTGCGGGTTTCTCCAGTGATGCTGAACTAGAAATCCCTCCAACTGTTCTGCCCCAAATAACTTGAAGCTTTCTTGATTGAACAATAATTAGGTAATTATCAGCACAAGCTTCCTCAATTAACTGGGGATATTAAATTTTTTAAGGAATAATCTCAGAGTAACATTATATTTAGATTTAGTCTGCTCTTTGTGTATGAAACTTTAATTTGAAAAAGCATGGCATGTACACTCCCCAGTCTAAGAGAAAACACGCATTTGGACAGACACTGGAAGGTTTCAGTTATTCCATAAATTTGTACCAAATACACCAAATATTCTAGGGCTCAAGTTTAACAATAGCCAGAACATCAGGAAACAGAAATGCCAGAACATCAGGAAACAGAAATGCACAATCAGGACTCCCAAATAATACTAATGCTACCATCTTTCCACAGCACAAGCAAACTTACAAAAGAAGCGGATCTTTTAAGACTTTACTCTGACCTAAATCAGAATTGCAAGTGTTAAATTATATCCCGAAAACAAATATTTATATTTATTTTACCTCTTACTAAAAGTACTACACAACTTCATTTAAACATTATAATTTCCATCTTTTGGAGGCTTGCTGTCAAGTCCAAAACCCACACATAACAGCAAAGCTGAGTGTTTCAGGGGTCATAAGCATTTTTCCCCTCAGTTACCATTAAAAGAATGTTTCTTAATTATACTGTTAAATCATGAAGTACCTGGTATCAGCTGCCTTAACAAAGCATCTACACTAAATATGAAATCAAAATTTGAACCTGTAGCAGCAGGAGGATCCTCAGGTCTGTCAGCAGCAGAGGAAGGCTCAGCATCTTCAACTTTTTCTTCTTCTAGGCTAGCATCCACCCCGAGTACTGCAGAATGTAATGCATCTCCAGAAGATGCTTCCTCACAGAAATTTTGGTCAGCTTCAACAGGAATTCCTAACTCAACTAGAAGGGAGGAAAAAAATTGAATGAATAAAAGGTACACCAAAGCACATACCAACATGTGCATCCATCATATGACAGGAGAGACGAATACACATTCACAGTCAGATTATTTGCTGTTATATTAGCATAAAGCTTTAAAAAAATCAAAAACAAACAAAAACCCCACACTATAGGTACCTGTAGCAACCCTCTAAATTTTCAACTGCTTAAACTCGCAGAGGCTGCTAGTTCAGCACAGCCTGATATAGGCTAGGTCTACTCAAACAATTATCAGAGATTCTCCTGTGAGGAAAAGGCAATGACAAGAAGGTGGAAACTACTTCCACGCTGCCTAGTACAGAAAAAGAGAGCCCTTGTGTTTGTCTTAGTGTTCAACGAGTTGATTAAACTGTAATTTAACTTTTAAACTACTTCTGAACTCAAAAGAACATAATAGAAAAAGAATACAGAATATAAAAAAAAAAAAAAAAACATCAATGACATAATTTTCCCAAGCATAACCCACAATCTCTTTAACTCAGTTTCTTTAAAACCAGCAGGGCTCTCCTGTGCCCTGCAGCCAAGGATGCAGCTAGTTATGGGCTCCCTACTACACGTGGGAAACGCTAGTGTTACGGAAAGAGGTGAAATCAAAAGCAGAGGAAGGGCAATCAGTGTAGCAGAGATCAAAATAAGCTTTCCTGGGGTTTACCCTGCACTGCTGCTGAAATCAGGTTTGTTTTAATTGCAGATATATAATCTGGAGGTTATGCAAGTGAAAATACAGTGTTTGTAACAACTAAAAGCCTTCTTTACCATTTTATGTTCAGGACATAACCAGGAAGCTACTTACCCTTCTCAAGTTCCTTTGGGTTAGATACTGTATCTTTCACAGTCTGAATTTCTGTTGAAGTTGTTGTGTTGTGATCTGTATTTTCAATCTCATGGCTAACACCAGATGAGAGTCTTGAAGATCGCCTTCTAATCTGGTCTCTCTCATGATTATCTGAAGAGTTTTTCAATTTTTCCTGAGCTAAAAAACAAAAATCTGAGATACTAGGTAGCTCACATGCACATTTGAAAGACTTCTTGCACAGTAACAGTTTGAAGCTGTTTTAATGACCGAGTTTAACAGCAGAAGTTAAACAGTTCTCCTAACTAGGCTTCTGTAAAAGCTACGCTCACATTCACAAATAGATATACGCACAAAAACGAGGCCTAAATATTTTGATACAGGTTTCTTAATGTTTCAACTGCGCTGTGAGTTACAGATAAAGCGTGAATACAGATGTCTTACTGATAAAGCGTTGCTTTCCACAGCAACCGTCCCAGTGACATGTTCGATATGAGATGCTAAAACAGACAGCTCAGACACAAACAACCCTGACCCGACTATGCTGGGTAATACATGAACTGCAATTTTTACATTTTCTGGTCCTCTGGAATGTAAATCTCTTTAGCTCTTCCTCATCTCTGTCTGCGATAGTACCATAGACGATAATTTTATTTCTTGATCAACACTCTGAAGTTCCTCAGCATCATTGTACAGTATATTAAGACGAAGTAGTAGCTATCAGATTGCAGTAACATGAATATATACACTATTAAAAAATGAAAATGCTTTCTGTTTGCCTTTTTAAGCAATGTGGTAGACGGTTCATATAATAAGGAAGAAAAAAACCCACAGAGTTTCTTAGAAAAAGGATTTTTTGTCTGTCTAAATATTGGACAGAATATAACCACTCCTGCCCTTAAACTCTGTAAATTTCTGCATGAAAGCTGTCAGCCCGTGCAGGGCCCCTCTATCCAACCCAACTTTTAGAAACTGGTAAAAGCCTTCAGCTATAAACAAATGGCCAGTTGAAGAAAAGCGGGTGCTGCCTTTGAACCATTTTTGTAACACATTCCATGGTAAATATTAAGACTTTCTTTAAAAAAAAATCCTCTTAAGCTTCTGAAACTTATTTGAACGGTTACTGTGATAGCTCAACACCAAAAATACTCACACAAATTTTTATCAATCCTGGGACGCTTCGCTGGAACTTCACCTCCTTTAGGTATTTTCCGACGTCTTAACTCTAAAGTTATGGGCTGCAGCCTCTGAGAACTTTGCTCTGTATATTTACATAGAGAACAGAAAGTTGACTGCATCTGAAACTGGAAAACTACTAAAATAAGTTCCTAAGTGTCATTATTTATTCCGTTATAAGAAGCGTCTCCACCCCTAGTTTAACCTGGCTCCCCCATGTCCACACAACAGAACTGAATCCTATTGCCAGCACATTTTACAGTTATTCATGAAGATTATTTGCCTAAAACCGATCTCTGAGCAGACCATTAAAAACCTTTAAATCTGAAGAACAAGTATGCTCTCAACTGTCTTGAAGCTTGAGCAAAAGTAAGATAAGAAAAAGTCTAAACTTCTAGAGACTCTGAGCCTGCAAACAGAACAGCAAAACTTCATTCTCTCATGTAAGTTTATAAGGACTTAGACAGTTTGGTCTGAGCAACTTATGTGCAGCTACATACCTGTTGGAGGAGTTATTGGTGGCCTTCCACGTTTCCGTTTAGTTTCTTTTACATTTTCCTGTGGACTCTTTACATTGTCATTCTCGGGCTTCTTCTCAACTTGTGTATCTACTGAATATTCCATATCATTCTCTGATATATTCTCTTTATCTTCTTTTCCATTCTTAGCTATATTCTTCTCTGAGCCCTTGCCTTTTTCTGAGATGACTATCAACTTTCCCTCTTTGTCAGGTTGCTTAACCCTTTTCTCAGTCTTTAATGTCTTTTCATCCTTGTTTTTCTTTGCATTATCTGTTGCTTTCCTCTGTTCTTTAAATTTCTCCCGCTTTTCAGGAGATGACGGAATTTCATTACCTCTTTCTTTAGGCTTAGCATTACCCACGATAGTCTAGAAGGAAGAGAATGTGACATGAAAACTAACTTCTTGCAACCTGGAGGTCCTCCCTTTTGCCCCACCTCCTCCCCCCCCTTTTTTTTTTTGATCAGTTTTCAAAGGAAAAAAAGCACACGCCCCTCTATTGCCACCAGAACATTAGAACCTGGAGGCAGCTCAGTTGTGAAGACCTACAGAGCAGACACATAATGGTTTTAACAGGATAACATAAATACTAGGGAGCCATGTGACACAATTTTGAGAAGCAGCAGCGTTACTTACTCTTAGTTACTAAAATTCCTAATCAAGTTACACATTCTAACTTTATGTCCAATGTAATGAAAATTTCAATCCTTCACACACCTTTGTCTAAGAAGGAATTAGTCACCACTACCATTAATAAAATTCCAGGTACACAGTGAGACACTGAAGAAATCAAAAGAAATACTTAAACTGTAAATCTGAGGAAGAATTATGAGGTTGCCTTCACAGTTTAGTTAGATTTAGTCCCCATCAAGTTACTGATACTACATTCAAATGTATTATTGTTTTATCATATACACATACATATATTTCTTTAAATGGCACAAAATTAGGAAGAACAGCCCTGTATCCAAGCTCTCTGCTAGGGAATGCCATGGGTCGCTTTCCTTAGCTGGTCAGATCCATTTTTAAATGGTGCAGTGAGGGCTGCTTAGGTTTTTTTCCCCCTCTTTCAATGACTCAACTGCAGTCTCAGGACTCTCCCACTCCAACAGAAACCTCCTTTTGATTTTGAGTCTAGATTATTCTTCTCTATGTTTGGCCTTGTGTTAACAAGCCTTGTGTTAACATTGGCTTTAGTTTAACCAACTTCCCTCTTCCTGTTCCTGTTCATTAATTGCTTCAAGTTATTAGGCAACCAAGCTCCTTTCAGCCATAGTACTGCTATGCACAGCAGGCTTAAAGGAGACAACCGGAGAAGACTTTGGACAAGGATCACAGGACTAGAAAGGCTACCTCTTTGTAAAGAAACTGGAACAGTTGATTTAGGTTGCACCAAGTTCTGAGACGACATCTCATCTGCTCCTGTACAATCTCGCCTCTTCCTATCTGTATGTGGATTCATAAACTGATGCACTGCAAGACAGCAGTTTCTAGGCCAAAGGCCCAAGAAATTGAGGCAATAAAATGGTCAATGTGCATATCTGCTCCACCTCCCATGAGATCATTTTAACCACACTCAGCAGAGAATAGACATGAAATAATTTTTTCTTTCTTCAAAGGAAAAAAAACTACCACAGCAGTCAAACTTGGGAACTTACAAATTAACCAAAAACCTTCAAACATTACATTGCACCAGCTGTGCTGCTTGCAGAACAATCCTATGTGAATAGAGCAGGAGAGATCACAACATATCTGAAACATCTTAATCAAGTCTCAAAAAACTGATCAGTACACACCCTAAGCCCGGGTTATCTGTTGATGTGATGAGTTCTTCAAAGCCGTCCTTGCACAAAAACACTCACACTGCACAGGCAGTCAGCATTTGACCCTCACTGTCTGATGCAGCTTGTTATTCCCTCTCTGTAACAGCAGGGGAACACTGCCACTGAAGAGGGCCGCCTTATTCTATTACTCTTTAAAAATCAGGCTTTTAAACAAATTTAAAAAAGCTACAAGTATTCATGACTTCAGTCTTTCCTACATTAGGCTGTATCTAAATCTATACCTTAAACTACTTACATTCACAACTGAGTCCTGCATTCTCAAGTGGCTGACTTGTTTAAAATTTCCTAATGAGCTTTGATAACAAATAAAAATAATTTCTCCTAGTATGGTTTTCATGCCAAAGGGCAAAATAAAACATTGTAATAAAACTAATTTCTCAAGTTAAAAGAAATTTCCAGCCAGTGGTTGTACTGAAAAGAAAACTCAAATTCCTTTCAAAAGGAAAGACATAACAAAAGCCATATGGAAAGTTCATAAACTCTCTAAAGGAGACCAAATATTGTGCCATTTTTTTCGCCCTAGCTCCTGCAGATTGAGCTGCAAAAGACCTGCTTTCTTTAGATTGCTTAATTTAATAGACTAGGAATATTTCTCATGGTCATGATAAGTCTTCAGGTAGTTCCCTTGTGAGTCTTAGTCTATTAGTTAAATTATTAGTATTTGAAACATCACTTTAGGGCAAATCTGAAACAGTTTTTCCCCCTCACAGTTTGGCAGATACACAATCTGCAGAACACCAAGGAACGGCAGGCTCCTCAAGGCAGTGGCAGATTTAAATTGTACTTTTCAATAATACATTATTATTGAGAATAATAATGTTTGGACTTCTTTCTGTTTGGAAGAAGGTCCACGTCAGTGTTCAAACTTTTGCTTTTAGTTTTCCACAAGAATAAATCATGCCTGAAAAAACACAGACTACAGACACACCACAGGAATGTGTTGGCAGGATGTGAACCTTAAAACCATTCCTGTAACGAAAGTTGTCCAAAAGCAAATACCGAATGCTTAGAAAGTTCTCCAGGCCACAGGAGAGCCAATCCTGTCAGTCGTTCCTGCGCGTCCAAGCACAAAAACTGCCAAACACGCAAAAACTAGCATTTCTTCCTTATTTTTAACTGCTCACCTTCCATCACTAGCTGAGGTTGAAGTCACTGTAGATAAGGGTAGCAAAGCAGCCAAATCACTAGCACAGAATACAGCTAGAGAACAGCACTGTTATTTCCAGGCTGCAAACTGAAGGGTTACTGGACAACTTCCTTGAAGGGCTCAAAATAACCAACTAGTTCCTCTAGGAAAGGCTGATCTCATAGTTTCCATCCACTCAATTTTTGATATATATATTTTAAACTAATTGTTAATAGCTAAAACAACTGCAGTGTTTTACAATATCCCACCCCTGCTCTACTGTACAGACTCTGTGCATACTCTGAATCTTCCACTGATTTTACTTCAAAGAGTACATTCATGAGACCATGAAACTGAGAACTTCCTGGGTCATGCCATGATTTGCATCATCTTTTCATTTTAATGGCTTTCACCTCAGACACACTGCATGCCAGCAGTAAAAGAATTAAACCCTCGATTCCTGCTTCTGCAATGAAGCCAACCTAGTTGCTTGAGCTGCCTGCTTTAAAACATGCCAGCAGCACGAACACATTACTTACCTGGTCTTTGGAAAAAGCTTTGACATGAATGTTTTTGACAGTCTGAACTACACCATCATAAAATTTCACAGTATATGTACCTAAAATTTGAAAAACAAAGCACAGCAATTTAAAGATCAGAAGTTATCTAACAGAACGACTGGCTGCAGTTGCACTACTGAAGCTGCACATTCAGACCTAAATAGCAGCTTCCTTATCAGCCTTATTGGAAGGCTTGAACAGCAGAGATTTCTCTTTACAGGCCACGTAAGGGAGGAATAACAAAGGATTTATTTATAATTATTATAAACATAAAGGTACACATTTTAGGTCAGAGTTGCTCCTTAGACACACTTTCCTGCCCAAGCCCCAAAATACTTAAGATAATCTGAGGGATAATTGCAAATGATTTATTTTCTTGCTCATAGAACTTTTATAGCTGCTGTAGACAAAGTATTGTCCTTCGCAGTTAATTACTGATATTCAAAAGAGGAAACTTTAAAATTTTTCTGTTTGTAAAGAATTTTATTGAAGATTTCTTAAGTTTTAACACAGCTACATGCATCTTTACATTGAATTTAACAGCAAAGAAACCACTTTCCCCAAATATATTCTTATAGCAATTATTGCTGCCACTGTAAGTTCAAGCACAGATATTCACTTAGCAACATGTGGGGAGGGAGGGGAAAAAAAGGTCTTTCCTATGAATTGAAACCAGAAAACAGTAAATGGGCTGCTACATCAATGCTCAGACGTTGCTGTCAAAGAAGGTAGCCAGCTTTAACAGAGAGGTAACACACAAGTCTGTGCTGCACATAGCAAAGCACTTAGCAGGATACTCATGGTTCTAACTAATGAATAATTCCAACAGTCAGCAGTGATGGCCACAGCAAAGGAAGGAGAGGTGAGGAACAGGAGTTACTTCCAGAGAAAGAGAAGAAAAACTCTACTGGTTCTTTCTCCACAAGATCTCAACCATTTCTTCTAAAAAGCTTTAAAAATAACTGAATTGGATCAGCAGAAAAATTTCATAAAGCAAAAGCACACCAGCTCGTGCCAAAGCAAATTAAGGGAGATTTAATGCAACTATGTGAATTCTAACTACACACTTAATAATGGCCAAAAGAAAAATCACCATCAAGAATATAGAAGCATACCAAGGAGCATTCTGCAGATTAAAGAGTCTAGGCTTTTCACGGGAGCATAGAAACTATGCTGGAAGGGTTTTCTAAATAGCCACAAATAAATGAGTTCAACTGTGGTAAAGCTGAGAGAATTGAACCTGTTCAGCCTGGAGAAGCCTGAGGGGGGACCTGAGCAGTGTCTATAAAAACCTCAAGGGAGGCAGTGAGGAGGAGGGGGCGGCCTCTTTTCAGTGGTGATCACTGATAGAACTAGAGGAAACGGCCACACACTGAAGCACCAAAAGTTCCACAGGAACTTAAGGAAAAAATTCTTGACAGTGAGGGGGACAGAGCCCTGGCACAGGCTGCCCAGAGAGGCTGTGGAGTCTCCTTCTCTGGAGATGTTCCAAACTCGCCTGGACACAGCTTGTGCCACGTGCTCTAGGTGACCCTGCGTGTGCAGGATGGACTAGAAGATCTCCAGAGGTCCCTTCCAACCTTAAGGATTCTCTGATTCTGTGTGGTAGCTAAGCCATGATAACCTTCAAACCAGAGATACCAGCTCCCGCTCCAGGCAGCCTGTTTCAGGGATGCACTGCTAGGGGAAAGGTGTTTTGGGTTGTCTGGTCAGAGCACCCCTCCAGACACCGGGCTATGCACACATCCATCTGTCATAAGCCCCTTAACTGTAAATGTGCTCTATAGCTTCCTGTGCAACAGGCAGAGGGCTCAAGTTCTCAAGAAGGTGCTTATCCAGCTACCCACATCAATAAAACACACAGAGAGGAAACAGAACATTAAAATCTTAGCAGAGGGGAAAGAAGAATAAAAAAAAAAAATCCGTTTTGGTTTTAAAATCAAAGAATTACATTTTGGAGGACAGTATGAATAGTTAAAGGAAATGGCACAAGAAAATATGCTCCAAAATTAAGGCCTTGCTCCTAGGTAGATTCTTTAATGCCAATTTGGTTGAACTCCTCTCACAGTCTTGGGCTACTAGATAAAGCCTGATTTCCAGTTTGCTGCACAAGGGGCTGCTGATTTTATTTAGCCTACGCCTCTGAAAGTTTATTCACGTTACCGTTTTCACCTTTTGTGCATCTCAGCAGAAAGATCTGTGACCAAGAAAGCATCTTGCAAAAATATAAAAGGTTAGCTTAAAAAGTTAATAGACTAAAATATGTATTCAAAAATTTCTCACAGGAATTTTGTCTGCTATGTTCTCTCCATCCAATCAAAAAGCTTGGAATGAAATTCAAAATGCAGTAGTAACAGGCATGACAAAAGCAAGAGCGGCTCCTTACCGTCTTTGTTAACAGAAGTAACTTTGGCTGGATAAAAGCGACAGTCCGACCAGCATGCCAATACTTGATCATTTATATGAAACCCCTAAAAGACAGTATTTAATAGTATTTTCATTTAAGAAACAATAAAACATATAAATTAATTAAATCAAAATGATTTGATTCCCAATATTTAAGATATAAGTCACAGAACTTATATATGGTAGCTAACGCAGCAACAATTAAATGCTTTAATACATCTGAGTGGTCATAATTCACCTAAGTGCATATTAAACTGGTACACACACCAATGCTCTATATTTGCTACTTACTGCACATCCTTCTTCCTCGTGTAATCCTTCTTTCCTTAACTGTATTTTCTCTAAGGGACGCAAGTAAGGACTGTCCCAGCAAAACCATTCATCGTATCTATGGTTCCAGCGCTTGAAATGGATAAGTACTTTCCCTTCCTCATAATCAATTTCTTCAATGTGAGCTGGATACCTGGAGAACAGTAATTAATATCAAGTAAGAACAAGTACATCTCAGTTACTCCAGCTACAGTGCACAATATTACACGTAAGTGGCCTTCTGAACTATCAAAAACCTGAGTATCTGAAGACTATTTGATCAGCTGTAATGGGAACTAAAGTTAGCACACCTAACATCTCTACAGTCTTAATATTATTACACATATCTCTTGCATGAGCAATAAAGCTATTAAAAAGGATTAAAAGGTCCAGCACAGAACGATCCCCGAACTGAACTGCGTGAAGGCAAACATTGGTTGTATGAGGAGGGCGCAGCTGAAGGGGCTCTTCCTCTCTACATTTCCCCCTTCCGCTCTAGGACTAGGGACTGAGAAAAAGGCTAAACTTTGCTATATCCAGCATAAGTGTGCAAAACTGATAGCTGCCTTAAAGGCAGGAGGAAAGGGCCAGGTAGGAGAGCCTCAAAGATGAAGCCAGTGGGAATAACAAGAGCTATTCCACATGAATATACTCTCAGATGCAAACGTACTAGCCTTTGTAACGGATACAACATAAGTGCTCTGTTATAGCTGTATTTTTTTTTTGTAGACAAGCTTTAGAAATACTCTTTTGCTAGACCACATACTACAGCTAGAAAAAAAAAAGAAAAAACCCTAACTTTGCAGCATATAACCAGACCTGAAGACATGTCTCTAAAACTTATCAAGTACATCAGTTAATGTGGCAGAAGACATTACCTAAACCTCAACTTTCAACAAACAAAGTATTTACACAATTATGGTGACAAGCCAGTCATTTCAGTTCTCTTATCAAGGACAAGACCTGGAGGTTGATACACTCATTCCTCTTAAGAGATACCCATCAATTCATGCCAATGACCTTCTGCAGAACTTCTAGCTGAGGTTCTGAAGAACCTGTAGTTGTAAGTCCTATGTCTCCCAGCATCTAGCAGGCCCAATAAATCAGATTGAAGCTTTATGTTCTCAAAGATGAAACCCATCTTCAAAGTCCCAGGACTTTTAAATTATTACTATGGGATTCAGAGGTCAAACCCAGTAGCTTCCAATTACGAAGACCTTACAGACTATGCATTTCTTTAATTGCATTGGTAATTTGAAGACTTCAGTAAATGTTTCAGAATCAGCATTATCACAGCTGAAGGTAACATCATGAATTAAAGTTCACCCCACTGCACCAAGAGCACCAGAACATGTGGATCAAGCATAGGATCAAACCTGGCACTAAAAATAAAATTCGAACTCAACAAAACTGAGACTTAAATGCAGTGTTTTAATGTTTTAGGTCTATCATTTTACAGTCATGCACTGATGAAAAGAAATGCTATCTACTCATAACTGAAGTTCTTCAGCAATTACGGCCTGGGTCCAGAAGGGAGACACAAGTGAACAAACCACCACGCTTTGCATTGCGGCCGCACGCTCGGGCCCTCCTTACCGCTGGGTGCCACGTCCGTCCTGCCTTAGATTGGCCCAGAATGCTTTCAAAATATGTGGAGCTAAAGCAGTTTGGAGAGAGGATGGCAGATGGGAGCTCCTGAAGACACAAGCATCTCAGCTTCGACAGCACAGATTCTGACCCACAATAGTACCTTGCATATCAGCAGGCTCTTGACTTGTTCTAATACACTACAACAGTCATCTAAACAACACCCACATGAAACAGCACTAGGCACAGACATCCAACCCACAGGAAACCTCCTTGTAAGGCCTTCTGAAGACTTAATCTAAAGACATAAAGATGCAAGACAAACCCTCTTAGCCTCCAGTGCACTGAGCAAGTTCCATTCTGAAAATATGTTCCAGATAAAAACCCTGCTATTAATCCCCCATCTCAGACAAGTTGAGAGGGGCTATGGAGAGAGATCAGAACAGGTCTAGAGAGAGAGTCTGTGCGAATTAAAAACACCAGCCAAGATCTGCCTGCCTTTAGGACATAAATCTTTCTTACTCTGTCCATAGCTACAACAATCACCAAAATCACTGCTTTCACAGAAATTTAAGGCAGTCAACTGGTATCTAAGACCTCAAAGACAGTCTCTTGGCAGTAAAAAATATCAAATCTATTAGATGCCATGCATTTCCTTTGAGAGTATCCAAGTCCTGCAGAGCCCAGTACAACCAGAGGGTAAGAATCCACAGATCCTCAGTGAGAGACCAGCAGGAAATAAGTCCTTGCTATCAGGCCTACAGTGGGTCTAGGGCTCATCCAGATTCCCAAAGACCCAGAGGGAAGCTGATGAAAACTAAGGAGAACTGGTTCAACATCATGCCAAACATCATTTAGGATATGTTGTCTGTCTCTCTGGGGAGACACATGCTAAAGTGGTAAGGGTCAAACAAGCTATATGATGCAAAACCACACCCTGCCTCATACCCAATTAAAGAAGGAACATCATCCTTCACATCAAGAACCATCATCCCAGAACCATGCACCAATATCACTATCTGTGTCTGTCCCACCTCACCTTCTGAAAACTCTCAGATAGAGAGTTAATTAATATACCTGCAAGAACTGCAAAAGACACCTGAGAATGAGACTAAATTTCAGCCTGGTCTAGAGCAAATGGAGACAAACCAGAGCCAGCTCCTGGGTAATACCCTGAAAAATTCTAACAAATCTTGCCTTTCTAAAGCAACCATCATCCACCAGTAGTCTGTCCCATGTTCCACTGAAACATTAAGTCACTAAGACACTATGCTAGATGCATTCATGAGCCTGGAACCTTCCCAATGCTACCTTCTTTTGGGACACAAACACCATAGTGCTGTCCAGCACCTGGCAACTTCAAGGTTAAAGAGAAAGGGTCACAGGCTCTCAAGAGCTCAGTCCCATGTGTTGAGCCTCATCAGGGGGCACACATCCCTACAGAACTACAGAGAAGAGGAACAATACCCCATACCCCATGGGGCAAGAAGCCTTTAAATACCTCGGGTGGAGGCAACTAAAGGCAGGCCCTCTTGTTTAATCAAGAAAGCACCTATGGAATGACAAAGTGAAACACCTAAGCTGAAACCTAGCCTAGGGCATGAAGAAAGAGTACAGGTTGCCACCTGTCCCAGTAAGGTCAAACAGCTCCTCCTCCAGACCATGAAGGAGGCGTTTAGCTGACTGCACGGGGCTTCCAAGACTGTTAACTGATCCCAAGCAAGAAATCTCCCAATACCACTCTGAATACTGTTCTACCACGTCATAAAAACAAGCTGAAATTCTTGCCAACTTTGGGCAATTTATTTTTCAGAAAAATTCAAAGGGAATGACTGGCTTGTACCTTTCAAGGCCTTATGAAAAATGTGATGACTAGACATCAAAAAAGAGAAAACCAAGATGCACACCCTGGTGGGACTAGAGTTTCACTAGAAACACAAGGGCCGGTCAGGACCTCAAACAGCAGAACTCTGAAGGGCCGGGGCTATGACAACAGGCAACTCCAGACAACTGCTGCCAGAGCACAGCAAGCATTATGAAAGCAGCTTCTTTTAGATACAAGTGCAAACCCATCCCTTGCTATGAAGATGGGAATATCTGAAAATTCAAAATCAGGGTGCTAACCAGAGGAGTTCCTATCTCTTAGGTCAGGATTGGTTTGTCTCCTTTCTTTCCTAATTATGACACCAAATCATAATTTCAGTGAAGTCTTTTTTCTCCTGGAACTAGAACGGGACAATCTTTCTGCAGTCAAAGGAACGCCAAAAGGAAGCGAGACACCTTGGAGGACTGGCACTATGAACACATATGTGGTTTCCTAGCTTCTCAGTACTGGGACAGAGTCCTGACAATGACAGCAATTAAATCTCTTGACACTGACAATCTTTACCCTTAACAGGGTAGCAAAATACTCTTAAAAAATACTAATCTTGAGCTCAAGGCTGAAGAGCCTTAATCTGAATCAGAAGTCTCTTAATCTCCATTTTCCTCACGTAGCAGATAGAACAAAGTGAAAGATGTTGTTACAATAGGGTCACCACCTGCCTCCTACAATCGTCCAGCGCAGCCATCCTCTTTTCGTTATAGTGCAGTTGCTGCTTTCCAGTGCCAAGGGGTTTAAGTGATCCAACACAAACAATTCCAACAACTCAATTTCCCAGGGACAGTATGTGTACGTTAATGGATGCAGCTGATCCCTCTGGGATCTGCCAGGGTCCGCATTAGTGGAGTGGTCCCACCACGTCCTCTGGAACTCAGTACTCGGATGGATGCATGGAGGCACTGGCTGGTGGACAGGGCTCTTCCCTCTTTTGATGCTATCTGGTCAGCAAATGGTCATCGGGGACCATTCATGATAGCTTTGGATGGGCCAGTCAAACCCCCCAAAATGAAGCCAAGCAACAACAAACAAGGACTCACTGTACTCTCTGGAGTTTGAGTCCAGGAGATGACACAGATACACACCAGGACCTGAAATGCATAATTATTATGTTCCAGCAGACAACTAGATCCCTTTCATAAGGGATCTAAAGCTGCCCAATTCAAGTTCACTTTGCACAGTTAGTTCGCTTTTCACCCTTTTTCTCTTACACACAGCTGGGAGATGGCCATTACACTTGAACATCCAGGAAGCCCCAAGCTAATATTCCAAGACATGAGCCCTGGCCATGAAAAGACATGTAAATTGGACTCCAAGATTAAACACTTTTCCTCAAAGCACTACAGCCATCCGAGAAGCAATACTGGTCCTTCAATTGACTAGTGTGTATGGTACTAAGCACAGAAATGAAGGCCAGATCTCATTTAAAACAGGAGACTTCTGCTTATGTTTTACATGTCAAGATAACACAGTAATGCACAAGAAACACTTAAGACCTCTGATGGCCTAGCACTGGGAAGAGCAATTATCAAAACAGAAGTCTTGAATCCATCTGAAAAGCACATTAAAACCACACCAAGGAGTATTCCCATTCTCACTGTGGCAGGTGAAAATAAACACAGGGGAGATGGCAAAATCCTGTTGTCCTCCACAAGCCCACACCTTCCACGAGTGGTGGGCCTCGGTCTGTCACTACTCCTATTGTCGAGAGAAAATACACATCCAGCTCTGGTAACTTGTGGTTCACAGCTCCTAAAAACACGAATACATGTGGGTGACTGGTTAAGGAAATGTGAACTTTCTGACCCAGGGTTCAGACCAGCAAGCGAAAGAAAACTTGCAAAAATGGAGAGCCAATAACTAGGTTCTGAACTAAAGAGTGGCAAAACACTGCACAGAAGACATGAGTTTTCAAGAGCTGAAGAACTGCAATATGGCCAAAAAAAAAAAAAAAAAAAAAAAAAAAAAAAAAAAAAAAAAAAAAAAAAAAAAAAAAAAAAAAAAAAAAAAAAAAAAAAAGAGGGGGGGGGAAGAGGGAGAGAAGCAACAACAGGTGCTGTTTTTTTCTTTCACCCTATTTTGCAAATTTGCCTTATGAGAACTAAGTACTTGTATTTTTAGTCACTGTTTTTCTCCAAAGCAGTCAGATAGGTCACAAACCCCTTATGTGCCTTACTTAGAAAAAAAATAGATTAAACTATACCTCTAGTAAGCCTACACTGCATGTATTGTACAGACAGGTTTAGAAATCTCACTGCTGTAAACTTGCCAAGATCTCCCTGCATGCAAAAGATGTGAACAGATTCAAATTGAGGCCCTGCTGCTTTAATTCACATGGGAAAGACAACATAAAATACACTTTAATGTTTGTACTTTTCTTCTAAAGAGATATGTTTATTCATTTTTATAATTCCATTCCCCTTCCACCTGAAAAGTGAACAATATCTAGGAAGCAGCCTGAGGCATTTTGGACCCAGCCACGTACATCACTCCCTGCTCCCGGGATGCCTCGGTGGTTTGCAATGTGGTGACTTCTACAGCTCATCCTGCCTGCGGTTTCTAGAGGCTGAAGTACAACCAGATCTAACCCACAGAGACTCAAAAAATAAAAATCAACCATCAGTTGGTCAAACAACAGAGAGAAGATAACTAAAGGAACTAACAATGTCCAGTTGACACTCATATTCAAGTCCTTTACCCTGGCAGTTTTCAGTCTTGTATCCCATTCACTAAACATTATTAAATGCTAATTTGCAAGCTAACTTTCTAAAACAGACATAGTTAAAGGACAGACTACACCTTCCACTGCAGTTACGTGAGATAAACTTTTCTCAACTATGAGGCCTTCGAGGTAGACTTCAAAACAAACTTCTTGTTAGGAATGCGCACCCCTTTTCAATTCTTTAGATCTGAATTTAACTAAGTTTACCAATGAGCACAGACCACAACATTAAGCCTACGAATTCATAACAATGATGGAAAGGAAAGCAGTGAGGAGCTGCCTTGGGTTATCACAGACTGCAGAGGACTCACCTCTTCCTAGACTGCTCTGCGAGATGTGTATGGCACAGTGTTTACAGTGTGAATTAAAGAGCACTCAAGCCTGGAGCTGCACTACACTGAGGTTTAGCTCTTTCCCAGATGAAGACAGCACGGGTATGCTTCTTTTTAAGAGCCAGCACAACATAACAGCATTTATTGCCCATTTCAACCACTGGTATGTAAGCATTTCAAAATTAACTATTTTCCTATAAACTAGGACTCTAAATACGATACCAAAGTAAAATGTTTTTAAGATATTAAAGACTTAGCATTAATATAATATGAATTTTTTAAAAAATACCAGTTTTTTAATCTGTCACGGGCTTCCAACTGGGCTCCCACCTCAAAGTTGATCCCTCTTCTATTCGGTGGATGTTTTGTCATTTTGTAATAGCAACACTGCTGATTTTATTCCCCTGAAAAATGCAATTAAATATCAATCACTAATCAAGACACATACAAAAAATAAGCACCATACCCCCAGAAGCTAGGTGTTAAGGGAACTCATTATTTCTCGCTTGCAGGAAGTCACAGGGACAATTCCCTCTAATAAAGTGGATCCCAATGGACAGTGTGCATTTCACACATCATTTCAAATATATGTACAAAGTAGTAGCTACTGGCCCATAAAAGACTGAGGCTCAACCTTTGTCCACCAACCCCAGTTCCAAGTCAGTTAAGAACTGTTTGCAATCCAGTATTTATTCATGTCTGACATAAAGGTTTAATGATATTATTTCCCCCCACCCCTTCCAGGTTTTGATGAGGAATTCAGCAAACAGGTGGCAGAAACACACACAGCATCCAGAAAGCCTCCAAAAGCTATCACTTCAGTAAACTACTCATAACACTATGCCACTTCATCACTACAAATGCAACAGGGACACCAGAAATATGGAGTTATTTAATATTTTTAAAATATAACTGTCTACATCGTTTCCATTTGCACTGCTTTCTTTCCACTTCCCCATTTTCACTAGGAAGCAAAAATACTGTTCCTTGGAACAAGTTTCCAACAATTACATACACATTTAAGAATCTTGCCAAAATAGTATCATTCTTGAGGTACATTCAGTAGAATCTCCCAATTGGATTTTTTTTCCCTGAATTTGCATTAGCTGTGTCACACAAATTATGTCTTATTTGTGAAATTTTTAAGCTCACAACCTCCAAAATTCAAACACATTTTGTTCGCCACTCTTCAGAGAATCACAGAATGGTTAAGGTTGGAAGATCCTAGAGATCACCTAGTCCAACCCCCTGCACATGCAGGGCTTTATCTTGAAGACTGAATAAAAAAAACAGAACAAACAGAAAAAAAAACACAGAAAAAAAAAATCACCTTATCTCACATTAGAGGAATAAGGAAACATGCACTATAAGGTAAGAATTAAGCAGGAGTAGTTTACTTTGACCAATTTCAGATCTTGAATGACATCATTTACTAGACTGTATTTAAGAATAACTATCCAGAGTTGCAATGCAGTTTAGGTATCAAAGATCTTTAGGAAGATCATGAACCTTCTATATAGGCAAAACCTGCTTGATTTACATTGTTTAAGTCAGGCCATTTGCCAAGGGATGGAAAGAGTCAAGCGGGCATCCCACCAAAATGCATCTTCTATTTCACAAAATAAATAAAAAAGCCTGCAAAGAACAACCAAGGTGGGAGGGAAAAAAAAAAAAACTCTTAGTGAGCTCAATTCACTATATGGTGCTTCACACTAACTAGAAAACATTGTAGCCAGATAAGAATTCAGAAACATTGAGCGTTACTTTTCCATAGTATCTGATAACCAAATACCGGGTCAACACTGCGTGGTTCTGATTCAGTTCACTACTCGAGCGTGCTAGAGTTTTTTGTTCAACTTACAACTCCATAACTTAACTGGGAAAAAGGAGGAAATTTTAGAAGAAAGTTTGTCTTTTTTTTTTCCCCCTCTCCAAACAGGTTACTTTTTCAAACAGGTTAGCCCCTTATATCTAAAATATGCACTATTTTCCGTCACATATTGATAAGCAATAAAGTATCACCTTCTGCCATTAGCACTAAAATTCAATGACTCCAAATGCATAATAGAAAGAAACTCTGTTTTTTACTTCTAGTGTTAGAGAAAGCATAGCTGCAAGTCCTCTCCTGTACCACAAAACTTATTTTAATTTTCCACTGAGAATGGACATGCAAAGACAAAATAGTCCCAAAGATGTACCCAAGCCATCTGCACCGGTTCCCTTCCAGAAGGGCCGCAATGCTGGAGCACCAAAGTCCTTTTGGGAAGGTCCCCGAGGCTCCAGGAGGAGCACGCTACATGTCTGCAGACTTCAGCAGCAAAATCCCATAAAACAGAGCTTCTAGCAGCACCCAAAACCACATCAAACCTGACGAGGAAGGCATTAGTATATTCTCAGTTGACTATCAGAAAATGGCTAAGAGTACCACAAAGGAAGGGAAGCATTTATTTATATTTACAGAGGCTACAGACTCCGTGAAATACCTGAACTGCTTCCAATTTCTAGCTGCAGTCAGGAGGACACGAGCGTGTTTTGCAGCACACACGGGCTACACTTCACTATGCCAGCCAAACTCGCTGCAAGGCAACTGATGGAAAAATTGGAAGTGGGCAGAAACAGTAAGGACAAAAATTTGTTTCTCATTTCTGCCCCCTCTCTCACATCCTTCCTTACTCGCCTGCCCCAAGTTCATTAAACTCGGGCTCCTCCGCGTTCTCTCTCACATCTGACTGATCCGTTTCACTTGATCCATCAGTCCCCACACTCAACACGCGTGGCCAGCCATGCTGTCCTCTTCGTTTGCAGCTCATTTCAGACACAGCTTTCTCGAGCAGGTCCGAACTTGGCAGTACGTGACACGAGCTAAATCAGTTACTCACCAGAGCAACCCAGCAATTGGAGCCGTAACCACGCGGCCCTAAGGCGAGGTGGAAGCCGCACGGTGCAGACTCTCGACCCTCGTGGCCGCTGCCCTCGCCCACCTCTCCCCAGGGAGAGCAGCAGGCAGCTCCGAGACCCATCTGCACTGCACCAGCACCGCAGCAACAGGAGGCCTTCGCTCTCGGAGGCAACACAGGGCCTTGCCTCTGGTCAGCAATTTAAGGTCCAGCCCCTCTGCCCTCCTTTGTGAGGAGGGCAGAAACTTGGAAACCTCAATTTAGAAACCTTAGATTAATTAGAAGCTTTAAATTAAATCACATCAGAAGAGATTTCTTAACAAAGCACCCCAGGTTAAGTTAGAGAGCGTAACAGCTATGACTTGGAAAGAAGAAAGCTTTATCCAAACATCTCCTTAAAAATGCTATTCAGCAGAAAGAATTTGAGTTAACTTGGTAACTCAAATCCAAACTTGGGCAGGATTTTTACTTTATTTAACTTCAGGAATCCGCATTTCTGAAGTGCTGAAGACCACAATTAAAACAAGGGCTGGTTATTAGGCTTGCTCCCAAAGCTGTAAGCCTTTTCTCTAGAACTTACCATCCCACTAGGAGGATTAGGTCTGTTTCAGGAACCATTATGCTAGGACTTAGGCAAGTCACCCTTCCAAACAAAAGTCCATGTCACTAAAGCTATTGGGTTCTACTGTTACAACGGGGGAGCATTTTCTTCTAAACAGAAGCCATTATGAGGCAATTGAGATTTAAAAGACTATTCAATAACCCACAAGTACAAGGAAGAAACATGTTCTCCTTCGCACTTTCCCTGCTAAAAATGCTTAAATTTGTTTTCTTTCCATTTTAAAACAAATTCTCTTTGAGAGCACAGGTCTGTTTTAATCCCTCATGAGTAAGTTTTATCCCTAAACTTGGTATATCACTTAGCTTACAGTTGGTTTCCACAACTCAGCCTCCTTCTTTCTTCAATATATCTGTGTGAAAGAGAGTTTTTTTTTTTTTTTTTTTTCCCCTCCAGAGCCAAATACTGGGGAGAGGAAAATAATAAAAAAGAGAGAGACTCTTGCACTTTATTCATAGTCTTAGTCCTCTGGATTGATAAATCACAGAATCACAGAATCACAGAATATTTAAGGTTGGAAGGGACCTCTAGAGATCATCTAGTCCAACCTTAATAATAAGCATGTTAAAACTCTGACAGATTACATAAATACAAATATGTAAATATTTGGAGGAAAATCACATGTAAATATCTGGAGGAAAATCAGCCTGCCTGGTGAGCACACTGAGTTTCCCTAGAGCCATTCCGCATGGCTAGTGGGTCAGGAGGCCTATGAAGAGCAGGAGGCAGGGCAGGTGTCGGGTTAATAAAAAGCACTGGCAGCACTGCTGGAGTGAAGAGAATTAGCAACAGACTGCACTGTTTTCACAGGAGGTGCTGCACAGGTACAGCTAAATACTGCTCCGCTAAAGCTAATGCCAAGAGGTCAAATTTGGCTCCTACACAAGCACTGGAAGTTACAGGTATATTTTGTTTTCTTAATGCAGAGCAGTATTAAGAGTTCCTCTGCCAGGACACATAACATAGATGCCACAAAACATAAGCTGACTCTATCACCCCCTCCAGCACTAGACAGCGTTCCAAAGCTGCCATCATACAGAAGTGCCCATTTTGAAATGGCCAAGGACTGAGCCCCATCATGTTTTAAAGTCCTTCCTGCTCAGCCACAGCTGCTTTTGACCTTTCCCCAGCGCCCCGTGCCTCCCTCGGGCACGGCCCTTCCTCTCCAGCGGCCGGCCGCGCGCCCCAAGGCCTCGCGCACGCAGCCGGCCCGGCACACGCAGCCCCGCAGGAAGGGAGGGTCCCCCCGGGAAGCCCTTGGCCCTGTGCGGGCGCGTGCCCGCGGCCACGCCGTGCTGGAACCACACACCTGCGGAGGAGGAACACTGCACAACACGATTTACAGGCACCATTATGTTAGACAAACCTAACGGCATCTCAGGAAAACTGAGTATAAAGCTCACAAATATTGAAGCACCATTTTATAAAATGACTTTGGTACCGACCTAGGAGGCACTGACTTCCTGTCCACAGACAAAAACATCTGCCTGTGCTCTGCCTACCAGATTCTGCCTGCGGCATCACTGCCGCTATCAATTATCCCTCACTGTTATTTTCCCTGGTAATTAAAAAAAGCACCACTAAGACACATCAGTTATATATAACGAAGCAATGGTTTCTGTACTAGCTACTAATCTAAGGATTTCTCTGTTCCCACCTCGTGCTTCGCATACGCATAGTGCTTCACAGTAAAGCGAGCGAGCCTCAGGACACAGCCATAACTCACACGTGTCCTCAACCACAAAGCTTCAGACCTTCAACCCACTCTTCTAATGCAGGAGCAGCAGCTACAGGAAAATTCCATCTGGACAGGCAGACTATTAGACATTCCTGGCAACTTCCAGGAATAATGCAGCTCCTGCACATATCTATCCAAAAGACACGTTCCAAACAAGACACAGGGCTGCATGCAGCTGGTTCTTGCCTGCACTATGGAGGATCCTCAACTACATCTTGACCAACACTCACTCCTTTCTTTGGAAGTTTCCAAGACTGAATCAATATAGCACAGGAAGCAAGTTCTTGACCGAGCAACACAACACTGGAAATTGGATCTCGAATTAATACTTTAATTTCCACTGATAAGGACACTGTATAGGTAGTTCCTTAAAGCTGAAATATTTACTCAGAGCAAAAGACTTTTACATAATTTCAGACTCATGTTTTTATCTCGTTAACGAACCTACTTCTCTTGTAGACCAACAAAGCCATAACACCTCAAAAGCTCAATCTGCTTTGCTCTTCAGGTGGCAGCCTGGAATTACTCAACGCACCGTGGTGCGACCATGAAGAGCCACCAGCAGACATAAGTCACCCTCTCTACATCGAGGGCCTCATGCTCTCTCCTAAATTAAAGGGCATTTTGCAAAACTCATTTCCATCCTCTCAACATCATCCCACACAACTGTGCTGTTGTGTGGAGGCTGGGACAGACCAACACAGAAGCAGAAATTATAAACATGGATAATTCAACAGAACAAAGAAATGGCAATCTTCTACAATAAAATCTATTACCAAGTGCAATTAAAGAAATGAGTATTCATTTTTTAGTCATTTGATCATCTCTCATTTAGCTGGTTAAGTTTCTTTTTTTGCTTGTTCCCTGCCCTCTTTAAAGAAAAGAAAAAAACAGGCAGGGGACAAGCAAAAAGATTTGGGAAGTGTTTAGTAGCTGTATTTTTTGCTTTAAGTCATATGAAATTAGGTATGTGTTTCCTAAATGACATATAGTATTTTCAAGAACATCTACTTCAATCAAACTGCCATATTTTATCCAATTAAAAATCTGCAAGCTCATTTTAAGACTATAAAACACATTTGCAAAAATTAGGAAAACCCTGAAATTTAAACCACAGCTTCAATAGCTTAAAGAAAATAAGGCTAAAATTAACAAAAGAGATATTTAGCTATACTCACCAAGAAGAAACTCGTTGCTTACAGAGATGCAGACATTCCAAGTATTTATGTGCAACTATAGTGAAGAAAAAAAAAAAAAAAAAGTCATACAAGTTCCACAACACAGGTATTTTAGAGTTCAGAAAAATGCATACTCAACAGTCATTATTCTGACAAGGTCAATTACTCTGAAGTTATTTCAGTACTGAGAGTCAGTAAGCTGCTGTCATCCAAATTAGAAACAGAGCCCCCCACAATGTTTTAATAACCTCTTTTTAATTTTTTTTAATCATTTATTTATCCTTTGCCAAGCAGAAGCCATCAGGAAGTTTACAGCTAGCTATTCCTGCTTTGGTGCACCAGACAGCACCGAACAAGCCAAGCAAGCGGCCAGTTTCACAAGTGAACTTTGCATATGTCAGTAAGTCAAAATCTGAGGTACTGCTACACATATGTGGAGCAGAAGGTCCTACTGACATGACAAACCCACTCCACGGAGCAAAGAAAGGTTCAGACTGTAGCCACTTCTGTCTTGCCCATTATTGAAACCATAGGACTTGAAGGTGAAATAACAGACTAAAAACCAGTCATCACCAACACACAAGCATGTGTGTTCACTTTCTTTTCCAATGGATCGCTAAATATGATGAAAACAGAAGCTCACACTGTTGTCTTCTTTTCCCGCATCACATCTTTTCTTCCTTTTCCTCCCTCTGTTTCTCCAAGTCACTGAAATTCTTAGCTCCTCTCCTGACTTCGATCCACCACCATTCAGCAGAAAGGGTTTTCAAACAAATACAACCGAAACAGCCCCAGACTTAACTGCAACCACTCTAACACCACCTCCTCCTTCCATGAGCTTAATGAAAACTGCTACCGAGAAACCCCCACAAGTATCACTGCATTAATTATACTCCCAACATCCACAACATCCAAACCTTCTTTAACTTGGAGGACAGAGGCTTAAAAGAAAAAAAAAAAAAAAAAAAAAAAAAAAAAAAAAAAAAAAAAAAAAAAAAGAACCACCAAAACTAATATTTAAGAACAAGAACAAGCCATAAACAAATTCCAGAGCGCCAGATCTGCGCCAAAGGGTCAAAATGTTTGAGCATTCTAGATCTGGAAGTGCATCAAATTCCTTCTGCAAAAGAATTAAAGGAGACTTGAGACTCACTGAACCAAAATTGTCATTTCCAATGCAGCATGCAATTTCTACTCATACTAGGGGATTTCTGCTGTGGTATCATCGTGGTTAAGGAACTTTCCTCATAAACTTTTAATACAGAGTATTTAAAATCAAAAATCCAGGTTTGACGAATCTAGCCACAGTGCCTTCGAAAATACATTCACAGAGATACACTCTAATACTTATCTCGGAAATCTATGTTTAATAAAACCTAGACGTGAATATTTAATAAGCTCATTTAAATAATTAAGATATTCAAAAACAATCTTCTTGCATTTATAAACAGCCACAAATGAGTAGCCAAAAAAAAAAAACCCGACAATTCTTGCATTGAAAAATTTTTGTCAACTTTAGATTTCTAATATTCCCTTGGTTCTAGATCTTGGACAAGAAGAAACCACAAACTCTGCGTGAAGCACACTCCGAGGCGCAAGTTAACAGCTTGAACGGTAAGAACTCTCTCAAGGAAATTAAGGGCTCGGTCGTGTCCCAACCCAAGAAGCCCTGCAGGCTGCTCGTCGGGTTTCCCACGGAAGCCGAGGCTCGCGGCGCCAGCCCTGGCTGCAGCGAGCCACGCGAACGGATGGGAGGCAAGAGCCTGAACAGCTCCCCGAGGCGCCGCGACCGCTCCCCGAGGCCCGAGACCTCCCTGGCCAGAGGCACCACGGCCCCCACACACACAAACAGCAGGAGGAGCTGCGGCTGCCTCACGTAAACCTTCAGAACTGCTTCTGCGTCCACAAAGCCGCTCCGTTCCATATATGAGACTCCTGCAGACTTCAGAAGGGTGACAGAGAACAGGCTACAGGGCTGAATTGCTCTGGGAAGCATAATTCAGCCTGCACTGGGAAACCCAATGCAGTTTTTCCTGATTGAAACTTGAACTGAAAAAAAAGAATATATTAGCATCGTATTAAAAAAAAAACCAAAAACCACTGCCTCATGCCAAATAAACTGTTATTGTCCTCAAAAAGTCCCTTCAGTCCTGCCTAACAAACGCCTCTGGAGTCATACCACGTTTTTGCAGAAAAAAAGAAGGAAAACAGAAGGAAAGATGGGGACAAATTCTCATTCCGGTGCTATACTTCCTCACAGGCTGCAGGAAAAAAGAAAAAGCAAACAAACAGAAGCACATTTGGTCACAACATCTAGCTTACTGAATCTAATGCTGCTCTTCAATTGATGCCAAAGCTTTAAAGCTAGCACAAATATTTAACTCTTAAATGACACTTAAGTATCATCCCCGACAACTTTTCTGAAAGGAATAGCTTGGTATTTTAGGAAAGTCTGCATTTACAAGATCACAGATGACCACAGCTTTACTGAACCATGCCAATTACCACACCATTCCTGAGCTTTAAGAAATGGTGACAGAAGATGTTCGCACTAGCACAGAAATTTAGTACTTAAGGCTATCTAGTGGTCAGTAAAGTCTTCATTTTGGACCAGCCGTCCTATGCCTGGCTTTGAGATTGCTCTGGATATTCAAACAGCATAAGTGCGTTTGTAGCAAAGTGTTGAACATGAGATTTTTCTCATCAGTGAGCACCAAAATGTATTATAACCATCGGAAGAAAAATAACAAGGCTAAGATGGAAGGACTGAGCATTTTCCACAGATAATTCCACAGTTACCACCTGAGATACTGACTGCTGAAACCCCCCTCAGTCATTGTTTACAGCCAGCTGGTGAATATTGTCCTAACAGTCAGATACAGCATTTGCTATTCCATCCCCAATCGCTTTCTGACTGGGCAGGATCAAGGCCACTCTACTTCTCGATCAAGGACTTTGTATTTTGTTGATGTTGTGAAGCAGACAGAGGATTTGAATGTGTTCCACACTGTAAGGAAGAAGTGGAGCCTATTTTATTACAGAAAGTGATACACCTCAAAGCTGCTTCTAGACTCATCTCACAGCTCAGGGACGGAAAGGACACGTGTCTCAAATCAGTGCCCGTTTCTCAAGGCTGATGACAGCAAGGCTGACAAGAGAGAGCTGCGAGCTCGGCAGAGGCCTTGGGACCAAGTCATCGGCATCTTCCAGCGCGGTGAGGACTCGTGAAGGGTCTGGTGCATTTGAAACCCCTATTACACTACAGAAGCTGTTTAGATTTCAGTATTAAGACTAATTAAAGATCCCAACTGAAGCAACAGCAATGTTCATCATGTCCATAGGCTAAAGATGCTCAGTTCTATAGCCGGAGCAGTGAACATGCTCAAGAGAGTTCTTCCTATCAAAGGAGCAAGGCCAACTACTGCACTACGTGGAATCAGAGAATATTCTTCATTTCCGTATGAGAGGAGAAGAAACTTTTTTAAAAAACGATGTTTTAACCTCAGCAACAAGAGTAAGAAAGCTCTTTAGTGATGCCTTCCTTAAAACAAAAAATGCACAAAACACTACACTTTTGACCAACTTTGGAAATTGACCCAAAATGGAGGAGTAGAACAGGCAGGGCAGACTTCAGTTGGTTGTATTTAAACAAGGTTGGCCAGAAGTACTCAAGTCCATTTTTTTTTTTTTAAGTTTCTGAATTAGCAACATTCAAAAAAAAAACACAGTATATATTACATTGCACAAAGTAACGTATGTTTGTATATGCATCTACAGTCAGTGGGAATGGCCACACTATACATGTGCACACAAGTGATCATTTAAATTCGCTGAATACATACTTATAAAAAAAGAAATTGCTTTTTACAAGAACACAGCCTGGGAAGTCACTAGTGCCAACATGTTCTTTGGAAGTTACAGGCCATGTGGCTACTGGCATTTTGATATTAAGCATAAAGGGGGAGCACTAAGCCACTATTTCTTACCTGAAGAAACTCTCTTTGTACAGGAAGCACATGAGAAAAGATCCCTGTGGGCAAGGAAGAAAAGTTTGAAACCGGTAAGGAACAAAATGAAGTAATAAAGAGTAAACACGTGTGACTGTTGACCAAACTGCTACACAGGCTTCTCAACACAAACGTAACAGTAAAATGAAAATATCTTAAAAAATAATAATAATAATAGGCAAGAATGGAGAACACAGTATAAATACCGAGGAGAACCACTTGCAGCACCGAACAATAAACTCTCCCCCACGCACATTCTTTAGTTCGGCCCGCAGCCCCAGCGCTCCCCTCCGCAGGGGACGGTGCCACATGGGCAGAAACGAGGAGGAAAGTGGCAGGATGGCTTTTCTGTAGTGACAATGTCCACTTATGTCAAAGGTCTGACAAGTTACAGCCACAGGCAGCA
Organism: Nothoprocta pentlandii; assembly: GCA_013398315.1. Lineage (NCBI taxonomy): Eukaryota > Metazoa > Chordata > Aves > Tinamiformes > Tinamidae > Nothoprocta > Nothoprocta pentlandii. Next base: position 400,570 of record VZSG01000500.1, on the reverse strand, counting down.
CGTGGTTTCCAGGGCTGTTACATATCGAAGAGGCAGTCATACAGAATGTAGCATCCCCTACAAATAAACCAGAGATTGCACCTTTTCCTATACAGGAGGGAGAATTTGGGTCAATACCATTGCCTAGGTTATCCAGGAACTACAAGAACCAAAGACGAGGCTTCAGAGAACTTATCCAATTAAAGGTAAGAATTAATTATACACTTCTTATGTTTCAGCCTAGGCAGCACTGTTATAAGCAATTAACATTCTAGTCTCCTTCTCAACCTGACCTTGATTAACTACCCTGGGTGGCAGGCAAACAGATTTCACTCTCAGAAGAGCCCAGTAACACTTTATATCCATTTAGGAAATGCTAACAAAGTTATCGGGCAGAATGCAAACTGAACTCTCCCGCGAGCGGACTTGAGTCAAGCAAGAGGAATTCCTCCAGGCCCTCCCTATTGCACAACTACTAACAGGCAATGCCCGGCGAGCCATCCGCACTGGCGCATCCCCGCGGCGGCTCCTTCCGCCCGGCTCTGCAAACAGGCCCTGCGGCGCAGTCCTTGCTCACCTGCACACAGGTAAATAAATAAATCCCCATCACGAGCGTTCCCGCTCAGTTACCAGAGCCCGCACAGACACTCGCATCTTTTGTTTCCTTCCCCCAAGTTACTTTTCAGCAGAGTATTTAGGAGGTCGTTTCGCCTATTACCGCACACACCGTTAGCGCCCGTAGGCGGGCAGGGCGGCGCGTCCCGGCGCGGGGCTCGTGCAGCGCGGCCCGCCGAGCTGCTCCCACCGCGTGGAGCCGGGGGCCGCTCGGGAGCGCGGCGGGATCCCGGTGCCG
>VZSG01000500.1:359652-384669 GCA_013398315.1 Nothoprocta pentlandii | reverse complement strand
GAAGCGCCGGCAGAGCCCGGCACAGCCGTGTCCTGTCCCGCACTGCCTGCCTGTGGTCTGTGTAGGAGTCACAGCCGCAGCACGCTGACCCTCCCGCCCCAGACACCTGCCTGAGGATTTAAATACTGCTCCATCGCAGGAAAATAAAAGCATCCAGAGCGTGGAAAGCTTTTGAGTGCTTTAAACAAATGGCTCAGGATGGGAGAACTGAAGACCTGGGCTGGTAGGAGAGGCAGTGTCAGAGCAGGAGGCACCAGGGCTGGGGGGTTGACGTGAGCACGGAGAGACAAGCGGGGAGAGGTGCAGGGAGGCAGAGGAACTGCTCTAATCCTCTTGGAAAGCTGCAAAGCGCTCAGTGCCTCCCGCATGACGGCCTCCCCCAGCGCCTCGGCACAGCGAGACCCGCGGTGCGGCCGGGACCGGGACCAGGACTGGGACCATGAGGTCCCCCGCAGCAGCAGCCTCGCACAGCGGATGCCCCCGCGCAACAGGGGAAACATGGGCACCGCCCGAGCACTCACTGCACCGAGAGGCTTTTTCCAAACCCGTTGGCCTCTTGTTCTTTTTCGAGCCAGACCCAAATCGCTTGCTGAAAGCACTGAACAGATCTGCCCTCTTTGACTCCTTGCCAGACTCGAAGCTTACAGCGGAGTTCAAAATACTTGTGGCTCTGACCCCTGGGTGGTCAGAGGCTGCCTATTTCACATGCACTCTGTGGGGTCGGGATCTCGGTGCTGCTCAGCTCTCCGCGCACAGAGAGGGCCGGTGTCCGTGCCGTGCAGAGGGCGGCGCGGGGATGCGCCGCGTCCCGGCGCCAGCCGCAGGCGACCACAGCCCTCGCGCCCGCACAAACAGGCCCCGGCGGACGCATCTCTGCGACATGGAGGCGCTGGAGCCCCCCGGCCAAGGGCGCGAGGGCAGCGTCCCCCCTCCACGGCGCACAGGGGACGTCGCCTTGAAAACTGCGCTCTCTCGGGAATATCTGAAGCAAAGTGCTCTTTATAGGCAAAAATCCTGCTAACGCCAGGCACCATTTATAATGGGAATGTTTAAGAAGGAAAGAAAAGAAAAATGGAGCTACAGGAGCTATTTTGTAATGCTTCAGTATTTTAGGTTCCTGCTTCTGCTGTTAAAAGGAGGGTGTCCAGCACACCACAATGTGTTCACGCAGGAATGACTGGGAAGAAGCGAGACTGGAATCTGTACCAGGAAAAACACGGAAGGCAGCACACTGAACACTCACAATAGGAAACGCTTCTTCACGGTGCAGTTTCACCACAAAGCCCTTCCTCGCACCAAAGGTTCATCAAGGTTTGCCGAGGAACCGGCTGCTCCTGCGAGTCGGCGCTGCTGGAAGGAGCGCGTGGCTGCCAGACACGACCCGAGCCTGGACGACGTTTGCTCCGTTCCTTCCCGGGACTCTTCCTGGGAAAAGCCTAAGCCTTCCCCGCTGCGCTTTCTGCACCGCGGTGTCCTGCTCGCAACAGCGGAACCGTTACTGCCCGTCACTCGGAGGGAACTGCCAGGCTCACGAGCAGAGCCACTGAAATCTGCAGCAGTTAAACTGACATCAAACTCACTCCTTGTGTAGAAGGCTGCACTTACTGCCCATGGATCTGCATCATCATCCCCTGGAGGGAGAGCCCAGACTGGAGGCGATGGGGGCTCGGCCGCTGCGGGCGCAGAGCAGAAGGGCTCCAGAGAGGGTCCTGCACCCTAAATGTGCAGCTTTTACTTACGGGCAGTTGTCCATCCCAGTCTGACCTCTCCCGGCTCCCGGGACATGCATGGCGAGGAGGAAAGGCCAGGATGCCAAGTGGCATGTGGCAAATGCCAGGGCAAGGAGCAGCGCTCAGCCTCAGCCTCTGCTTTTGCAAACCCAACTGCCTGACCCGGCCACGTGGCTGAGTCTCAGCTGGAAGCTTCCCCCTGGCCTTCAACCCAGCAGGCAGGCCCGGTGCAGGGCCCGGCCGGGGATGGCCGCAATGCCTCCCACGACAGGGACGGCCGCGATGTCCCCCAGGACAGGGACGGCCGCGATGCCCCGCAGGATGGGGACGGCCGCGATGCTGCCCCAGATGGGGACGGCCGCGATGCTGTCCTGGCCCCTGCGGCTGGAACGGCTGGTGCTGACCGCGACTCCACCTCCCTGAGCACATCCCGATGCTGGGCAATCCCAGCGCATCTGCGTGTCCTCCGGTACCACAGTAGCGCTGTTGCTCAGGAAAGCAGGACTACTCACAGCCACAGCAGAGGAAACAGTTTGCAAGGGAAAATATTTCTCCACGCGCTGGCCTAAAAGCACAGGCATATAAGTTCTTACAGAGCTGCCTCTTTTAAACCAAGCTGAAATCCAGGCAGTGTGCATGCAGGAACGTACCTTCTGGAACAGGCTCGAGTGCCGTCCTGCTGAAATATCTCTTAAAAAGTGCAGCAAACAACGTGGGCGCTTGGGCCAGCTATGGGATGAGCACTTGGGCGCAGCAGAAGCTCTGCTCTCTGCGCCACTCTGCTCTCGCGCCCTGGGGCTCTGCGGGGCGCCACGCACTCCGTTCACTCTGTCCGAGCAGTGTCCGAGCCCCCTCGCTGCCCTTCCTCTCGCGTGGGATCCTCTGCATCCCGGCCCCGCTGCTCGGGAGCCACTCCAAGGCGCATCCGCCAGCAGCACCAAGAGGAGCAGCGACCGGAGGCAGCGGAAACCGCTCGGGGCCCTGCTGACACCCGCCAGCTCGGGCGTGTGGGACACCCGCCAGCCACCGCGCCGGCCCATAACAGCCCCTAGGCCAGCGGCCTTCTCTGGACTTGCCCCATTTCTTCTCAGACTCATTTACACCCTTGATCTGCACAACACCCTGCCCTGCAACTGCCTATGACTTAATTTGGTCTTTGGGAAAACAGTGTTAAACCTGCTGCCTGATGACAACACTGAGCGGTTTCCAGGTCTTTTGCTATGACAAATAACGATTCTCTTCCCCTCCCTTTCCCCAGTCTGCCCATTCCTTTTCACCTGCTGACCTTGCTCTCCTGCCTTCTCCCGCACTGCAGGAACCCAGAGCCCTGCACGTGGGTCAATCAGGGGTCCTGCACACAGGACAACCCGGGGCCCTGCACGTGGGTTAACCCAGGGCCCTGCACACAGGTAGCCCGGGGCCCTGCGCACGGGCGGCCCTGCAGCCCCAGGCCAAACTGCCACCCAAGGGCCCACGCTGCAGGGGCAGGGAAGGGTGTTTTCCCTTCCCTGGGCCTGATATTTTGTTTTCACTGACCCGTAATTTTCACTGACCCGTAATTTTCTCTGCTGCTCGAACAACTGGCTAACTCACCCTTGCAAGCTCCCACTGCCCCTTTGGTTTTACAACCCGAACAGTTTTGTACCAGTAGCAAGCTGCACCAGTTCGCCGTTCGCTCCCCTTGCTTGGTTCACACCGAATCCCAGGGAATGTCCCTGCGGGAGCCCGGGGCAACCCTGCCCGTGCAAATGCTCCGCACGTTCCTGCCTCTCGTGCCGCCCCGCAGCGGGGTCGCGGCAGGACGGCTCCCGCCACGTCTCGCACCCGCAGGGGTTTGGCTGAGCGCCGGGGCGCACGCGGGGCTTGGGGGCCGCTTCGCGTGCACGTCTCCCCGTGCGATGGTCACTCACCCGGGTGTTCACACACAGCCCTTAGCCGAGGGAGCTGGGGAAAAGGAAAACTGCTTCCATTCCCTGTGGTTTTCACTGGAAAACTCGTATACATGCCTAGCTATAGACTGTCCAGCCATTCTGAAGACTGAACAGTTACTGTCCTCATCGATTTCGCTGTTGCATTTCTGCTACAGCATCTCGATGCACCTAGGTCCTTCACAGCTCCTAGCGAGTGTCTTTTCAGAAGGGCCCTGCGAGGGCAGGGAACGATGCTGCACCCAAAGACAAGGTAGACGGCGCGGAGGGAGAGGACGTGGCCATGCTGAGGAAAAGCCCGACCTCCCCAGGCATGAGGGGTAGCACGTTGGGTGCTCAGGCAGGACTCCCACCTACGCCAGCTGCAGCTCCACGTGTGCAAAACCTGGCGGAATTCCTGGGGCCAGGCTCCGGAAAAGACCATCATCGTCATGACCAGTCACTCATGCAAAACCTGGTTGGAGGGGCTGGCCAGCCCCTTCCCCTGCCCACATCACGACTCCTTCGCTGAGCGCCTCGCTCCCTGCAACGAGGGGCCTCGCAGCTGACCTCACCGTGTCCGGAGTCCCGGCCTGTTCCCAGGGCTCGCCGTGTCCGGAGCCCCGGCCTGTTCCCAGGGCTCGCCGTGTCCGGAGCCCCGGCCTGTTCCCAGGGCTTGCTGTGTCCGGAGCCCCGGCCTGTTCCCAGGGCTCACCGTGTCCGGAGCCCCAGCCCGTTCCCAGGGCTTGCCGTGTCCGGAGCCCCGGCCTGTTCCCAGGGCTCCGTGTGCAGGACTGAGCCGGCAGGGCCACGAAGGGGACGGCCCGTGACCGCTCCTTAGATACCAGCTAAGGCAGCACAGGCATTTCTGCCTTTCAAGTGCTTCACTCGGGAGACTTAGAGCTCTCCTGCTGTGCCTTTCTCAATGCAATTTCTAATAACTTTTTAAAATAAAAACTACCCCTGGCTTCGTAAGCACAACTCCAGCACGTGCAGCACAGTCTTCTGAGCACAAGCAAAGTGACTTTTCAAAGAGGCAGAACTGGCTGAACTCTTCTGGGTCTGAGCAGAAGCCATATTCCCGAGCAGGAACACAATCCCTCCACGTGATTCCAGGTCTCTGCCCCCGGTCCCACAGCGGCCAGCCTGTTCAACGGGAAAGCGAGAGCCGCCTTCTTGCTGCAAGGAGGACAGGCCCTTTAGCCAGGGGGCCTCCTCTGCCACTTGCCAGACTGGAAGTGAATCTGAAGGAGCAGCGACACACGGGGATCCCTGCAGGTCCCCAGAGAGCGCAGCTGCGGTCTGCGAGCTTCATACACCTGCACGCTGGTGTGAGGAACATGCAGGAAATTGCCCTCCAAGGCTCCCCAAACTGGCCTAGAACCACCGAGCCCACCCCATACAAGCTGCTGGTTGACAGGAATTCACGGAGCTGGCTCAACTTCCTAAAAGCCATAAAAAACAGGAATGCAATTTGTCCAGGCACATTTGAGGCCAGAGGAAGCGTCACCTGTCCTCCTGCGGCCGGTGTTACGGCCTCCGGCTGCAGTCACACGCGAGCTCTTGTTCATGCAGTAGAGATGCTCCTACAAGCCCAGGAGCATGAGGCCAAGCTCATGCAGCTCCATAAGCCAGCACTGAAGTCCCAGGAATGAGGCCACAACGGGCTGGCCACGCAGTCCTGGCGTTGCTGTGAGGCGACCGGCCGCGGTGCCCGGCGCAGGGCCTGCTTGGAGAGGAGCGCACGGCTCTGTCTGCGGCCACGGCGTCCCGAGGGAGCGTCCCCAGGCCCCGCGTGAGGGCTGCGTGCAAGCTGACCCCCTTGTCCCTGCACGTGTCCCTCCTGCAAGGGACAGGGTCCCTGCCACCCTGCGCTGCTCCCTTCCCTTGAGCCCAGGAGCAGTTGCCCCAAACTGCCCCCCACGCTGCTCCATTCGGATCCACTCTCAGGCTAAACCTCTGACACGGGCACCTGCAACAAGCTCTCCTGAATCTACGCCCTATAAGCTTAGAGAAATGGTCTGATTTCCAGTGGAACTCAGCAGCCCAGCCTGCCTAAGGTCAGTGCCGGCCTTCCTCCCATTACCTTCATCTTCAGTATTCTGTTTCCTCTTCTTCCTGGACTTGGAGTTCTTCTTGTTTTTCAGGTCCATGAGCTCCTTCATGCGCTGAGCAACTGAAAATTCAAAGCACTGTTAGCTGAGCAACAAAGGAGAGCAAACGCTCCCTGCCCTCCTCCCCGCCAGCGGGCAGCAAAAAGCTCTGCTTAATAAACCATTAATAGCGTGGAGCTGTGAAACACTAAAGCCCAGAAGTGCCCTCAGACGTGAGCTAAAGCAGCCAGCCTGGGCTGGCTCCCTCGGCTGGGCTGGGAGTCCTGCTCAGGGAAGGGTCCTGAGCCACAACCGGCTCCAAACACCAGCCAGGGACCTAGAACAGCCCTTGGCTCCTCTGAACATACTTGGGAAGGGGCTCCGAGCTGAAAATCTGCATTGCTTGAACATGAGCAGCAGGAATAAGCTGTATAAATAGTCTGGATTCTTCTCCTTACTGCCTGGGTCCTGGTGCCTCCAGGCAAGGCCCAGCCGGAGGAAACAACCTTTTTGGAGAAGGGAGAGCAGCCTGGGCTGCCCATGCAAACCCAAACCACCCAAACGCCCCTTCCCGTGGAGCAGCGCAGTGAAGGATCCCTCACGTGAAGCACCGGGGCCAGGGCGGAGGCGCCGCTGCCGCCAGCGGGCAGAGAGGCGCTGGGGCAGAACGTCCGTCCCCCGGGACGTGGGAGCCTCGCGCTCCCCTGGGAACAACGGCGCTCTGCTCGTCTCCAGCCCCAGCCCGGGCAGCTCTCACGCTCTGATTCTTTGGAAGGACAACGCCTCCTATGGCTGCAAGGCTCCAATGAGCAGGAGCCTCGTTAGTGCTGTTAGACAGGAACTCTGCTTTGTTAATGAGCACCACAGAAAGCGCTGCAAATCAGCCAATAAATATCCTGCAGGTTGAGAGTTGGCACTTGTTTTTTTAAACAGGATGCTGTAGCAACTGTAAAACTGGAGTAACGCTCGGATCTGTGGGTGAGGTAGCACTAATTCCTCTGCAGGTAATGCTAGGCTTGTCCCCATGGCATCTAAGAGACACTGGCAGATCCCATCCACTTACAGCACAGGCCGACATCCTTCACAGCCACTGGCTGGCTGCCATGTGAAGGCCCATTTGTGACCTTTGCTAGAGCTTCCTAACATTTAATTTTTTTTTCCTGCCTTAAAGGCACTTGGAAGCAAATCACATCTTCAGGGAATTCTAGGAAATCTGCCTGTGACGGAGGTGGAATCAGCTCTTTTCAGCACTGATGCTGCCAGGCGGATCAACGAGATGAGCCCAGCCGAGGGCTGGCATTTCTCTTGCCAGGCACGATGGAGGATGGCAGGGAGATGAACTGGCGGCGGCTGCTTCTCTCAGAGGAGGGATGAGCTTGCCCACATGTGGTGTGCTCAGTGACGGAAACCACAGTACTGGCTGGTGACTAGCTCGTTTTTAAAACTGGACACCCCCGTAAATGGCCCAACCCACCGAAATGCTGCCGGGCGCACACCGGTGCGCGGGAGGCACTTACTGTTTTCGTCGCTGTCCAGGTGACGGTAGATGTAGCCTTCCAGGTATGACTGGAATTTGGGTGACGGGGAGAAGAAGGCCAGACTAATGGCCATCAGTTCCCAGCCCCATGCCAGACTTTGGTAGCACGTATTATCCGTTGTCTGCCTGATGAGCTGTATGTAGAGCTCATCCCGTAAACCCTGCATGCTCCAGCACTTGGTGACGGTGACCAACGCCACGTGATTCCTATCCATGCGAGTCTGACGATCTCCCATGTAGCTCTGCACTAGTTTGAACATCTCACAGGCTTCCTTCTTGATGGTGCGGTTGCTCGTGATGAGCATTGGCTTTTTGATAGAGCCGCCGTTCCAGGAGAGCATGTTGGAGATGGAGATCCTCCGGCGGAAGATGCCCTGCGTGTGCATGTTGAGGTTCTTGGAAGCCCAGTCTGCCATGCTGCTCGGAGAGATGGGCTTCCGCAGGGTGTTGTATGGGAAGTGATATCCCATCGGCTGCCCGCTGCTCTCCGCCTTGGCGTCCAGCTCTATCGTCCCGGGCTGCAACGGAGAACAGACCCGTTAACTGCTTAGCTGATTCCCGTGCCCCGGCAGCAAAACGAGCAACACTGAGCGATGGCAGCAGCACCCGTGACGTGGCAGATCTGCACTGAACTTGGTTTCATGCAGAATCTGTTGCTGACATCCATAGTTCTGCAAGAGCCCTGCCTGGCACGGCAGCACGTGGGCTGCATCTCAGAGGGAAACCCTGGGACAGGGAGAAATGGGGTGACCTTCCCTGCTGTCCCAGACCCCTGGGGCCAGCGCAAGCAGGAGCTGGGCTGAAGGCCAGCGCAGCCATGCGGCACTGCGGCAGGAAGCACAAGCCAAGGAACCGGGGCTCGCACGGCCCTCAGCTCCCGCTTCCTCTTGGGCTAGCGGAGCCCAGCTCTGCAGAGGAGGTGGCAGAGACCAGGTCGACGCGGGACTAGCGCCGCAGCTTCCTTCTTGCACCTGCTTCTTGTGTCTGATCCCATCCCGTGGCTGGTTCCTGCCTTTTTCCTGACTATTTTCCAAGTTCTAACCCACCAAGTTCTAACAAGCCACCAATGGACATGGCTAGCTGCTCTCAGAAGCAGCTGAGCTCTGCGTGGCCCATACCCGGAGAGCTCCTGCATGGAGCCATTCAAAAGGCACCTCTCGGGTCTGCCTCAGCCTTTGCAAGGGACACACCAGCCGGAGCCACAAAGGGGACAGGGAAAGCTAGAAAAGGGAGGCGCAGGAGTGACAGCAGGATCAAATGGACTTTGATGGCCGGGCTGAGGAGGATTATCATTCAAACCAAATAGGTGCCTTGGGAAGAAAGCAGGGCAATTCACCGGGTACAATGAATGTAACCCTTGTGACCCTTGGACCACTGCCCTTGGTGAGCACTGAGGCTACTGCTGAAGGTCTGAGGAGCAGGTTGAATGTCGGGGTGTCCCAGGACACGGCAGAGCAGCAGCTCTGCAGGGCCGGGGCTTCCCACTGCACTGCGCTCCCCCTCTGAGCCCCAACCACGGGAGTGCACGGGTATGTGTGTATCCCCCGAGCTACAACAGGGACTGCTCAAAGGGTCTTGTTTTTTACTTTCAGGGACCTGGAGCCATCTGCTCCCCTTGGGTGCTCCATATCGATCACACTGCTTTGCTCCAGAGATGGGTGCAGCGATCGCAACTTCATGGACCCACACAGCGGAGACAACAGACTCTTCTTCATCGTGAGTTTTCACACACGGCAGTGTCCACCCCTCTTCCCCTGAGATCTCCAAGGAACTACATCCCAGAATTGGAACTACAGCACCAATCCCCAGAAAATGAGGCGTAATAACCACCAGTGAGGAAAAGACACTCATTTTGCCTGTTTAGCATTTTCTGTTTTGGCTGGAAGTGGCAGCCCGGGACACATATTTAACTCAGATGCCTAATAAGTTATTATAGGAAACAGACCTTATGGATAGACTTGAAATTCCCACGCAGAGGAACTAAGTCATAAACAGCCCACATTTCACTCTGTGTTCTCCAAGCAGACCTCCGTAACGGCAGGAAGAAGTCACACAAGACAATATTCGAGCTGCATGTGTGTGTTTTTTTTTTTTTTTTTAATGCACACAAACAGGATTTCTGTAATTTTGTTTTTATAGTGTAAATCTTTTAAGAAAAACATGTATTTTCCTTTCTTTGTAGCTGCCCTTGAACTGCCTGCCACTCTGTATTCCAGTCCTGGGCGCCAGGCAAGCTCAAAAGTCGGTTCTTGAGCACTTAGGGCAAGCTACTGTTTTCCTTCTTCGCAAAGAGGAACTGCCGAACTCCTGACGGAGACTTACGTGGTGCAGCCCTTCCCTATCTCACATGCAACATGTATCTACACGCGTATGTCAGGATCAGCATGCACCGAATTCCGCCTCTTATTGCCAGCCTGGGGCACAATCGTGTCTCCTGCTTTTCTATTTCTTTTTTTTTTTTTTTTTTTTTTTTTTTTTTTTTTTTTTTTTTTTTTTTTTTTTTTTTTTTTTTTTTTTTTTTTTTTATTCATTAAGTTACTCTCTCCCCTCCTGTCTGAATTCACTCAACTTGCTGCCTAAAAATCAGCAGTTCCTCTCTTCCCACTCTATCCTCAGTCTACTCCAATCCCTGTTTTGTGCCCTGGGCTGGTTTTCCTCCTACCCCTCTAATTGCTCCTTCAGCATGGTGTTTCCAAGGATCCACATCCTTATCTCACTCCAGAGGTTCAACAGGCTCTTGGTTCCTTCCTCTTCTCTCTCTGAAATTTATCTCTGTCATCTCATTCACACGACCACGCAGCTCTATGCTTGTGCTGACAACACACATCCACCTCTGCTCAGCCGGTCCTAAAGCCTCCGCTTGCCCTTCTGAGAAAATGAATTTCCTCTTCTCCCGATTTCACGTCCACCACGCAGGCCCAGCCGGGGACATTGCTGTGACTCAATCCACATACTGCCCTTTTCAGGCGAGGCAGCAACTCTGCCCCATTCCCTTGCACAGCTTCTCTGCAACCTCCACCCCTCCAGGCCTGGCAGCTCAGTTCTCAGAGCATTTCTGTAAATGGAAGGTTATTTATGGACTCGTTGCCACATCATCTGTCTCCTTACAGCTCTCACTTTATTTTCCTTCATTGTCCTACACACAATTATTTTCCCTCACTGACAAGGCTATTCACGGTCTATCCCCAGCTCTCCGTCTCTTGTGCATAATCAAGACATCAGGTCTCAGCTTCACCCCATCAAAGCAATGAAGTGCAGCAGGCCCTGCACACGAGACAGTATTCCTTGAGAAAGGAGAGGGCACAACAAACTGCTGAACTGGTAACTGTAACGTGCGAGTCATGGCCCTGGGCCAGAAAAATGGAAAATGGGGAAGATGTGACATCACGTTTTAAAAAAAGGTTTCAGGAGAAACTGAATCAATCGGTAGGTCTGAACTCCTGAAAAGAAATGTTAGCAAAGAACAGAGCACAAAAGCACAGTGAAGAAGGGTCAGCCTGGCTTTTAGAGAGGAGTCCCACCTCGCAAACCTACAGAGGCAATTGGACGTGATCAATGAGATTTGCTGAGTTTCTTCATGAAAGGCCCTTAAAAGAATCTGAAAAGTTACGTAGTAGGAGATGATTCCTTTATAGGGACTAATAAACAGGACACCAGACAAGGCAAAGGGTAAAAAATGACTTTTTTCAGAGTTGGAATCAGCTGACTCCCCTGAAAGAAAAACTGAGGTTGTTCAGAACAAGAGTGAAATAACCAGATAAGCAAGCAAAGAGTAGAACAACGTATCTGACTATAACCATACATCTAAAATAAAACCAAAACTAAGTCTGAACTAAGACTGTGAAGCAGAAGGGCCTTACAAATCCAAATAAGAGGAAAGAAAGCAAAATAAATTCTGCACAAGTGCTGCATGGTAGAGAAAAGCTACTCCAGTGGTACATGCATGACAATGGGAACACTCTTTCTGACACGACCGCAACTCCAGCAGCTTTTTCAAAAGTTTTGAAATATCTCAATTCAACATGCAGGAGTGGCTAAAAGGGCAAGCAGAACATAGAGAACTTTTAGGAAAGGAAGTGAGAGAAAAACAGACGGCGCTGTCACATTGCCATACAAACCCTGGTGTCTGCATCCTGTCTATCATGTGCAGATCTGGTCACCCCAGCTCAGAGAGGATACGCAAGGGCAAGGGCTACAAGGGTGGTGGAGGCTACGGAGCCTCTTCCGCGCGGGAAGGGGCCAGAGGAGTCCACGTGCACGCGGGACACGTCGCGGCAAGCGCAGCCAGCCCTGCAGGGAGCCCAGCGGCCAGAGCGCAGGAGCAAACGCCCTCCCGTGTCCTCCCGCAGGGAGGTCAGGGCACCGAGAGCAGAGCCAGGCATCAGGGCTGCACTGGCCACTGAAACGCCCTGTCACACCACAACTAACACGGGAACTCATCGCAACGGGGTGCTGCAGAGGCGGAAAGGCAAGGAGGCTCCAAAACACAGCCACGCCAAACCGCGGGAGAAAATCTCCCCAGAAATTATTGAAAAAGCTGAATCTGAGCTACAAGCTTGGGCTTCGTCCTTGTGGCCACCATGCAGCACGCTGGGAGAAGGCCCCGTGTGACGCTCTGCTCTTCCCTCTGCAGGTCCTGCACCAGGCGGAGAGCCTGCCCTGGCAGGAAGGACCCTTGACCTGGCCATGTGGCTGTTTCTGTGTTTTTGTGCCCTCTGACCAGCCTTTAAGCCCTTAGAAGAAGGTGTTTTGTTCTGGGTGTCCAATGCTGAAGCAGAAGGGAGCCTCCTTGCCCCATAACAAGTAATACAGCACTGATAAACTACCATTCACAGCACTGGGAGTTTGCCAAACAGGTACACAGACCCTTCCACAAGCCTCGCTCTTTCGTGCCACCCAGGCCACTGGTATGAAATGGGCACTCCACCTAAAAAGCTGTAAAATTTTGTAACCAGTTTACCACTGTGCAGGTGCACACACGTCCTGCGTGCACCTCACAGCACTACAACAGTCTAGCAAGGTGCGCAATTTAAGCAGCAGAGATCAGGAGGTACCTGAGAGGAGTGACGTGCAGTATCCGATGAAGCCAGGCTTGTCTGGCTGGTCACGTTCTTTTCCAAAGAATCAATTTTCTCAAAAGTCCTCTTCTGCCTCATTGTGTCCTGCGGAGTAGCCGCGTCGCTGGGAAAGCTACCCCTGCTCTCCAGGCCCTGTCTGTACAGAGACCTGTTACTGGCAGAGACATCGTCCCTTGAGCTCCGGGTGATGCATTTTTTCAAGTGGTCAGACTGAAATCTGACTTTGCTGCTCTCTGCTGGGATGCCACTATCCAGAGTTTCAGCATCAAGGCTGGCTTTGCTTCCTCTGCAAGCTGCTGACCTGCCCACCACTGCACGCATCTCAGCAATCAACTTATCATTCAAAGCTGTGAGCTCGCTGCTGCTGCCCACAGAACCAGGCCTTCCTTGACCTGTCCCTTGCCTCCTTCCTTTCCGTTTTCTCAAGCTTGGAGAAGGGCCAGTCGAATAACCAGAATCCTGGTGGCTTATAGCAGTTGGGTACTCTTGAGCTTGCACACTGTGCTGCCTGCTATGGTGGGCTTCCATGTTCTTGAGGACATTAGCTTCCAAGATCCTCCAAGACTGCTTGAAGCTGTCCTTCGAAGTAAGCTGACCAGGCAGTTTGACGGAAGCCTCGGCAGTTGCAGCAGCAGAGTGAGGAAGTTTGGAAGATTGGTCAATATTGATCATGTGTTTTATGTATTCCCTGCCAGCCGGGCTATATTCAGTGGAAGAAGGACTTCTCGCATGTTTCTTTGCAGCTTGTTGCTGTTGCATACTTGGATGCTGTAATAATTTGGTTGGCTGGAGCTGCTTTTTTAAGCTGTTGCTTGGTGACACTGGTGGAGACATCCCATTCACGTTGGCACTTTCCGTGTCCATATCTACTGGAGGCTCATCATAAATTGGGGATTCTAAAGACGGCTCATCATATATAGGTGCAGGGCAGGCATACTTGGGGGATGCAGGCTGGGGAGTTCCTGTCTGACTCCTTGGAGGCGTTTGAGAAGCTGGTCCATTCATCAGCACTAAGCAAAACCCACCATTCTCTGTCTTTTTGATCTGCATTGACTGTTTTGCTTCCCCTGCAAGCGCTTGCTTAGTGGCACCAGGGCTCTGGGACGTGGGCTGAGGCTGAGCGTATATGGCTGGTTTGGGAAGAGATTTTTGGCCGCTGGCTTCCGGGGCGCTCTGCAGCTGAAGCGAGCTGCTTGAAGAACTCTGTACCTGCCTTAAACTGTTCACCTTGACCAGCATGGCTGCTTTTGTGCCAGGCAGAGGCTGCCAGTGGGTAGGCGTCTCCCTAAAGAAAGAGATACAAACACAGGAAATTATTTAAGAAAGTGAGAGAACAGAAACAACATTCAGAACTTCTGTACTGGTAGGAAGAAAGTGAAATAGTCTCTGCTTATGTGAGGACACTGGACTGTCAGTCTCAAAGTGCCTGCAGATTCCCCAGCCAGTTATATCCCTCCTCCAGAAACATATTGTTGTTAAACACAAGGACAATTTCTGGCTCATGAACAGCAAAACAACAAGATGAAACAAGCTCACGCCACTGTAACCTGTTTGGTATCAGCAGCAGTAAGCTACGGGACAACATATTCTAGCCATGAGTCTTGAGCTAGCACAACACCCAGAAAAGCTGGTGGAAGAACAGAGGGAATTTCTAAAGAGAAAGTTAAAAAATAAAGCGCCTACTGTCAGACTGTCTAATTATGATAACAGCCCTTCCAGAGCACTGCGCTTTTAAACTAACTTTTCAGATCCACGTTTACGTTCCAGCAAAACCTCTGAGGTCCATGGGGGCAGTGAGGGGTTGATGTGCTCAGTTCAGAGCTGTGTGTCACGCTCCCGTTCAACCTGGGCTCTGCATGGAGCTTTCCCCCAGCCCAGGCTGGGCACTGTCAGACCCGATTCCCTTGACCAAACCTACTGGCTCTGCTCAGCACACACAGCTTTGAAATCCTCTTCCAGGAGTATCCTCCACGTCACGATGATGCTTAGTGGTAGCCACAGCCCAATATTCTCACTGCACCCGGGCCCTGAGGGGCAGCCTGCAGTGTATTCACAAGCTGCTCTCACACAGGACGTATAGTCCTCCTACATTCATGTGCTCAGAGGGAAAGGGAAAGGCTGCTAAATCAGCTTGAGATCTCAGGTCTTGGAGGTCTGCTACCTCCATCCCTCTCGACCGACCTCTTGCTCCGTGTCCCCTGCACCGTCAGGCACAACCACCTCCACCACAGGCCCAGGGCGGCCTCTCCACCCCTTGGGGACACGTGTCTTCCTCCCCAGACACCAGGAGGGTCTCAGGACGGCCCATCCCTTCCCTGTGCGCTCACCACAGCCTCGTGGCTTTGCTCTGCAGACGCCCCTTCCCCGCTGCACGCAGCCTCGGGCTGCTGCGCTCGCCGTCCGCCCTGCTCCGCGTCCACCCACAGCAGGACACGCGTGTGCCCGGAGAGGAGCAACGCGACCTCGTCGCCCCGCTGCCCGCTCCTGCACCACCTCCACGGGCCCTCGGCCGGGACGCTCCGTCAGCCCCAGCAGCCACATCCCTCTCTCCACGAGCCCTTCCCTAGGGGCTCCCACTTGGGCTCCTCTAGAGACCCGCTCCTCTCCTCTCCTGTCCCCGGAGGAAGTGCCTGCCCGGGCCCCTCCGCTGGCGATTCACCTCAGTTTGGCGGGGTGTTCGCTCCCGCTGGTCGGCCCCACGTCCCAGTTGGCCCCGCGTCCCAAGGCAGGAGCGCAGGGCGAGGCCGGCACTGCCCCTCGGGCGCAGCCCTGGCTCCCTGCCATGGTCCAAAGGCCCCGGGGCCGCCCAGCGAGCAGCGCCGGCGCGGGCGGCCTCCCCACGGCCCGCGTGTCGCGGAGCTCGGCCCCGCTCGGCCTGCGCGAGGCTCCGAGCGCCTGCCGATGGCAATGGCGGCGGCTCCGCGCGGCCCTGTGCCGGGCGGCCTCGGGGGTGGACGGGGGGCTTGAGGGACACGGACCGGCCGGCAGCGCTGCACAGGACGCGGCCGCGCGTCCAGGACACGCAGCCCCGCTGCCCGCTACATGGCCCTCCCCGCGGCCACAAGGACCCGGCCCCGATCCTGAGCACAGGCACTACCGACAGCCCAGGTGTTCCTAGAAGAGCTCCTCAACCAACAGGAAGAACCAGAGCAGCAGCTTTGGGGAAGCTTTAACAGGAGATTTTCAGCACCCACCCACACACCTGCCTACCCCTCCTGCCTAGCTCTACCAGCAGCTAGTTTGGGGTTGAAGTGAGACTTGCAAAGAAACCTACTCAGGATAGGCAGGACAGCAGTGCTCCTTGGCTGGAAGGGCAGCCGTGGCGGCCTGGCAACCTGCATGTCTGCCGAGGCCATCACAGAGACAGCACACAGCAGTGAATTTAGCTCAACTGCCAGAGGCAGAGGATGTGTCTGTGATGCCAAGAGGTTCACCAGACAAATGGAAGGTGATTAACATGGTGACAGCCCTGAACAGACTGTCTCGGTCCTCTGTCAGTCAAGAGCAGCATCCACGTCGGTGCTAGCACTACCCAGCTGTCGGGTTCAGGTCATTCCTCCAGGGTCATGGAGGGAAGTGTCCCAGGGCTGCGGGTCTCCAGCCTCCGTTGTGGACACCACCCCATGCCTACAGAGAGCCCATCTGCTGCAGCTGGAACTAACTCCAGTAGCTGCTCTCCGAGGAGGTTCTGGTCCCTGGACTCAGACAGTGTGAGCTACAGGCTGAGATTATCTGTTCTCTCCGAGCTCACCTCTGTCTCTTGGGCCGCTCCTGCAGCTGCCGAGCACCCAGCTCAGCAGAGACCGCTGGGGCCCGGTCCATCGCCGCGCGTCTCGCTCCGTGCGGCCCCGCGCGCCCTGCGCCGCCAGGCTCACCAGTGCCACACTCCCCGGCGCTCGGCGCCCTCCGCACTTACTCGGCAGGTTTAGCTGAGCCAAAGCGCTCAGGATAATCAGCACCCCAGCTTCGATTACAGGAAGAGATTCAAAGATCTGGCAGCCTTGCCCTGGTTGAACCTTCACGACGGCGTGCTTGGCAGCAGGCTCATTCCTCGGGAGAGCGTTTCGAAAATCTGCTGGATCTCTTCCTCTGCACCCGGCAGGCAGGAGCAGCTTTCCTCTCCTCCCTCCTGGTACAGGTTACTCAGGCTAAACCCACTCAATCAAAATGAAAACCAACCAGCTAGAACTGTTCTGCTAATGACAGTTTTCCACCTTCCTCGAGACTCTCCATTCCTTCTCTTTGGAGCAGTTGTAGGACAGGTCTCGGCAATATTAGACCGGCTGCGGTACGAGCCCGGGCTCTGTCACCCCCTTATTGAGCTCTGAGCAGCTCCTGCCGAGTTAGGAGATGCGAGCCTCTCGCTGCCTGCCCATTCCCCACAGCCGAGCCCTGTTCGGTGCCGCTGCTGCTCAACGCGGAGGCGGCAGCGGCCCCGTCTCCTCCTGCCCAGCTACCGGCGCGCCGGAGAGGAGGCGTCCACGCACAGCGAGAGCAGCCCGACCTCAGCGCTCCTCTCCCGCTCTGAGGACAAGCACGCCGCAGGATGAGTGGGACATTTAGTTTTTAAAGGTCTCTGGGGACGGGGACTCTGATTGTAACAAACTCCCACTCCAGCAGCCTGTTAAATAAGGGCAAAGCCAAGAATTTAGCCCAAAGCACCCGCAGATGATCAATGGGGAACTGGAGTAAGAAAAATGGGAGTGATGGTGGCCACTCTGTGAGGGACGCCCCAAAGCGTGACGGAGCTCTCTTGTCCAAGGCCACTTAGGCTGAGCCCGCAGGAGCCATCCTGCTCCTGCCTGCCCAGGACCGGGGGTGGAGCCTCCGCTTGGGCAGCCGGGGAACCTGTCCCCCCAGGAAAGCTGCTTGACTGGCAGGGAAAGGCAGGAGTGCAGCTCTGGGCACCCAGCAGAGCTGCTGGGCTGCGCTGGAGCCACGGGCACAGGGCGCTGCTCCCGCCGCAGCCGGCCGGGCCGCGCCGCGTCGCAGCCCTGTGCCCCGTGCGCGGCCTGCGCCCGGCCCACGGAGAGCTGGGCTGCTCCACCAGACCGCTGCAGCGGAGGGAATGGCACGACGAGGCCTCCTGCTCCCCTCACAAGCAATAAGCCTGTCCTCAGAAGGCTGCTGGGCTCAGCAGCCCACGTGCAGGCAAGCAGCGCTGCCAGGGGGATGGCAGCGTCCTCTCTATCTCACCCAGCCATCTCTCCTCCTGATTGAAGGGCAAATTTCCTGTGTGGCACCTCCGAAGCACCAACCCACACGCCAAGGCAGGGAAGGACTCCAGACTTGGACAGTATTCCTGCCATGTCTATGGCCTGGGAGTCACAGCGCGATACACTTGGGCGAGTGGAAAACCTGCTGAGGGGAGGCATTTCCCATAACTGGAGGAAGAATTTGCACTAACTGCACTGAATTCTGTGATCTCTCTGTACACAGCTCAACAATTAATCACATTCAAACAAAGGGAGCTGTGCTGCCTGGAGAGGTCACGAGTCCTATCTGCAGAACTAGAAAACGGCTTGGAACCCAGAACAGCCCGTGCCAAGTTGTGCTGTTCCTGCCTGGCAAAGGGAAATCGGAAAGGCAAAGAAAAGCGAGGGCAGGAAAAGCAACAACCCGTCTGCCAACTACTGCTAAACAACCTACGGCAGGACAGGCCAAGCTCCCGGCTTCCAGCCCGCATCGCGCTCTCCCAGGACACATTCCCAGGAGCACTCCAGGTCTCAGGACACAGAACGAACCTAAGTAGCTCTGCCCTGGAACTTCACCACGAGGCAAGTGCCGGCGTGATGAGATGAGTGTGCGCTCTGAGCTGCACGCTCATTCAGACTCGGGACAGCCTGGCCGGGGCGGGGGGTCGCCAACATCACCTAAGGCAAGAACTGGTCACGGAGTAGAGGGTGCTGCAGGACGGCCAAGCCCAGCACCCGAGCCTGGCAGCTGCTGTGGTTTTCATGGGGACAGGACGGGCAGCCGGGCTGCTCCTGCAGCAGTGGGGCAGAGGGAGCAGAGGCTCCAGCCACACGGCAGCCAGCTCCATCCCACCTGAGCAGGAGCTTCACAGGTGAACGTGATGGAGAAGCGAGCACTGTATCCAAGCTGGTCACAATCTGGTCTCGGATACAATGTGCTTTCTGTTTGGCTTCCTCAGTGGCTGGAGATCTGTGCTGAGAGGCACCACTGCATAGAGGACGGAGCTTTCCTGAAAGGAACATTTCCATAGTGATAAATGATACCTTGCTGCTATGTCTAGACACAGTTTCCCCTCCAGGCCATTCCAGGATCCTGAAAAGACCAGGAAGAGGAGAACACAGACTCCCTGACTTCCCAATGGAAGTGTTCTCCAATCTTGAGAAAGGTTCAGTCCCTTCTTTCCGAGCAGTGAAAGGCCTGACAGGGTGGATAGGCAGCCCAAAGCAGCCCCTCAGCTGCGCTCTTGACCTGCCCACAGCAGAGACTCAACGGTCCCTTGAGATAGTTCCCTCTAGGAATGCTTTCAAGTAGCTCCAACATAAACACCACAGCCCAGCACTGGCTTTCCCAGCCCGCACCCAACCGCAGCAGTCCCAGCAGATCCAGCAGAGTTTGACAGACTCTAGTTACTGCTCCGGGACTCTCCATTGTTGGCTCTTCCCTCCTAGAAGCCTGGAAAAGGAGGCACCGACCTCGGCTCTGCCCTTTCCAGCAGTCACTTCCCCGGTGTCTTAATGGAGACAAACAAACAGGGATGTTTGGATTTAAGTGGCACTGCTGCTGCCGCCTCTTGTGTCCACGCTGGACATGGTGACAGAGACGGCCTCAGCTCCCATGGGCCAGCTTCTCAAAGTGGGGCCTGCCCAGCCTCGAGAACAGCCTCAAAGGTCTCTGCTGCTGTGCTGTGTGCTAGCAGCTCCTGCCCCACAAGGCCGGTGCCTTCAATGTAAAAGGAAAACAGCCTGCACTTGAAATCCTGACAATGTTTCTTATTATTGCAAGGGGAATCTCAGAAAGCCTTCTGAAACGTGTCTTCTGTCACTCAGAGCCACACAAACTCAAGGAAAATCTCTTGTCTACGAGGAGAGCGAGTCCGTGAAAGCCAGAGACCGCTCTGCTCCCTAAATTGTGAAAGGCACAAATACAAACACAGGGGTTCTCTGAGGGTTGGGACCACAAAGATCTTTCACAGCGCAGGATCCAGAGCTGACGGCAAAACCACTGAGCAGGGACCTGGAGAGGCCGGCAGCAGCAGAGCAGCGACCCCAGCCCGTCCCCATTGGGGTGAGATCCCACCAGGACATACGAGCGCTGTGGTTCCTGCCGAGGCAGCAGTTCTGCTAACTCGGGGCCTGGCCAGGCTGCTCTCCAGGGAGGACACGCGGGGAGCTCCCCACCCAGCAACTGCTCTCAGGGCTTCTCACCTGCTGTGCCCAACTCCAGGCTCTGGCCAGTGCCACCAAACACAGCCACCACAGAGGGGCTCTCGGAGAAGGGGCCTCACAAGAGATTTCCAAGACGAGATGGGCTGCTTTCAGCCCCAGGAAAGTCTCATGCTTCCCAAGGGAACACAACCATCATTTCCAGAGCTTGGATGAAGGAGACAGCTATTAACACTGGAGCAAGAAGGGAGGCAACAGTTCAGATACTTGCCCTCTGGTCTCAAACTGAGTTCCCTAGCTCCCTCCAGCCACCAGAAGGGATCTCCCTCCTAATTCACTTGTCCAGGAGCAGCTCTTTCTACTGCAGTACCCTTTTTCTCAGCATAAAGAATCATTTTCTTACACTGACAGCAACATTTGAAAGGATAATCTGGGCCCCATTTCACATGGGGAGTCTGTCTACCTCCCTGTTGGGATTCAAAGTGTTTGGAAGGGGGCTGGAACAGCTGTAATTCAAGTATTACTCTGAACAGAGCCAGGAAGAGCTGTGGGTTGACGGGAACACTGATTGGGTGCCAGAGCACCGGACCTTCCTCACGACCAGGGCTGGCGCCTGCTTTGGAGATGAGTGAGCTGCGACCATGCTCGGCTGGGCTGCCCTGGGAAAAGAGCAGCCAGAAACCTGCAGGGGAGCTGGACTGCGTGAAACGGCAGGACAAGCTCCCCGGGAGCCTCTGGGAAGCGGAGCGGCGGCTCCCCGCGAGCCCCCGTTTCCTGCCGGCGGGTCAGCCTCCCCACGCGGCGCAGCACAGGAGCAGTCTCCAGAGAAGGCCACGCTGAGCTCACTTGCAACAGAGGGCAGGAAGAGCAGCAGAGAGAGCGAGGCCGGCGAGGGAGAGGTCCTGGCCAGCACGTAGGCCGAGAGGGTGGAAGGGAAGGGCTGGCGTTGCTGCACAGAGGCCAGGGTCACGCTGGCCGAGGCTGTGGAGAGCACAGTCCAGTTGCGCTGCACAGGCTTCCTCAGTATCAGTGAGCGCAGCAGCTCCAACAGTGCTGACAGAAGGCATGAGAGAGGGAGACTGGGGAAAAGAGAAAGCTCATTAAAGGCAAGAACAACCACAGGTACCACCGAGAGAAGGACTAACTCCCTTCTCCCAGCTCTCCACGGCACGTGCTTGTAGGAGGCCCCTCTGGGGGACCATGCTGGTCTCTTCTGGTCTTCCATCTATCACAAGGTGACAGGCACAAAGAGAAGAAAAACAAATCTTTTGTATTGCTGTTCAAGACAAAAGCTAAACTGTCTCGAGTGCAGATACCTATAAAGATGTCAAATGCTACCAACAGCCCTTAACATATTTGCCTTCTGTTTACACAGCTGTATTCCTGCTCAGGGAAGAAAGAGGACGTGCTTACGCTGTCTTTGGAGGAAAATGCAGACAACGGAGCTGGCAAATTTGGTGTGCTTTTGCTGTTATTAGACCGTACAGCCTAGCAAGGACCTCAGAACCTACCCGGGGAGCAAACACTTTGGGCACAGTTCTTCTCTCAGTATTTTATGAGCTAGCGAAGGGCAAGAAATCTCTCCTAGGATTTGCCTGGGATACGGAAACTCTTCTCAGCACAAGCAGAGCTCGCTGCACCCTGCTCAGTGACTAAAAGCAATGGGTGTGCAGTGAAGCAGCCCTGAACCTCCTGCGTGCACAGAAACAGCTTCTGCAGGCAAATGCTTCCAGACTGCTATTGTGGGCATCCGGAATAGCAGCACAAGCCCAGGGGGCCCCGTGGGCTCCCAGGCGAGGGGCCGCTTGCACCTTCCCCAGTACTTGTCCTGTTTCAGGCTGGATGCGTCCCCAGGCAGCTGCCACAGCTCCAGAGCAGGAACGAGGCAAGAGGAGGATTCCTTCCGATTTCCCTGGCTCGTGGGAGGACTGAGGGAGATGGCCAAGACACTGTCCAGAGGCAGTAGGCCTGATAAAGCAAAGCAAAGCAAGCCCCTGCCCCACTTTGCATCATTCCCCGTCCTCCTACATAAGAGGGCCTGATCCCCGCGGTAGAGACAGGGAATGTTGGCTGGACACGTCAGAGGCGGCAGGAACTGCCTCTGTGCGGGAGCGAGGGTGCAGGGACAGACACGGCCGCTTCCCGGAGGTCACGTTCCCTTTCTGAGAGCCGGAGTCATAAACAACTCGGATCCCACAGGGCTCGGGGTGTTTTATGCCCGATCAAGGCTCTTGGACTCCTTTGGAAACATGCAGTTTATGAATGGCCACACTGGGCACACCACGCCCAGAGACCGGCTAATAACGCTGCATCGTGGTGACGAGGAAAAGCTGGTCAGACACTCTGCTCCTCGGCCTGCCAGGCCTAGGGAGCCCATTAGGGAGCTCGAGGCAAATCCAGTGTCCTGTGGAAGGGCTCATCTGTGGTCACTGGTTGGACCTGGAGGGAACTGGGCAGTTGGAGCTACCCGGGTCCAGCTTAGGGCATTTTCTCCCACAGGGCAGGGATCGCGCTCAGGATGGAGCGCAGGGCAGCTGCTCGTGGGGCAGGACACACCGGCAGCACCATGGGCACCAGCAAAGCGCTGGGCTCCCTTGGGGTTACCTCGTGTGCATCACTGCCCTCCCCCAGGCAAGCAGCTCTGGAACAAAGGGACAAGCTCCTTGCAGAGGGCAGGGAACAACTGACAAACCTCACTCCACTGTTGTCTAAAGCAAAGAACCACCATCCTGTGAATCTCTCACCATTTTGATCTCGTGTTTTCACCTCTGCCTCCTCGCGTTGGTGGAGAGCACCACGGCTGCAGAGGCCACCAGCAGGCCCAGCCTGCTGCAGAACGGGACCCAGGCGCTGCGAGGGAACAAGGGGGGACAGGGAGCAGCGACACGGGCGCCACGAGAGCCGGCTATGCTCCAGGCTCCCTTGGATGACCCACGGCCCCTCGGGTGACTCAATGGCAAGCCCTTTGCGCCACGTTCCCAACAGGGAGCAGGTGATGCGGCTGGCGCAGTACAGCGCCTGCACGAGGCAGTGCGGCCATGGGCAGCGCGGGCCCAGGCAGAGGCCGGGGAGACTCGTGTGCTCTCAGCGGCAGGGGTCAGGGAGGGAATGCCTTGGTGGAGCTATTTTAACTTGGACCTGGCAAAGCTTCAACACAAGAAAAGCTCAATTGTTGTCAGACTGGTTTGAGCGTAAGAAAAGCTCTGGGCCAAACAAAATAGCATCCAGTTATTGTTCTTTGACTGAGGTGCTGCTGTGAGCCGTAGCTGCGCTCTGGCCCCTCCAGCCCCACGTCCCACCGCTGGAGCTGAACGGCGGTGGCCGAGGCCTCCCCTACCTGCCCGTGTCCGGCTTCTTCTCGGCCGTGCAGTCGCCCTTGCCGCGCTCCAGCTCCTGTAGCAGGGCCGCCTGGACGGGGGTGCTCCTGCCGTCGCTGCTGCCGCTGTCCCTGTGCTGCCGGCCCCGGCACTCGGGCTGCGAGCCACGTTTCATGGCCTGAAGCTGGGCCAGGGGCACGATGTCGCAGCCCTGTGGCCGGTGCCACACCGTCTGCCGCGTGAGGGCATTGTAGTAGTAGAAGCGGTTGTTGTTCTGGTCGAAGAGCTCCCACCACTGCCTCTGATCCGATTGGCGCACCTTGAGGTTGGGCGGGGGGTCCCAGCCGCACTCGCCCGTCGTCAGGTTCACGTACATGCGCTCCTGCGAGCGGGGCTCGATGATCTCCACCCAGTCCGAGCTGCGGGCAAACGGAAGCCGCGTTAGTGTGGGCCGCCCCTGGGTCACCCGGGCGCCCTGAACACCCCGGGCAAGACTGAGGAAAGGTTTCACGTTTGGGACGAGTTACAGCAAAGCCGAGGCCTCCGCTGCGCCCGGCCCCCCGAACTGGCCGTGCACTCGCTGGGCAGCCCCAGCAGCTACACGCCGAGGCCGCTGCTCACGGGAGGAGCCGCTCCAGAAAGGCAGGAGGGCGGGAAAGCCGATGTCCGGATGCAGGCTGGCGGCATCGGCTGTTAACCGGCCTGCGGGGGCAGCACGCGGCTCACGGGAGGTGTCGGGGTGCAGCTGCAGCGGGGACGCTCTGCTCGCCCGCACCAAGGCCGCCGCACGCAGGAGGCGCCGGGCCCTCCTCGCGGGCCCCGAGCTCACCGACACGGCAGCAACACGAGCAGCGCCAGCGCGGCCCGCGCTCCTCAGAGGCACCGCACGTTATGAAGAACAGCAGGTCACCCCCAGGCCCAGGCAGCTCCTTCTGCAGCCCAAGGCTCTGCTGAAGTGAGAGGGGTCTGCACAAGCCCAGGTCCCAACAGGGAAAGCGCCAGCCTAGAAACCAAAAGGGTCTCCGCAAAACCCTGGAGGGAGTGACTGGACGAACCTCGCTGCATCTCGAGCTCTTCACTTTCCCCCTTGGCAGCCACACTGCTCCAGGGAGGGAATCAACGGCCCTGAGGGACCCTTTGGGCATAGCAGGGAGGCGGAGGACAGGCACGACCGCAGCCTTGCCCTGCTGCCCAGGCGCTGCGGGCCAGCAAGAGCCGCCGCGGGCAGCACCGGGTCGCGCCGGGCACCGTGGGTGCTGTGGGGGCAGCAGCCACACGGGCCGGGACCGCTGATCTGCAAGGTTCACAGTGTTGAAAGCGGGAGGGAGGACAACACGTAGTGAGCGAAAATCCCATCAATTCCCCATTTGCAGTGCAGCACAGGGGCTGTTTATGCATCTCAAATACATGGTGGACTCTTGCACTAATCCACCTGCTCAGTCTGTGAAGGCCCAGGAAGTTTCTCCCTTTGCTCCCGGTGCACTGTGGTTTCTGGTCTGCCAGAGCCCAAACCACAGCCTGGTTTGGGCACTAGCCAGGAGGCCCTGGCCTGCAGAGGAGGGCGGCTGCGGGCAGAGGGGCGCAGGAAGGTGCTGGCGTGGGAGGAGGCCTTGGACATGGAGCTCCATCTCCGACCAGCTGCCCCAGCAGGGCTGCCCAGGCTCCAAACGGAGACAAACCCTATGCGTAACCTCCACAACCCACAGCCCTGGCCCTGCGCCCTGCTTGCCGCGGGGTATTTGTGTTCTTAATAAAAGCCACATGAAGCAGAGGGGACGAGCCCAGCGCTCCCACCCGCCACCCCAAGGACACACAGGGACGCAGCTGCCGGCTGCTCCCTCCCACAGCACTGCGGCCGGAGCCCAGTGCACAGCAGCCGTTCCCAGAGGGGAGGCAGGATAAGGGAGACCCCGGTGCGCCTGTCCCCGTTGGCTGCACTGCCCTGTGCCCATAGTCAGAGAATGCGGGGACAGCCCTGCACCCAGACCCCAGGGATC
>VZSG01000500.1:326914-337740 GCA_013398315.1 Nothoprocta pentlandii | reverse complement strand
AAAAGGCATTTATTAGGCTGGGCTCAGCTCAATCCAAGAATGAACTTTTCACTTTGAGCACTGTTAAGGAAGGCAACAACAACACCAA
The DNA here is from genome assembly GCA_013398315.1 of Nothoprocta pentlandii. Lineage (NCBI taxonomy): Eukaryota > Metazoa > Chordata > Aves > Tinamiformes > Tinamidae > Nothoprocta > Nothoprocta pentlandii. The sequence continues at coordinate 337,652 of VZSG01000500.1, read as the reverse complement.
AAGAGGAGTAAATCCAGAGAACTGCCAGGAGAGGTGTCAAAGGTGGTAGTGCTGCCTCTGTCCTTTGGCTGCACAGTCTAGGGACTGCAGCAAAAACCTGGGCAATGCTCAACTTTTTTTATAACGAGTTCTCCCGCTTGTTTAGATGCCCACCTAGATAGTCACCAACTTCTTAACTCGTCTGCTCGCAGCCCGTCACTGGTCACGCCAAGTGCCGGACATTCTTCCCCAAACGCATCCTGTGCCTTGGAAACGCGCCGAGCAGGGCTCCATCAGATCTCCCCTCCGCTGCCAGATCTGACCTCTATTTCTGATCTTTGCGGTCTGCCTTTTACCCATCTATTCATCCATGTGTCCCATGAACAGATGTTTCTTTAAGAGCCTGTGAGCAGGATCTTGCCAAGAGCATTTTGAAAACTCTACCAGGCCAGTCAACTGAATCACCCTTGCCCATATGCTTGCAAGCTCCTCCCGAGCACCAATGGATTTGTGCAGCTTGAGTTAGTTCTCCAAAAGCCATGCCAAGTCTTCCCCAACACATCGTATTTATCTACATGCCTCTTGCATTTTAGTTCCTGGAACCATTCAAGAATGCAAGAAATGCTTCTTGGGAGAGACCAGCTGTCCACCCATCGTCTCGAACGGCAACAACAGGAAAGCTTTGTCACACAGAGCACATGAAACTGGTCATGTCCTCTGTCCATTTCCTTTCTTATTTCCCCAGAATCTGCACTTTTATCATGGATATTGGAGGGTTCATCCCTGCCTGTTCTCTTTAGCACCCATTTCAGCCCTGTTCCAAACTCTTTCTGAATCCACGGATGTTACTTGCCACCACAGCCTCCTGGGGCAGTGGATTCCAGATGGCCACCACTCACCATAAAACAACAGAAGTACTTTCTTTTCGATGATTTAAGCCAAATTCCTACAAGCTGCACCAAGTGTCCCTAGCTCTGCCACTGTGAGGCTTGCTGAATAGCATTCAACTTAGTCAGTGCCCTTATGGTTTTGAATATACTCATCACATCCCAACCCCAGCCTTCTCCTGTCCAAACTTAGAACTCCCAGGCCTTTTAGTCTCTCTTGATAAGACAGTTATTCCAAACCTTAATCATTTTAATTGCCTTTCTCTGTACTCTCTCCTACTCTCTATGCCCGACTCAAGACAGAGGCAAAGCACATGCAGACACCAAAAGACGGATGCACCAACATTTCAGACATGGTCAAAATTATGTCCTCTGCTTTATCATCACGTTATCTTCCTGGAGGTGGCCAGTATTTCACTTGCTTTTTCAGCTGCATACTGAGCTGACGACCTCAAAGAACTGCCAGCAACGACTCCAAGATCCTTTCCAAGCTGCAACTGCCAGTTCTGCTGTCCCAGGCCTGGGATGGATCCTTTAGCCCTAGAGTTACCGCATGTTCAGCTATGCTGACGTTCATCCACCACCTATTTGTCTGCTCCATTCTGCAAGGTCCTTCTGGAGCTCCTCACTTCCACTGAGGTATTTGACTACCTGAAGGATTCTAGGGCCATCTGCAAACTTCAGGATCTGCAAACTTCACGTTCCTGTATTCCTTCGGTCACTGATGAGGAAGACGGACACTCCCGGCACCAATCTCTCAGGCCTTACTGCTGTCCTACTTTTTGCATCCTACGCTTTAACCAGCTCTCAGTCCATAGCAGCACCTTTCCTCTAGTCCCATAGAAACCAAATTGCTTTATAATCTTTGGTGGAGAACTCCACTAAAGGCTCTTTGAAAGTCCCAATATGATACATCCTCTGGTCCCTTTATCATGCTCCAGCAGGCCTGTGAGGCAAGTCTGGACTTTACAGTAGCCCTGCTGGAGCTTTTCCATAATGCTGTATTCGCAAACGCCTTCAGTGCTCTCGCTCTTGCTTATGGACTTCCCTGGCTCGGTGCACGGAGGTCAGAGCACTGCTCTGCGGTTCCCAGCTCCCTCTTCCAGGCCTTTCTAACAGTGCACCCGATGCCCGGCTCCCACATTTCCCGGCCCGATGCCCGGCTCCCACATTTCCCCAAGACCCCCACCCCTCTAAAGAGCTGCCATCACACTCACCACCTCCAATTTTTCTGCTATGAGGGGTGCTTCAGCAACAGGATGGACAAAGTAGCTCAGCAATTTCAGATATAAGATCCTATAACACTCTTGAGTATCTGTTCCTCACAGCTTCTTACCAGGCCCTCTGTCTGCTCTAAAGCTATTGGCACTGACATTCAGTGTGGAAAGTTCCAGAGCTCCTCCACAGGAGTCAAAACGGTCAAAAAATGGATTTGATTGTCTGTTACAGCCTTATCTGTTTTCCTCTCACACCTCAACATCTTCTCATGTGGCTTCTCCAAAGCGTTTCTGCTGCATTTGAAAGTGATTCGTTTTGGTAAATCAATTTTTCCAAAGTCACACTTTTGTCTTATTTTGGTTTACACATAGTCTGCTGAAACGAGCATCTTTCTCGTCTTCTCACATGGACACAGCTATATCTTTCTGACTGGCACCCTTCTTCTATCAGCCTTCGTTTCCTTGTCAGTTTACTTTTGTTTTCTGACCTTCCTTAAAGATGAGAAAAAGTTTATCTTTTCTTGGTGGAGGTATCTATTCATTTTGAGCTGCCAATGTCACTGCTAAATAGCTACCACACTGACTACAAGCCTTTCAGCTTCGTAGTGGAGGGACAAGGCAAATATCAGGGCTTTTCTTTAAAGGTTAAAACACCAGAAGAGCCTTTTTCGAAGGCTCAGAAGTAAAGGCCGGTCTGTCGCCAGGCAGACATAACGTCATGAATTTCATTAATGCTGCCCCTCACAGAGACCCTGCCATATCCACAGGCTCTGAGCTACCAGGGCTGCTCCTGGACACAGATGTTCTGCAGTGACAGGAAACCTGAAACCCAAATCTTAGTCCTCTACGTGAATCTGACTAACAGGGTTCAGCCCACTGGAGGAGACAGTGAAAACGGGGAGCAGAGAAGCTCGATCCTTTAGCCCAGACGCTCCCCGGGGCAGCAGGGAATGCCCTGGAGGAGGGCCTCCATTGCCAGGAGGAGCCTGGACCTTCTCCTTGTGCATCCTTGTGCATCCTGTGCACTGCCGAGTGCGCAGAGCCGCCAACCAGGCCAAGGCACCCACGGCCCCTGCCAAAGTCCTGCGGGAGATAAGACGCAGTGATGGTCACTGACAGATTGTGAGACCTCTTTATTTAGTGAGAGGTTTCAATTCAGAGGATCCCGAATCGATTCCTGCCGGATGCGCAGCAAAGCAAACAGGCTTGGCTGGCATCTCCCAGCTCCTCCTAACGGGTTCCGTCACTGCTGGCTCAGCAGGCGCGAAGCTGAGGGAGACGCAGTCCGACACCTGTCTTCGTTTGAGCTTCACGAAAGCAGAGCTGTGCCCCTGGAGAGGGTCCCCAGCAGACCCCCAAGCAGCACGCGGAAGCCGCCTCCCGCAGTGCCCGCGCTCCACCCGTACACCCACACAAGGCCTGCCCCACGGAGGGCCCGCGGCAGCTCCACTCGGGACGTCCTTTCGCAAGGACCAAAAGCCAGGCCATGCTCTTGTGCGGGCACATCTCACCACAACAAAACCTCTTCATGTTCACAGACTTTGCCCTCCCCAGGGAAAACTGCCTGAGCAGGTGCCAGTGGGGAGAGTCCAGAGCAAAGCGGCACCGCTTCCTACCGTGGATAGCAGCACTAGAGAGGAAGCTCGGGGCCACGCTGGCAAATTCAGGGGTGACTTAATTCACATAAAATCGGTAAATGTCAAAACCTCCCTGCAGTCCACAGAGCCTGCAGATCCCGGCCCCAGGGCAGGTGGGACGCAGAGGACAAGGAAACCGTGCGGCCGGCAGCCTCCGGAGTGGTTTGGCTGCGCTGTGACCCCCTGCGCGCGTCCCTGAGGTTCGGGCCACGGCCGCCAAGACGGGGTGCAGAGTGGAGGCCCGAGCCTGTGCTGACACGCGACGGCCCCGCAGGGCCAGGCCTGGTGCACATGGGCTGGCGAGCCGCGAGGGGAGCCTGGGCCGGGCCCGCCATCGGCTGCAAGGGGATTTGATTTCAGCGCCTGGAGCACAGGCCAGATGCAGTGTCAGGAGACACTCTCAAATAGGAAACCGCAGTCCCCTCAAAGAGCCTCCAAGGCAGGAGGCAGCCCCAAATGATGACCCCGAGCGCAGCTTGCTGCCCGTGCCAGGCTGATGTTCCCACCACTGCCCATGACCCTGTTTAAGCTTTGAGTGGAGCTACGGGCGATTTGATGATCACTAAACTTACAACGTTTTTCAGCGTGCAACCTTCACTTTGCGCTTTAAGGACCTCAGGGAGGGGGAGAGAAGGCAGCAGAGGATGCAGGTTCCCCTCTCAGCCGCGGCAAGCACATCTCGCCCCGAGCACCAGGGCTGCCCAGGAACCACTGCAATGGAAGCTGCTTTTCCTCCCCCGTGTGCCAACACTCGCGTGGCTCAGCAGAAGCTTCCCTGGTGCAAAAGGGGACAGCAGAGTGAGAGCAGCCAGGCGAGGCGAGGCGGAGCGCGGACATGTGAGCGGCGCAGGCCTTGCTCAGGCTCTGGGGCCAGGCCATGCGGCCGGCGCTGCCGGGACACGGCGCCCAGCCGCCTGGGGCCACCTCGTAGCGGGGCCCGGCGGAGCCGAGAGCCGAGAGCCAGGCGTCTGCCCAGCAGAACGGGGGGCAGCTCCTCCCGCCAGGCCCCCAGCGCTTTCCCCGGCACCTCCCGCGGCCGCGGGCGCCACCGGCCGCTCCCTCTGCCACAGGGCGCCGAGCGGAGGCTGGTGGGATCGCGGGGCAGCGCTGGCAGGCGGCCCTGCGGCGCCCAAGGACGCAGGGCAGGAAGCGCCTCGGCCAGGGCAGCAGCCCGGCCTCCGCGCGCGGCTCTCCGGGGAGCTGGTCCCACTGCGGCCTGGCCTGCAGGGAAGGGGGAGCCGGCAGCTCAAGGCACCGAGGGGCTGCTGGGGAAGGCCAAGAGGAACGGGGCCCTGATCTCCTCCCACGGCTCTTCCCAACCAGTCCCCTCGCGCCCTCCACTCCCCAACACCCCATGGAGTCACCAAGGGGATGGGACAGAGCCCAGCTCCCACATGGACCCTGCCCGTGCACAAGGCCGCTCTCCTCCCGCCCCGGCCCCGCTGCTGCTGCTGCTGCCACCAAGGCAGCTTTCTCAGCTGCTCTCTTCAACCTCCCTCTCCAGCAGTGAAATTTGGCCCTCAAGACCAAAGTCTCCCTCAGGGACCTGGGCAAGTTGACCTGGATGGACAGCAGGGTAGAGGAAGCGGATGGGAACCTCCTGGCGCCAGCGCAGACAGCCGTGGCAGGAGGGATCTTGTTCAGCACTCCCTTTTAATAGCAGCTTTAAGACCTTCTCTAATACAGCACATGGCCAATCCTCCTCTGCACCTCTGAAAGCTCCTGATCACTTCTCAAGGACACCTTTAGTAGTCAGAGAAACAGCGACTGCATAACAGACATCTCTGCAAAAGCCCTCAAAAAGCCAACTTAGAAGCCATGCAAGAGTTACCAAAAAAATTAACGGTGCGTACCTTGTCCAGCAGCCCTATATTCAACGTTTTTAGACACAGAGGCGGCAGCTGAGCAGACCAGCGGCACGGTGCATGTTAGAGCCCGGCACAGAGGAGCCCCAGATCCTGTGCTCAGCTAATTCAGCCTGCTAAGCAATAGCTTTTCTGCTGGTGTAGTAACCCCAACCATTCCGGTGAGGGGTCCCATAAAAGCCACTGTCAGGACAAGAGACCGTGGCCACGCACGGCGTCATCCTGTACAGAACATCACCCCCTTCCGCGTCTTCACCATCAGGGTGGGAGAACATTTTTAGGATTTACACACCCAGGACAGCACGGCATGACTACACCAGATGTTGAACTCGCTTCAAAAGTCTGGGCAGCAACCTGCTTTCAGAGCGCAAATCTTGGACTGGGCTTTGGATCCACCTTCCAAATGGCTTCTCCAGAGCCCGATGGAGGACAGTGCAGAGCACTGTTCACTTATGTTGCTCCAGAGCAAGTGTCTGACTGCTACCGTCCGGGCGGGAATTGAAGATCCCCCTGAACTGAAAAGACCAACGCACCTGCGGTGTCCAGGGCCAGGCGCTGCTCACAAAGAACACTCGGTGATCCTCCGGCTTGGAGGAGCAACACTGTTCTTTCTGCTTCCCACCTCTCCCACGCTACTGTTTTTCCATTCAGCTGGGAGCAACGAGGCCCAGGGCAGCACACTGGCCAAACGAACCAGATGAGCAAGCAAAGGAAAACGCTGCAAGTCTCTGTGCAGGAATACGGGCTATCCTTTAATCTCATTTCATCTGATAAAAGTCTTCCTCCTTGTCAACGTTGATAAACATTCCTCTATATGCAAAAGCCTCAATTTAAATGTGGCCATGCCAGCTCATCGTGTTCAAGAGTCACCAGCAAAAGTGACTGGTGCTGCATCTGCTGGTTTAAAGAGCACCTTTTCTACAATCAAACACATCCTGATATTGTCATTCCAAAAAAGACTTCTACTTTAGACCAACAGGAGTCTTCAGTCTCTAGAGCCTCATACCTGAGTCTTAGACTTATTTTAATTATAGATTCTAGTGAATTTAGGCCCAGGTGACAGCACAGGATTCAGTAACCACATCTTGAGAAACTTTCAGTGATTTTCAAACCAGTTTCAAGGAGGTTAAAGTGTTTCTATTTCACTGCAAAGTTCGCAGTGGGTTCCCAGGCCGACCTGGTGACTCTCTGGCCACCTGCCGTAAGGCAGCGAACTGGCGCAGGGTGCAGGGCAGGCCAAGCTGCCGCTCCCGCTCCCGCACTGCTTCCCCCCGGCCCCGCGCCCTCCAGCACAACCCAGGCGTCCGCAGCAGCAGCAGGAACCTGCGGGGAGCCTTGCCCGCCACGGCAGCCTCCTCGCTGCCGCCTGCACCACAGCCTCCTGGCTCCTGCGTGCCCTTTCAGGCAGTCGCGCAGCAAGGGTGTTTGCACAGGTAGGAAAGAGCCCCATCTGCCAGAGCACAGTGCCTTATGGCCGTGCCCCACAGCTGCCAAGTTACACACAGCAACGAGCCCAGGGCATGGGGTTTGGTTTTTTTCCCCCTTCGCTTGTTTGCTTTTGGTAGATTATAAACCCTGTGGCTAAGGAAAAGCTCAGCGTGGAGGGGCCCAGGAGCGCTCGGCCCAGCGCTGACAAACGCGCAGCTGGCCAGGGGAGCACTAGGTCCTCGCTGCCACCTCCCTCCATCTGCACCAGTCTGCTTTCCATATGTAGAAAGTAAAGTGTCGTCGAGACGCTGCTCAGACAGGCAGGCACGAGGAGAACATGAGAGAATAACAAAAAGTCAAATCATTTGCCTGCGGTAGGTGAGAAAGACACCAGTGAATTATTTTGTTTAGATTTCTTTAGTTCAGAAGTTCCCCAGTGCTGTGCAGCGCACAACCCACAGCAGAATCACACACAAACCCTGGGCCCAGTAGGAGGAAAGAGCCTGAAAAAATCTCAGCATCTTTGGGGGGAACGCGGGGGATCTTGGCATGGGTTTGGCACCAGCTGCACTGGAGTTTGCTGGTCAATATTCAGCTGGAAATGTAAGAACCCTGTTATTCCTTAAATCAGTAACCTCAGACACTTGGAACAGTCATGAGGATGAGAGAATATATCCCAAATAGCGGTATCTTCCCATTCTCCCACGTGGGAAAGACCGACTGCAGGAAAGAGACACAAGTGTAAAAACATTTAATTCTTGAACCACAGGATCTAGTTCCAGATGCCACAACCAGATGGACCTCATGTCTGCTGTCCTAGTTAATCCGTTTCTAGTGCTACAAAAACTAGTTGCTTTAAGAAGTAGCAGAAAGTAGAAAACTCTTTCCCACAATATGAATAAAAGTGACCAAAGAACTCAGTGAACACTCCTGACTGAGCTACCAAAGAGTGCAGGAAATTGCTTGAGCAGTATAACTTTTTTTTTACTCTAGCTGAACTGCCTTTCTGCTCACGCATCCAAAAAGATAAGTTAACATCAGTATCAAGTACATAAGCAATGGCTCAGAAAACCTCTCTGAATCCAGCTAAAACCAGATTCCAATGTTTGCTCCGGAATTTGTTTTTATTACAAATAAAAGGCACTTTGCAAACTGCTCAAATCTGCCCGGAGGGCTTTTTAAAGAAACACGAGCATGTGCATGTCACAACAAGGCACAAGCAATTGTGCTTTACCTGGAGAGGGTCGACAGAGCCTAAATGGGACACTTCAAAATCTGACATTTATTTCATGAGAGCCTGTAAACATCTCCTCCTAATTGCATCATGCACCGAGAAAGCCTTTTGGGAAGTCAACGGGAATGGAAGCACTGGGAAGGAGGCCACAGACAGGGAGGAAACGCCACTTCTTCCCTTTGAACTTCTGATTAGCTTCCATCAGAAGAGTCTGGAGTGTCTGAAGGTGTTTGCTCAGAGCCTTTATCTTCACGGAGAGTCAAATGCTACAGCTGAAGATAGGGCAACACCTTAGGAACTATTTCCAGGCCGTGCCCATCCTGCTGATAAGGCCAAGGAAAAGAGCATAAAGGAGCCGTGCAGAAAAGCCGAGCGCCTCGCCCTGCACGACGCGCCACGCTGCTCTGCACAACGCTCCTCCACCGGCTGCTGCTGCCTCCATCTGCCACCCCAACTGCCGGAGCAAAAACGCCCTCCCAGCTTCCCTTAGAGCTGGTTGGTCACCCGGCCCTCCCCATCGCAGGCAGGGCGAGCAGCGTCGGCACCCTCACAAGCTGCTTCCCCCGCTCCTGGGACGGGGCAGTGAGAACCCGCAGAGCCGGGCAGTGGGGAGGCCACCGACAGCCTCTCACACCTGCACCTACCTTCCCACCTCCCTCCCTCTGCCGTCACGCTGCGCTGCTCCCGCTCGCGGCCTCCCCCACGCCAGCGAAGAGCAGGGTAAGCCAGATCGACACCCAGTGCGGAGGGTCTGTGCGCGGCTGACAACAGAGCAAGGCTCCCACGCGCCCCTGGACGCCAAACACGCCGTCACTGCAGAGCCACAACGGGACTGAGACGCGCGGCACCAGCCAGCGGCTCCGCAGCGGCACGAGGGTCGGGTGAGGTTTTCGCTCATTCCTAAATTGAAGTCCATGAAAAATGAGCCACAGAAACTGGAACTTGGAGAAAGTCGGATTAAATCTGGAGTTACCCAAAATTTGTCATTTGCAACTCACTCATATTCAAAGCACTGAGATTCAATGACAAAAATATGGGTCTTCTTATTTTTGGCATATTGTCATTATAAGCAGAAAGTAAAGCATGTGAATTCTTTACCTTTTGTATTGACCAGAAGAAAAAGGCAACCACTTCTGCCACTGGACAGTTACATTAAGGACCCATCTCCAGTTAATCCTTCTCCCCTAGTAGCTAACAAACCTCCAGCAACGCGCAGAACCTTGGGTGCAGAGCAAGGAATGTCACTGTCTCTCTGCCAGCTTCCCCAGAGCAGGGAATGTCAATGTCCCTCTGCCAGCTTCCCAGGCTGCCGGATTCAAGTACTCCCAGCCACGCTGCTGGGATGACACATCCAAACCTTTGTCATAGATAAAATGGCAAATAAGTAATACCCTTAACAATGCACTTAGCTAGTGAAATACAGATGATATTTCTTTGAAAGAATGGGTCCCCTGCACAAAAAGCTTTGCAGAACTGGGGAACTGCCTGCTATTGCAGACAATAAAGCCAACACCAGCGGAACATCAGGACTGACCCCAAAAACGCCTCAAAGCTCAGACACAAAGCCACACTTCAAGGTAAGTTTTTGTACCCCATTTAACTAACAGTTTGTTGCAGGAGTCTCCCATTCTTTCATCTTTGTACCGTGACACATTACATTTTTTGCAGATCTAGTATACAAGCTGAATGCAGCCCATTTGCCTCTCGTGCCCCTCAGGCATTACAGCCCTGAGCGAAACGGATTCTCCACTCTTTTTGGCACATCAAACATGCAATTCCTCTGCAAGGCTCTCAGCTGCAGGGCCGACAACTGGCGGGCTGAAAGCAGCCTTTTGTATAACAAGGATGACCATAAAACTCCCCTGCTCGCAAAAAGTACCAGGCCAACATACTTGGATTTTCCTGTAGCTTATGTGCTTACGACTTAGGCCAACACATCTGTTTCGGTTAAGCAAACCTGTTGCGAGCGCAGAACATGAACTATCTGACCAAAAACCTGGCTTCCAAACGTGCATTCTTGTAATCCACCGTGATCTCAACATCGCTTCCAATAGCCCAGATCCAACCGACAGGAAAGCGCCGGCTCATGGACACAGCAAACACACACACACAAGCCGCACTTGCCACCTAACCCAAACTGCCTGCTGGAAGAGATGCAGAAGGGGCAGGAAAAGAGAAAGGAGGGAAAGGCCACGGCCAAGGGCTCTTCCAGCCCCCGCGCCCCGCGGGGCCGGGCACGGCGCCAGTACCGCTCTCCCTCCGCTCCCCGCACACAGACAACCGAGAAGGGGCTGGAAATCTTCCGTCCCCGGGGAGAGCCGTGCGCGCAGGAACGTTTAATTGTTCTGGACTTTTCATGCTCGGGTGAAAAAGAAAACGCATATTCCCGTCGGAGCAGCGGGAAGGGGCGGCCGGCCCGCGGGCAGCCGAGCGGGACAGGGCGCCACTGAGCGCGGCCGGCCCGCGGCCCCCGCGCCTCCCCGTGGGGCCG
>VZSG01000500.1:280171-310421 GCA_013398315.1 Nothoprocta pentlandii | reverse complement strand
GCCCTGCCGCCTCGCCGCCCTCCCGGCGCGTGGCTGCGCTGCGGCCGCCGCGTTGCCGCTGGTCGGGGGGCAGCGCGCCGAGGAACGCGCCGAGCGGAGGGCTGTGCGGTGCGGATACACCGGCCCTGCCGAAAGTGCCGCTTCCTCCCCGCGTGCTGCAGTTCTCGCTGCTCTCTCTTGCTGCTTTTTCCTCTCGCAAAACAGGAGTGCAGCTGTCGTTGCTTGGAAATTCTAAGGGGAGTAATTTCAAGAAGGGAACCTTTGGGATTGCTCTTATGCATTGTAACAATCTAAAAGGATGAACTCTTATTTCAGAGTGCCAAGCAGATCAGTAACAGTAAATCTCTTTTCTCTGTGGTTTGCCATCAACACGATTTCAAGTGAAGTTGTTGTTTGGTTTAATTTTCAGAATTGTCAGCTGTATAAATCTTTCTGAGGCAAGCTAAAAGTTTTCTAAGATTTAACTTGAGGCTTGTTCAGGGAGAGAGATCATGAATTTTGTCACAATGCTGAGATAAGGTTAATAACCTGTCTTGTGTGCAGTTCTAATGAAAAGTGTCTCTATGCAGCATTGCTCTTGCACAGAATTATAGAATTTGTAGCAGGCCTGTGTCATGTAAACTAGTAAACAGGAATTCTGGTGAAAACAGTGTTATTTAAATTCATCTTTTGTTGATGGTACAAAGTGTACAGATTGCAGAGAGTGATACCAAAGGTCTATATAACTCAGTATTTTGTCTATGACAGTGACCAACAGTGAATGTCTGAAAAAGAATAAAAGCACAGAGTAATTATACAGTGATATTTCTCTCACTGTGCTCTTCTGCTCTTCAGCTAGTTCTGATTCAGAGCCACAAAGGCATGTTACTCTCTTTAATGAAGAGGTTATTTTGTAAATTTGTTAGGATTTCTTTTTTTTTCTCTTTGAACACTGCAAGACTTTGATTCTATTTGATTTCTGTATTAGCACTCAGTAGGAGTGGATTCCATGGCTAAATGTTGTGTGATCAAGGACCTTTGCTCTGAACCCGCTGTACAGTTTGTTTGACTCTTAGTCTTGTTTTGGTGAACATCGGTGATAGTTACTCCATGTTCACATTGTCCTTACGTTTATGATTTGTTTGTCCTTTTATCATGTCCCCTCTTTTGCCTGCTCCTCTTCAATATGAAGAACCAAATTCTGTCTACTTGTTTATGTTAAATTATATAAAATAACTCACTTGAAAATACAGCTGGATGGTAGTCGTCAGCAAGGGGAATTCTTGTAAAATCCTGGGTTTGACTGATGCTGTTTGGTGTTATTATTCATACCTGATATTGAGAGACTTGCGGTGAGTTTAATGTGTGGTATCTGCATAATTTGAGAAGCTGAGTATAAATACTGTGGTAAAATATAGAATTTAAAGCAGTTATGTAAAAATAAAAGATAATCATATTTGTGAGTAATAGGACTTTAGCCCAAGAAGCAGTAGCCAGAAAATAAGGTTAGAATGCCTTGTTAGTTAGGATGCCTTGTTAGTTAAGCTGTTGAGTATGAGCTTTGCAGTGCTATGATGTAGCAAAGAGAATGTGCTTTATTCTTGGATGTACGAATGGAGGAAGGCTGAGTGCAAATGGGGAAGTGCCTTGCTGCTTACATGTGAGGCAATTTTGGTATAATATACTCAGTTCTGAGGTTGGGACTAGCAGTTTAGAATATTGAAGAGCTGAAGAGATTTCATTACACTGATTGGGTCTCTTAAACAGGACAGTTTGCACAGTTCCTACAGCAATGCCTTTGAGAGAGAGTTAAGGATTTTCCTATTTCCCCGCATGTCTGTGTATCTTAAATATAAGCATGCATTGAAAAACAAAACAAAACCCCCCCACTAATTTTGTTTGTGCTGTCTAACTTAAATATAGGAGACTGGATTGATGATGATGGTTTTGTTTGTTCTTAAAGCAAAGGGAAAGTGTTTTAGTAAGAGATTTAAGGAAGTCTTCGCTCTTGAGATTAGGAATGAGAGTTTCTTAAAACTATATCTTCAAGGGGAGAAGATATTAAATGCCAGAGGCATTCAGTGTATAATGAAGACATAATGGCATTTAGAGGCTGAAGTTAAAAAACAAGAATATGAAATTATTAACATAATTATTGGGAGAGGAAATAGGTGCTATAATGAAGAGTTGTTGTCTGAAACTTGAAATTTGAAACAGGACGGATGCTGTGTATGCTCTAGCTGCTCTCTTAATGCTTGAATCATGACTTTCTCCTATGGTCTGTGCTATGCAGAGGGTCAGATTTATAGATGAGCATAGTGTTCCCTTTAAATCTTTCAACTGACAAAATTGGTGGTGGTGAATGCCAGGAAGCTGTGAACAGGTTCTCCTGAATGTTTGTTCTCAATTGTTCAGATGTCTGTCTTCATTTGTCCTTGGGTCAAGCTCTAGTAGTTCTTAAAATGGCCACCAGACCTGCATTTCTGCATGATAAACTGTGTTCTTTGTTTGGAAGGAAACAGGTGGCATACCTCTGGGCTTTCCGCTTGCTACTCATATTCGATCGCCTTTTATTGTTCACAGCTATAACTGTTTGGTGTCTTGTCTCATGTTCTTCATTGTCTCTCTGGGCAGTCTTCATTCTAGTTTTGGAAATGTCTTACAAGACAGCGCTGTGTGAACTTGAGACTGCGCAGTGATAGCATCTGAAGCAAAAGCTTTTTGGAACATGAAGTTCAAAAGCATTTTCCATTCTCAGAAGCCTTTTTCTTCTTTCAGGTGTTCTGAAAAATGGCTGATGATATTGATATTGAAGCAATGCTTGAAGCTCCTTACAAGAAGGTGAGAAAAATGTGCCAGTGAGGTCCTGTTTACCTTAATTTAGCATTATTCATGAAACTACTGCTGAACTGTAAACTAACATCCCTGGAGCCCTCATGATTTATCTTATTGGAGATGCATTACATGTAACTTGCAAGTAAATATATGCTGTTAATGTAATTATTTTGTGCAGTAGTTTCACTTCAGCGTGATGAATAAATGCCCATCTATCTCTCTTTGTAGACTTGCCTAACGATATCTCACCTCTACTCCCATGAATTCACCTTTGATTCCAGTGTGAACTGTCAATCATAAGGTAGTAATTGAGTGACGTATCGCTGTACCGTGGTCCCTTAGGTTAAAAAAAAAAAAAAAAAAAAAAAAAAAAAAAAAAAACACCCTCCCAAAACAAAACCAAACAGAAAAAAACAAACAAAAAACAAGAAACAAGCAAAAGCCTCTCCTAAAATTGCAAGGTCCAGGTCCAGTTTGGTATAGCAACAAGGTGAATGCAGTGGTTTGGGAAAATAGCAGGGTTCCAAGAATAACCTTTTCACCAGTCCCATGGCAAGTAAATATTTGAACGGTCTGCTCTGTGCAAGAGGATTGAGACTCACTTTTAATGCAGAAGACTGGTGGTGGTTAATCTTCTAACAGGGCAGGTGGAAATCAATTGCTGAGTGAACGAATTTCCCTAAATTCTTGGATCCCTGAGTAGAACGTTCTTAGTAAGTAAAAGACAGTATCACAGCCTGCGATATCGTTCTAAAAATGTTCTTGTGTTCTTCTGTCCTAATTGTTCAATTAAGAAATGCCAATTTTGAATCAAATTTTTGATTAGTGTAGTGATGTAACAGTCTTTTACCTAAAGCAGCAGCAAATGAATACTGTCTTTTTTGTTTTTCACCAAGTGGTGGTGAAGTGTTAACATTATGCATGCATTAGCACTGATTTCACAAGAAATGTATATAAAGCCTAAGTCACTTAGGAGTTGTACTTTTGATGTAACTAATGTAATTAAATTGTAAAGTATACAAATTATATGGCAGCTACTGTTAGTCTATTCTGCAGTGTTTAATGCAACCATGTCTTGAATTTTGGATGAGCATTTGTAAGTTATAAAAGTGTACATTTAGTTTATGTAATATTTAGCACTTATATTGAAACTTGAAGAGAAAAATGTAAATTGTTATGTTAAAATTCTTGTATCCTGGTTTAACATGGATATTTTCCATGTAAACAGGTATGGAAATAGGGAATGTTTAGGCTGGACTGGTGGATTATTGATGACTTTCTTGGGAGTCGACGACGTTACTAAAGCAGTGTGAATCCCTGTTTGCTTCAGGGCGAGATGTGTGACAGAGGTGGCATCAAGCTCTTACAACTCTCCAAGGAAAATGAGCGACGATCTCGGGAATGACATCGGTCACAGGAAATCGATAGTGGCTGGCTGCTAGCACAGCCACTGGGGCTTAGGCAGAGATATAGCCGTGGTACTGATCAGAGGGGCACACAAACCTGAGACCTCCTCTTATATTTTATAGAAATAAACATTTAACCACTTGAGTGCTGAATTCTACAGGATAACTTACTCTCTAAACCATGTAAGGAAGTATCTACAATTAATATACACTCTTAAATGATGTAATTCTTGCTTTTTATAATTGTTTGACTTAAATTTAAGCAGCAAAGTGGTTAAACATGCCTACCTAAATTTTCTAAACTTTCCACATTAAACTGTAAACAAGTAATTTAGTATTAAAATTTTTGTTTTGTATTTTCTTATTCCTATTCCCATTACCCTTTGACCACTTGAAATGTTTCCGCTTCGTCCTCACGATGTTCTTCTATCAACCCTGCTTAGGATGAGAACAAATTGAGCAGTGCCAATGGCCACGAAGAACGCAGCAAGAAGTGAGTATTTTATTTATATCTTGGATAGGATGAGGGGAATTGCTGTTTTGAAACTTTATAGTGTATGTCAGAAGTATCCAAGCAAATAAAATAGAAAAGCTTGAACTTTGCAACTACAAGGATTCCAGAATCATCTTTTGTTAACAAACATAGTTAGACCATTATCAGTGATGTCAGCAAAGTTACAGAAACTGCTAATTTCTTAGCATTGGATAAAAATACAGACTTGGTAGGTCCAGCATGATTCATCTGCATTGCGCAGTTGATTTTACATTGAAAGATATATCTACTTTACAGTTTTATTTAATCCAAACAATCTTAAGGATTTAAATATACTATTATGTATACTGTTACATTCTTGGGAAAAAAAAAGATTGTTGGAAACTCTTCCTGCCTCCTTAAAAAAAAAAAAAAGGGGGGGGGGTGCCTTGTGACTATTTTACGGCTAGTTTTGTAAGTACCTGAAAAAGTCTAATCCTAACGTTAGACTTCATCTGGAATCTAATATTTAAACTTGACTATAAATGAGATTTGCATTCTGAAAAAATGTGGTTCTCTGCATTGCACACTAAATAAGGAGATGACTCAAAACCAGTAAAAATTGGATCTCCTAGTATTTTTAAGTTCTGAGTTTTTATCAAGTAAAAATTCCATACCTGACATGTAAAGCTGTGCTTGTGTTAAATGGCTGTTCTGAAAGTACAATCTGATTTGAGAAGGAAAAGTTAATGTTTGTTAACTTTCAAAAATAGTTATGAGTTCATTTTGTAGTAGAGTGCTTAGAGTATTAGAACGCTTTCTGGCTCATTTCCTCATTTTCTGGCTCATAGCCTAAGATCAATGGGATCCTATCTGTTGAGTGGAGTTGTTTATGATGTATTTGTCTTTCTGCTCGTGATCCCGCTTTTGGGTTGGGTATTGACTGTTTGTGCATTCCCCTTCTGGAGTTATTTTCTCTTCTGTTTTCCTAGTTGTACTTGTGTGCATAATTTAAGACTTCTGTGTTCTGTCATTATTTCACCTTCAGAGTCAACAATTGCTAAAAAGTTAATTATTACCATACTGAGGTGTTCTCTTGGTATGTAGCCTTGTTTCCAAGAGTTTTGATTTGATACAGCTGTTGCTCGTATAACTTTCTCAAAAGCTACACTGTTTTGTACGTGGATACTGACAGAATGCATTCTGCTGAATAGTAAGATACATGCAGGCTCTGCAAGACTTTTGTTTTTCTCATTGGTTAAATGTGCCTTACAGTTCTGTCCAGTTTAATCATGACTGGAAGCTGTGTCCTTTATTTATTTATTTATTTATTTATTTCTCTATAACTTAACACCAGTCATCCACAAGGATGTTTGGAGTCTTTTGCCTGAAAAGCTGTAACTGATAGTGGATATTTAGAAGCAGCTGTAACTAACACTGAGCAACAAGTGTAACCAGAGTTGTACTTTCACTTCTCAGGAGAAAAAAGAGCAAGAGCAGAAGTCGAAGTCATGATAGGAAGAGGAGCAGAAGCAAGGAACGCAAACGAAGTCGAGATCGTGAAAGGAAGAAGAGCAGAAGCCGGGAAAGGAAGCGGAGCAGAAGCAAGGAACGCAGACGCAGTCGTTCTAGAAGTAGAGATCGCCGATTCAGAGGCCGCTATAGAAGTCCCTAGTAGGTTATTTATGTAGAGTTGTGTTTGTGCCATTTCTGTGTATGCTTTAACTATGTGCTTTCTAAATTGGTACTTTATTCATCTCAAAAGAGGGTTGGGGGGAAAAGTTTGAAGCGAGTGGATGTGGCATGAGAGTGGATGCCTATCTTTTTGTTAATTTTCCTTCTTGTCCTACCTCCTTTGAGGTAGGCAACAAAGGCAAGTGAGAGGAAAATGTGCAACTGTATAAAAGTAGAATGTGAAAATTCATTATAGAATCTTGAGCAAATATTCTAAGTACTGTAATTACCTTCATCATATGGACCTGAAGGTTTTATTCTTAAGAGTGGTCTGTAATTTGAGGCTTATGACTCACCTTTTGCCTGCATTCCTAAAGGTATGGTGAAAGAGGGGTGGGGTTTTGTTGTGCGCAGGTATTAATGCTCTTTAGATTGTGAACTTGTACCACTGCTTAGTGGTATGTGGGTTACGTTTTCCGTTTGAACACAAGAAAAATAGAAAGGCTATGTTTTTAACTTCTAGTCAGATATTTTGTTTTTACTGGACTGCTGCTTACATGCATGTTTGCTGTAGTGTGGTGTTTTATGCACTGCTTGTGTTTTGTCTCAATAATGCCTGTTACATATTTGCCCTGCTTTTTCTTGGACTTGTCTAGAGGCTGTAGAAGATGCTGTACTTGAACTCTTCAAATCTGCTTTTTGGCTTGAGATAGAAATTCTGCTGTAGGTTTTTCCTCACAGTTTTAAAGCGCTTTTAAAAGCCTTTTTTTATTGATGATTTTTGCTCTAAAATTCTCATGGATTTTTTCTATTTTGTCCTTTCTTTGTCTCTGCTTGCTTTCAAAAAAGCAGAAAAAAAGAACTGTCTGCATTACATGGCTTTCAGTGATTAGCCTGTGGTGCTGTTTGTCATCTTTTGCCTGGTTCTCTTCTCAGCTGTTGTCAAATCTGAGTGCTCGGATCATGTCAGAAGCATGCACTTTAAGGTGTTTTTATTCATGGCATATATTGCTGTCCATGAGCAATTTCAAGACAACTGAGAAGATGCTGTTTCACTTCTGATGTTCTGCAGGCATGAATAGTTTTCAGCAAAGTGGTTGCTTCATGAGGACGTTGCTCCTAGATCCAGGAGTGTGTTCCTTTGGTACTCTTACAATGTCAACAAAAATGCCTGAGCTCAGAGTCTCATTTTGCACCGATCACCTGGAAGTTGGTGTTCTCGTACTAAAATATACTATCTCTGGGCTCTGCTAAGATCTACTGTGGCTCAGAATCCTCAGTCCAGCTCTTTCTTACCTGCACCGATTGTTCTACATAAAGCCTCACACTTCTAGCCAGAAGCCAGAAGGTTTTTGAACAGATTCAGCATTTCCTCTGCTTTCCTCAGTTTTGTGTGCTTGGAGATCATGGAGCATGTTATCTCTCTTGCTTTGTTTCTAATATCAGGCCTCATCTTTAGAACAGCTCTGGGCTCTGAAGAAGTTGGCAGCTCTGGATAGTCTATTTGCTTTCTGCAGTCTTTTTGCTCCTGTAATGCTGCAGAAACAACTTGGGATGTGCCAGTGTAGCCCTCTGTGCTCAGAACTGCCTATTAAATAGGACCCTTTGAACTTGGATAGAGTTTTCAGACTTCCAGAATTAGCCTACTATTCCTCTACTCCAGTGTGTTGTCACCAGGATAGATATCCCATCGTGTATCTGATCACTTAACCAGGAGAGTGCAGTGACTGCGGGCTGCTGATGCAGCTGGTCCTTTGTTCCCCTCATCACTTGGTGAGCTAATAGATTCTTAACCTGGAGAAATTTGGTAGCATCAATTTGGGGACTTCTTCACTGTTCTTGCATTCCTCCATAGTTGTAGGTTTCTGAGGTGTTAGAGATAGTTGATGATATAACAAAACCAAATGTTCTAGTGTGCCTTAAAGAGCTTGGCCAAAAGTTGTTGTTTTTGATATGAAGTGTTGTGTTTGCAGCTGGTTCTGAGTTTCTGGATTTGGCCAGGCAAATAAGAAATTTAGCTTTCAATTAGTTAAGAAGTGTGTGGGACATACTCCTGACTTCTTCACAGGGACACTGACTGTTAAGTGGCCACCAGCTGGATCATCTACAACCTGCAAATTAACTACAGCCAGCTGGTGGGTGATGTCTCTTAATCTTATCAAGCATTCTTGGAAATGATTAAAATTAAACTGTTATATAAATGCAAAGATGACTCCAAAATTTCAGTTTTGGCCTGTTGAGGTACCAAAAGTAAAAGACTTCCTCCTTGGAAAGGACGGGTATAACTCAAAGGTTATCCTCTGTGTATTGAAGAGTTCTATAGTAAGTAGATGTCCTATGTGGAGGATAAATCTTTAGTTCTGGAGCTGAAATCTTTTACTTCAGTAGCTTGCTTCCTGCAGGTAGCTGTGGATGTACCAAAATTTTTAATTTTTTATAAAGTAGCCACTGTTGGCAGCTTTGTCAAGTTTGTGTTTGACAGTTAACAGTAAAAAGATCACCTAGCAGCTGGACTCTGTTCAGATAATTCAGAAAGCTGTTAATACAGCTAGTGGTGCTTTAGATGGTCAGATCATTCAGTGTTTTCTTGGAGAATTAAATGCTAAGTTTTTGGGGGTACAGAAAGTACCTTTGGTTCCTTTATACAATCCTTGTTTAAGATACTTTCTTTAAACTATGAGATTTTTGCCATGGGGAGAAGTCTTGCAAAAAATTCTCTACAATATTGCGGAAGGGAATTTTTAGTGAAGATAATTCTGAAAGAAATGAGAAGTAAACTTGAAGACTTTTGAATGAGTCATCTCTAAGCATGAGATACAGGCATTAAATATTGTATTTTTTTTCTGAAATCAGGTGATTTGCTTGCATTATTCAGTTTTCCCGGTGTGGTGGTAGTTTTCGTTCTTCTCATGTCTTGCCTCTTAGATGTTTTCAGTTACTTTACTATATCTCTAGTACTTTGCCAAATGCTCTTGTGTAGACATCTGGCTGACATGTCAGCTGCCTCTTAGAGTAGAAAATGTTTAAGCTTCTCAGTTGCTATTCTGGAATGAAGAACTTAAGCAAGTGCTGCAAGAAAGACCAGCTCCATACGTGAGGACTGAAAATTTGTCATGTTTTTCTTGGACTTTGGCCAGAGCTTGCCTTGTCTGAGATGCATATTAGGCTCTTAGATATGACTGAACAGGTGACAACTGGTCTTATTTGAATAGCTGTTTTCTGACGTCGTCGTTCTCTTGGGCCATGTGGCATCCCATTATTGGAAGAAAATTAACCCCCCCCGACATAAAGATAAGTATTGCTTGTGACTCAGCACTTCATTACATCGTATCAGGAACCACCCAACAGCAGCAGAGTTCTCAAACTCTGGAAGAAAGAAGAGTAGCTGGAATAGCTGGAAGAAAGAGGGACGGGAAGAAAATATGACAGAAGGAAACACCTTTGAAATCTACACCCTTTCCAGAGTTATCTCCTCAGAAAAAATCCATTGGAAATACACCCCACGGAACAGTGCTAAGAAGCACTTTAGAAGATTGCTCAGCCCCTCGTCTTGCCCCAGGGAGTTTGAGGATTCTCTGCTCAGTCTGTACCAGAGGTCTAATATGCCTTTAACTTGTTGAAGTTACTAAATGTTAGTGTTTCATCCATGTGTACCCATCATTACTTGTTTATTTGCAAAACTGGGATTTTTTTTTTTGAGTGGGGAGCAGGGAAGAGAGGGAATCTTTATTTTCATGATCTCGGTCTTTTGCATTAGGTTTAAGAAGACCACCAAGATTTTTTTTTTTCTTTCACTATTTCACTGTTCTTCACTGTTCCCTAAAAAGTCATTCTTGTAATCCTTGATGGGTATTTAGTTGGAGTTTAGAGTCACTTAGGTGGTTTATTGTGCGATATCCATATTGATATGGACAACATTGCAGCGTCTTGAAGGAGCATCTGTATGCGTGCCGAGGTAACTGTAAGCATCGCTGCTCCCCCAGTAGAGAGGTCTCCAGAACGCCTCCCTTGCAGGAATTTGCAGGGAGCTGCTTGGGGTTCGACTTGCACCTTAAATCTCTTTCAGCTTTCAGTTTAAGGTGGTGCTCAAGCAAGTAGCTATGCACGTAGGAATGTGCCATTCAGTTCTTCCTTGGAGTCCTCTGTATTTGGGGATTTTGAATTGCAAATGAAACTGAGCAGGGAAAATATTCCATTCCTCCTGATTTGGTGTAGTTTGTGCATGCTACGGGTATGGCTAACGGAGAAGCGCTCGTAACGCGATGTGAATATAGACAGGAGATCCTGAATTCGGGTACTCTGGTAAGTAATGTCTGTGTTCTTTGCTTTTGCCGTAGTTCTGGTCCAAAATTCAACAGTGCCATCAGAGGGAAGATTGGTCTGCCTCACAGCATCAAATTAAGGTTTCTGCGTTTTCTCTACTTCTTGTTTGTTTGTTTGTTTTGCTTTTTCATTATTGATAGGTTTTGATTAAAATCAAGCCAGTATATTTAAGGGTTTTTGATAACCTTGCTGATTTGTCTTTACAGCAGACGACGCTCCAGAAGCAAAAGTCCCTTCAGGAAAGACAAGAGCCCTGTTAGGTAACAATTTTTATACTTTAAGCTTGAAATAATGGATGACTGTTCGCTGTCCTGATTACATTTGCAAGAAGCTTTTGAAGCTCCTTGTTTAAAAAGGAAAGCATTGAAAACACGCTGTTGCTTTCTCTCTTTGCAATAAATAGTTCCCTCAGCTCCCAGGATTAACAATGTACAGTTGTAAATCAAGTTGACTTTCAAAGCACATCTTGCTTAGCTTTTCACTCTTCAGTATTTTCAAGCACTTTTTTTAAAGTTTATTCTAATTTAAATTGGTTAACTTTTGTGCTAGGTCTCAGTAATCCTAAATAAGGAATGGAAAAGTACTGCACAAATGTTTGCTTTTTGTGTTTGGTATGTGTTGATGTTACTTGTAGAAAAGCCAGATAGCTCTTAAATCCCGGAAGTGCTTATCCATTCTCATTTTTATGGTTTGTCAGTTAAGAGAATTGGATTCAGAAAACTACTAATTATTCTTTAAATTATTCAATTAAACTTAAATAATCTTGCCTTTTATTTATAGGCAAATTCTTAATGAGATACTTTAGTTCACATTATTGTTACATATTCTTAGACATGTTTTATATATAAAAAGTAAAAAGAAATACATTACTGAAAGTTCAGTCTGTGACTGAAATTTGGGTTAATTGCACAGATAGCAGTTTCTCATGCAGCAGGCCATTTCTGCCTTCAGTTATTTCTGAAGGAAAACAGATATTGTTTATATTTGAAGCTTTAACTTGCAGAACATAGAGCCTCTCCTTTTGATCAGTGATCAATATCAAAATAAAATTACCTTAATGCCTTTGGAATCAGAGACTACAACAATTTAGTATTTAGTTTTATTTATTCATTTGTTTTGAAGTGTATTGAAGGCTGCTAACTTTCTTTGAGTTCTGCTAGGATAAGCTTAAACTACGAAATTGTACGATGGCAGGGCTCTGTTTGTATAGATGATGGTAGCTGTAGTGACTGTGCAGTGACCACAGGTGTTTCATGAGATGCATAAGATCTTCGTTTGCAAAGCTTGGGGAAGAGAAAAAAAAAGGTTTGTGTTATTTGTCTGAGAGTTTAGACAAACACTTAAGTCTTCTTCTAAACCTGACTGAAAATTACCTTTTAGTGTTTACAGTGGAAATTGGATTAATCATGTTAAAGGCTTATATTAGGTATTCCCTTTGACTCTTGACCCCTGGTTTTGAAGTACAAGCATTTGAAGCATTATCTGTAGCCTGTGGCTAGTTCCCTTATTTAGCTTTCCTCTTACATTCCAGAGAACCTATTGATAATCTTACCCCTGAAGAGAGAGATGCTCGAACAGTATTCTGCATGCAGCTGGCTGCAAGAATTCGACCAAGAGACCTGGAAGAATTTTTCTCTACAGTAGGGAAGGTAATAATAAAAAGGTTAACATGATTCTTAATATTTTTTTCAAGTCCAGGATTGTTCTTTGCAGAACTGCGAATAGATGGCTTTTTGGAGGAACTTTTAAAGGGTTTTTCCCCTATGGAGTGAAGAGCTATAAGCCTCTGAGCTTGGAACCGTAATCAACAGTGTATTGTTCAGAGTGCAGTCTGATGCAGATCATGGGGATGCAATTCAAATGGCTTCAGATATTTCTCAAATATGTCAGACATTTAATATATAGCTTCATAGTTTAATTTTATCTTTGAGATGCTTACTGTTGCATCTGTTGTAAGCTTCCCACTTAAAGCATTGACGTAGTGCAAGTGTTGTATTGTCCCTGTTTCTGAAGCATGCTGTGATTTTTGAATCACAATAATGGCAGCTTGCCTCTGGAATATGTTTAGGAAGGTAATTTGATGCTAGTCTAGATCTACAGTGTAATTATAAAGGCATTGATTTGGCAAATAAGTGTCTGACATATTAATGTGTTTCTGAAAGTTTTAATTCTATTTGCTTTTTCCTAGTTTAGCCCTCTTATATAACCAGCACTTCCATTCTTGTCTTTCAGGTTCGTGATGTGCGAATGATTTCTGATAGAAATTCCAGGCGTTCAAAAGGAATTGCTTATGTAGAGTTTGTGGATGTTAGTTCAGTGCCTCTGGCAATAGGACTAACGGGGCAGAGAGTCTTGGGTGTACCAATCATAGTACAAGCATCGCAGGTAAGTAAACAGTGCTGAACTTAGTGCTAATAAGGTTGAGTAGTGCCTGAAGGGAGTTAAAGGCAGGGAATTCAGAGGAGTTTCTAAGAGACAAGGATGTCACCTGATTTCATCTTAAAGAAATTTTTCAGTGAGGCTTAGCAAGTTGCATAATTAGCAAAATAACCGTTTGTATCTGCTGTTCACATTTTTAAAGGAAGAGTTAAAAGCCATAACGTTCATAGAGCACTAGAATGAAAGGTGAATTTTTGTGAATAATGGCCTTCAGAATCTTAATAGATTATGCCCCCTTATCTTTGGGAAGTCTAGTGTTTGTAAATTTGGTTATCATTGAATATATTAGAAATGATTAACAAAATGATACGAGTGGACCAAAAATTGACAGGCCAATTACAGCAAATCAGAGTGGTGTAAGATTACTTTTGAAAACACTGTTCTAAGCAACCAGTAATAACAAAGCTATGCAATCATTACTAAGCTATAGCTGTAATTAAAATTGCTTTCCTGGATGTGTAAAAAGCAGAGTGGTGATTTGTTAGATAGAAGCCACAATTCAGCAATAATTCTGAAGGTTTTTGAAGCCATATATCTATATTTAGTTATAGTCTTGGATTTTGTAGGGTTTAATTTAGTCAGATGGACATTGTGCAAGTTTCTAAACGGCGATGTGTTTTTGTTATTTATTTTTGAATTTTAATTTGATAGCTGTGTGCTCATTCTTTTTATTGAATTCTGACAAAGTGTGTTTTTTGTTTTCAGGCAGAGAAAAACAGAGCAGCAGCAATGGCAAATAACTTGCAGAAGGGCAGTGCTGGTCCCATGAGGCTCTATGTGGGATCACTGCACTTCAACATAACTGAAGATATGCTACGGGGAATCTTTGAGCCATTTGGCAGGGTAGGTTTTCACTAAGCAAAGTCAGTGTGTTGTAGTAGTTATGATTATCTGAGAAACTTCTGTTAGTTCTCAAATGGAATATTGAAATAACTAAGCTTTGTGCCCACGGTCCAATCTCTTTCCATTCCTTCAATACCTCTGCATCCAGGAAGACTAAGGTACTGATAAGATATCACCCCAGCAGTGGAGCTAAGCTACATTAGGAGACTTACAGACAGAATTATGATTTTTTTCTTCATTACATATTTCCCAGGCTTACTTTTTGTTAATAATGCATATTTTCTTTCCAGTACTATTTCATAGGTTCTGGATGACTCTCTAGTTTTTTTTCTTAAGTTGTAAACCTTTAGGAGCTCTCAGAGCAATAAACAAAGATTTAAAGTATTCAGTTTTTTCTTAAAGCCTCCACTTACCTGCTTTTTTACTCTTAAAAATGGAGTTTCTTGGCACGTGAAATAGCATGCCTATATTATTTCAGTTGGGGGTTGATGTCTGTGTGCTAATTGACTGCTAGAATGCCACATGACCATTTGGTCTTTGTCTGTGACTGGAACCATCTTGAAAAAGGATAAATTTAATATCTCCCACATGTTTAGCAGTATCTTCTTTAGTTTTGACATAAAGATCTCAATATCCATGCACTAATCTGGACTTGAGGGAAGAATGAGGAGCTCCTTAAAAAGAAAAAAATGTTTCACTTTCATTTATGACCATTTTTTGTTAGGACTATATGTAGGCTTTGTTTTGATATCTTGTGGTTTATTTTAAAGCACCTGATACCAGTTCTATTCTTTTTAGATTGAAAGCATTCAACTGATGATGGATAGCGAAACTGGACGTTCAAAAGGATACGGATTTATTACGGTATAATTTGGATTATCAGAATTCTTAGGAAACTTAATGTACAATCTTGTAGTAGCATAGTTAATGGAACAAGTCACAGTTAAGTCTTTTCTTAGAAATTTGATGTCCCTGGGAATGGAGGAATAACTGTCTCCCTTCTCTGCCGGTTCCCTGTGGGTGTTTTGGCCGATTTCTGTGTTTAGAGTGGGAGTCGTGTCCTTCTGTCTAGTGTTGCAGTCAGTGTCTGGTAAAACATTGCAGTTTCTTCAGGTAAACAAAAAATAGTAAAGACTGGCTTTTGTGAAGTGCCCCAGGGATCTGATTAGATTGTTAGGAGAAATCAAATTCCAGAGGATAAAACTTTGTTGGGAGCATCTTTTCTCCTTGTCCTTAGATCTATAGCTTTGTCAGCTCATGTGTCCTACATGGCAGCAATTTCTTATGAAAAGAGAAATGAAGCAGAATGTCCACTAGGAGCAGTCACTAGAATCAATAAAATTGAAGTGACTCTTGCTATCCTTTGAAAGGGAACTGCAGTCATAACTTCTGTTAATTGAAATATCTAGGTTGCACTTTGTACCTTCAGCAGTCATGCGTATTTCGGTATATTTCCATCAAAAGACAAAGTGAATATGAGAAGCTGTGCAAGCTTGATAATGCACTCGTAAAGAGGAAAGGCAACTCTGTACATTACATGCAGCAGGGGTGGTGTGAAGTCTTCTTGTCAGGATTATTGAGTATTTTTTTTCACTCTACAGTTTTCAGACTCAGAGTGTGCCAAAAAGGCCTTGGAACAACTCAATGGATTTGAGCTGGCTGGTAGGCCAATGAAAGTTGGACATGTAACTGAGCGCACTGATGCATCCAGTGCTAGTTCATTTTTGGACAGTGATGAGTTGGAACGGACTGGAATTGACTTGGGAACAACTGGCCGCCTTCAGCTGATGGCAAGACTTGCAGAGGGTATGTATGGTGCTAAACAGGAGGAGTGTAAGAATAAGGAAGCTTCGTATTAATGCTGCACAGAGTGTTATGCCAGATACCTTCTTAAGACTTCAGCAACAGTAAAATTACTTCTGTTTCTGCTCTCGAGTTCCTGAGTGAAGAATGCCTGCTACAAAGTATATTCATGTTTTCTTTTTTAGGTACTGGTTTGCAGATTCCCCCAGCTGCACAGCAGGCTCTGCAGATGAGTGGATCGTTGGCATTTGGAGCTGTGGCAGGTAAGAGACGATGACCCCTTTATTTTTCCAGTTTTTATTTTAAGCAGTGATGATGTCAGCTTTGATGGATGTGATTCACTTTGCATTATTTTTGTCAAGACCTTCACCTCTGTCTTTATTGCTGATATCAGTGGGAACTTTAAGGTTCTACTGCATTGTAGTTATTGACAGTTAAAAAATTGCAGGCGGATAATTGGAAGGGGGCTTACCCTCTGCAGAGTCCCTTCTGAAAAACTGGAGCTGTACCAGGGCCAAGAAGGTTAGTGGGACTTTTTGGAGGACACAGCAACTAATACTCAAAACTGCTTAAATACTTACTGCCTTACATTCATACTAGAGGTAGGTTTGCATGGTATGTGCCCCAAACAGGAAGAATAGCACATGTCAATGAATTCATGTGTTACTTGGGAGATGACTGTAGTTTGCAACCTCTGCAGGTCGGTGTTTTGTAAGGCTTTACGGAGATTTATCTGAGAGGTTGAGGATATGATTTCTACAACTACTAGTTCATAGCTGAACATAAGCAAAAAATTACTCAAAACTAGATAGTATAGTTTCCCACGGGAGCCTGCGTGGGAATTTAGAGTGGGATTTTTCTGCCTTTTTTTTTTTTTTTTGTTAATTCAAGAAAAATATAAAGGGAGAGAAGTTGTGGTAGCAGTGGAGAAGACTTAAGAGTATTACAAACAAGTGGATGCTGGAGTGTGTATTCTTCGCTGATTTCCTGACACTTGCATATATTTTTTATATTCCAGCAGCTATAGATAGTTGCTTAATAAAGCAACTAAGATATCTGTAGATAGAACAGATGAGCTGTAGATAGTTGCTTAAAAAAAACAGTGGTTATGTGTATCTCTAGAAAGAAATTCATGGAAGAAAAGGGAACAGGCTAGGGAAACAAACATAATTTGAAGAGCAAGTTTTTGTGTTGGAGAAGAAATGGATTAAAAATAATAAAAATATGAAAAAAGAAAAGAGCTAGTGCAGAAGTAGAGGAAAGGAAAACTGCTAAAATGAGATCACCTTTAATATAGGTGACAGTGATATGACAGTCTGATTTGGGTACAGTTGTGGTCAGGAATGAGGAAATACTTTTTAATACAGCAATCTTCTTCCCTCTCCCTATATTCCAAACAAATGTGCCAAAGAAATCCAAACTCAAATTGGAAATAGGACTAAAAATGTTCATGAGACCTTATCTGTTAAGCCTATGAATTGGCATAGGGCAGCATAGCTGTGAAGAAGCAAATGATAAGGTTTTTTGAAGGATGTGCATGTTCGGTAATTGTAGAAATGTGGTATGGAGAAGCATTATTTATTGCACTCATACTATATGAAAGAAATAAAGGAGACTTACAATTTAAGTAAACTGAGAAAAAAAAAATTCTTTGCTACCATAGTCATGAGCTATCCCCATTGGAGATTTCATTATGGATAAAAGATCTCTTTACTCTTATTAGAGGAAATTACTACCAGGAATTATGTCATTATGGGAGACTTTAACTTCCCTGATACAGATTGGAGAAGAATTGCTAGTAATAATGGTGGGGCCCAGATATACCTGGATGTGATATCCGACAAATTTCTTCATCAAACACTCAATGACTCATGAAGAGGGGATGCTATTTTAAACTCATTTTGGTAAGTAATGAAGATATTATGGATGAGAACAGAAATTATCATTGACTGAGTGATAATGAATTGCTCAAGTTAAAATGAAAGGATAAACAGAAACAGGTCTGTAACTAAAGCTTTGAAAAATGATGGATGAGGAATTTCAGAAGTCACCTGGTCTAAATAACTCCTGATCTCTGAACAGGAAGGACACACAACACTTCAGTTCCAAATTGGTAGCACTGTATTGTATCAATGTGATTGAACGAAGAAATGATGTGGTAGCATTGGACTCCCCCATCTTACCTAGGTGGTTAAGTACCTCAGAAACAATCTGGGGGAAGAAAAAAAGAGTAAGCAAGGGGGCTGTGAAAAACAGAGGGAAGGAACAGACTAGTCATAAAAACAGTATTTTTAGTCTAGGAAGTGGCTAAAATAGGAGTTACCAGCAGTCATATTGAGTTAGACCTTCTAAGAGATGTGAAAACAGACATGAAGAGAACAAAAAGTAGATCTGAGAGTGAAATGCAAAATTATTTAGATGCCTCAGAAAACCTTCACTGCTTAATTTTTTTTTTGAAAGGATGCTAATGGTGGCAAAGTTTGAAATTTGAGGAATGTCAGATGCAGTATAGATTAAAAAGAAAGTGATTCATGAGTAAAGTAGAAGAAAATCTAAAAACTGAAAATTCTTGATTCAGAGGAATAAGAAAAGTTGTATTAGTGATAGAATAGGCATGTGAGATGTGAGGTCTCAAATCAGATACTGTATAAAAAAATAAATTTTAAGTATAACATGCTGTAGAATGGGGGTATTTGTTTTTAAATTCATAGAATCATAAAATCATTTTATCATCATGGTGGAAAAGACCTTTACGATCATCTGGTCCCACCATAAACCCATCACTCTCAAACCTGCTAAACCATGTCCCAAAGTGCCTCATCTACAGCTTTCTTGAACCTTGTCGAGGACGGGGATTCCACTACTTTCCTGGGCAACCTGTTTCAGTGCTTCACCACTCTGTGTATTTTTCCTAATATCTAAGCTGAACCTCTGCTGGTGCAACTTGATGCCCTTTCTTCTTGTCCTATTAGTAGTTATTTTGGAGAAAGAAAAGAAGACGTACGAAAAAGGAAAAAGGAAGAAAAATCATCTGACCAATTTTTAGCTGTGTTACTCTGACTTCACTTCTATGCAAGTGTTTATGCTGTCCTCCAAAAGTCATGATAAAACCAAAAATGATTAAAATATAGCATACTTTTCCTTGGGAGCTATTTGTAAGGACTAACAGTGTTGAAAACTCACTCCTCTGAACAGAGGAGCTGTAGTAGTAGAATGCTTCTCTCTGAGCTTCTGATGTGTGTCCCCCTTGGAAATCTTTAAGCTAAAGGAGGATTGGCTAGTGCAAGAGACATAAAATACATGGGCCACTGGCTCAGTAAGAGGGCTGTGGTTTTATTCAATGAAACCTTAAAACTCTAAGAATGTTGTTGAAAGGAAAGTTCAGTTTTAGGAATGATGCTGTTTAGTATTGATATTAATAACAGTGGCAAAAGAATTGAGAATGAGGTGATTAAAAAAACAGGGCCTTATCACTACGGAGTGCATGGGGCAGCATGCATTTTTAGTCAGTTTGTCTTTTGAAACAATTTACAGTTATTGTCTGGGACCTCAACAGCAGAAAATGACCACCAATTACCAGATTTTTTACTTGATGAGTGACTAGGTATGAACTGTCAATGTGAAAAGACAACTGTTGAAGGAACTGTGTTCCTGGAGGTGACATACGTGAGTATCAGACCTCACCAGCAAATCCGTGAACCCTTCTGGTCACTGATGTTCAAGATGAATTGAACCAGAGTGAAATAGTGAGGCTACTGAGCTGAGCAGGAGAGAAAAGAATCATCTTGTGGGAGACTGAGAACTTGAAATTTATTTCTACGGAGCAATTTCATCAAGAAAAGTAGTTGAAGCTAACAGTTACACAGCTGTGTACTACTTGTTGTCTCTGTACGTACTAGCTGAAAATGAGAAAGTTGAAATAACCGTGAGATATAGAGCAATCTTCTAACTGGAGTGGTGGGTCAAAACATGCCTTTTCAGAAGGAGTTTTCTGTGTTTATGTAAAAGACCAAGTAATAGTGTGCCTGCAATAGTGAGAATTAGGCATTACTATCCAGGGCCTCTGTTCAATCTGTCGTGAATAATAATTTGGGAAATATTTGGCTTGTTTGTTTGAAGCTTACTTAAAAACACACACTCAGTTTTGGTTTCTTTTAAGACACAAAATAGTTTGATAGATATTTGTGTATTTCTACTTTACCCTGATAAGTCTGTGCTTTTCACTCAAGCTAAACTTGTCATTTTTAACAGATGACACATGCAAAACATACCGGAAAAAGTAATTTTGAGCTTAACAAGACAGATGCAGTAATTTTGGTTAAAACTGCATGTTTTATGTGTATAAAAAATGCATGTAGCGCTACATGTTGTTCTTAAAGTTCATAAACAAGGTTTTTGTGTTTTTTGACTAAATTAAAAAAAAAAAAAAAAGAGAGAATTTTCTGCAATCATGAACAAGGGAAAAATCCAGCTCATTGGAGAAGAAAGAAATCGGATGGAGTGTGTTTCAGAGGTAGTAGGTAATTAACCTTTGAAACTTGCCAGATACCATAATTGATCTCTGCCGGTTTGGAACGGGCAGACCCGACCCTGAGCCCTTGGCCAGGGTTGATGAGCTGGCAACCTGCGCGGATCTGCTGCGCTTGGGTGCAGGCGGCCGGGAGCACTGAGCTCTGCAGCCGACGGATGGCTGGCGTCTGGTGGGAATTACGGGTGTGCTTGTGTCAGAGCTGCGACGGGAGAAGCTTTAATCCTCATCTAAGTAGAGTCGTTTAGGAGATGTGATGATTGATTAAAGAACGTTTATTTGTTTAAAAGCAGTAATTAAAAAATTGGGTAATAACTAATTTAGTAATTAGTTATAGATTCACCCAAATCCATGTGGATCCCATGGGTTTCTGGAGAGAACACAGCCTAGGACAGTCCTCCCCATCATGGGATTTCTCACTCTGTGGAGTTGAGGATTCCTCCCTGTTCAGAGCCAGGTGAGAAACTCGCTGCATTCAGGCAGTTCTTG
Source organism: Nothoprocta pentlandii (assembly GCA_013398315.1). NCBI lineage: Eukaryota > Metazoa > Chordata > Aves > Tinamiformes > Tinamidae > Nothoprocta > Nothoprocta pentlandii. Next base: position 289,630 of record VZSG01000500.1, on the reverse strand, counting down.
TTACAGCTCAGCCTTCAGAGCTTGCTCCTTCCATCTCTTATTTTTTTTCATGGTATGTGTTGTTCTATGGAAGTCATTTGGAAGGTAGTTGAGCAAGACTTGCGTTCAGGGCTGTCACTCTTTAATAGCAAAAAACCCCTTAACTCCTGCTGATCTTTCAGTGTTTTGGGGGGAGGGTCTGTAAAAAGGAAAAAAAAAAGGAGAATTGACTGATTTTCAGGTATTTCCAAGTAAGCATTTTCAAAGAGCCAGACCACGCTGACTTCTAAATTAGTGAATAATAAGATGATAGCTAGTTTGAATCTGCCAGCTCCTTGTGAGCGTGTAAATCCAGCTTGGGCATGAAGACGGTTCTGTCTACGTTCCCTGCAGCCTGAAGTTTCCTGTTGCTGCTGTAAAGGTGCTCGGCTTAGCGCTGGGGCTGTCCTTGGTAACAATTGGCAACCCTGTGTTTGTGTCTGCTCCCACTTTCATAAACTGGGACAGCTACGTGTTTGTTATTAAACGAGTAATTTTTTTATTTGGCAAACTAAATGTTTTGAATGATTGAAAATATTTTAAACATTGAAATAATTTGTCTTTGCAGCATATCTATGTAATAGATAAGCTGAAATATTAGTTCTGCTAAAATGAAACTTGAAAGCCTATGTTGCAGAATTGTTAGTATGGACAATTCTGCTTTTTTAAGTTTAATGTCTGTAAGAATTGCCATATTTATTTTCTTATGGAACAAAATACATTTCAAAATATAAACGCACAAGTGTATATTAACCTGTTTCCTTAAACTAAAGGACATAATCATCTCGTTCCTTTTAAAGTGTTACTTCTCTTTGAAACGTGCTTACCTCTGTGGTTATAGAATAAGCATCAAGTGCTGAATGCTTGAGGTGATCAAATGAAAATAGCAAAACTTCTTACCTCTAGAGAGGAGCAGTGGGAGCGGGTTATGGTACTTGCACAAGCTCATGTCACAGAAGTGCAGGCTAAAATCTGGATGGCAGGTAAATACACAGTAGTGCTGGCAAGCGTGCGAACTGACTTGTGGTCTCTCTTTCTTTAGATTTGCAGACAAGACTCTCTCAGCAGAATGAAGGTAAGCTAGAATTTGATAGCTGGTCACCAGTAAACGTATAAGAATTTACTTTGCAGTTATTGTCTGGATGTGGACTACAGCTGATCTCTGTCCAGAGCCTGAGAAATGATATCCTATCAGTCTCTATAGGAATTATATTGATTACTGATTGAATATATATGAAACACTTCACCTTTTGTTTCTAGCTTTTCTTAAATGTTGGACTAAGCTGTGTCCTATGTGTAACAAAACATACATAGTGCGTATGTTTTTTGGGGGGATTTTTTTTTAATTTTAGTATTTGTTAGAAGTAAATACAGATCATTAGAGAACCAAGAGGATGGATTCTGTCCAATGGATTCAATCTCTGACTTGGGTAAAACCTTGCTCTGACTGGACCCCTCTTAATGTCATAACATCAGCCTCCCCTCTACATAATTATTTCAGCCAAGATTGACAGAAGTTAATGTCTTCTTGCAAGGGCAGCTTGTGGGACAGTGCCTACCTTAAATTAGATGCCCTGTGATAAGAAATGATAGTGACTCGTATTTCATAGTTAGTAGGAAAGAATATAGACCTATTCTAGAGTTAAAATGTTTATCTCTAATTGTTACATGTGCTTCCTGCATTAGTCATACATTTATTCCTTAGAAATATGTGTACTTGAAGGATAATTCATGTGCTGAAAACATTTTGAGAGTTCCTAAAATTGCCTGTTATTCTTCCAGTAAAGTCATATGAGGTGGTTGTGCTCTATCCTGCACTGCTACCTGACTTCCATGCTGGAGTAAATGCCCTAATAAAAAGTTTCTGCTGTAGATCACGTTTAGTTATGAAATGTGCTTTCTTGTCTTTTAATTTTCTGTCTTAAGACTGTACCTGTTACAGTTCAGTGTTTAGAATTTTAAAGAACAAATAGAAAGATCCACTTCTAAATTGAACTGCATATAGAGGATGCTCAAGTTCATCATTGCTTTTTTTTCCTCCTTGAAACAGTTCTGGCTGCAGCTGCTTCTGTACCACCACTTGCAACCCAGTGCTTCCAGCTTTCCAATATGTTTAATCCTCAAACGTAAGTGTTACTCATTACCTGTGGGAGATGACATGGGAGAAGCTGGATAGAATGTTGTAGACTTCTTTTTTTGATGGGCTGTGGGGTGGATTTTGTTCCAGTTCATTCATTTTTCCACATCTGTCCTTTTCTTCCCCCTACAGTGAAGAAGAAGCTGGCTGGGATACAGAAATAAAAGATGATGTGATTGAGGAATGCAACAAACATGGAGGAGTTATCCACATCTATGTAGACAAAAATTCAGCTCAGGTATGGCTGGTTTCGGGGAGATGTGTGGCATGTTCAAGGTTTATAGCAGTTCTTTAGCGCAGCAGTCTGTTCCTACAGATTTACAGAGATGGAGTTACTGAGGAAATGCAGGCTAGAGAACAGGAATTTCTTTACTTCTGGGCTTTGCCTTTTTCCCCTAAGGTTTGTTTTTTCCCACAAGACAGACTTCTGGTCTGTCTTACACACAGCAGATTTTAGCTCAAGGAACCCACAGTTCCAGCAGACTAGCTGTGCCTAGTTCCATTCTTGGAAACGGTTGTCTTCACTAATAACATTGTAGATGAGTCCTCTGTCTTGCAGCAGTCTGTTAGAGTGCCTGGAGCTGTAATGGGGAGGAAAAAGTAAAAAGAGGTGATGCTGTTGATACAGATTCAATTACAAAGCATTACTAATGCTGAAAGCCACCTGACAGTCATAGCACCTAGGGTTTTCATTGCCCTGCTTGTGAAGATGATGGTTGCCTAAGATCTTTTCCCAAGAATTGCTGAGATTCTAAACTAAAGATGACCTGCGTTCCAGATCATAGTTAACTTACATTTTTTCCTGACTTTTTGAAAAGGACAGAGTAATTCTGTCCATTGTTAGCATGGATCCTGAAGTATTTCCCTTTAACTAGTTCTACAGTAAGTAGAGGTTGTAGACTAGGCGGTGTGCGAAAATCCCCACTGTTGGAAAGGGGTGTCAAGATGGCAGAATTGATTGGGAATACAAAGTCATATGCAAAAGAGAGCTGTGCTCCCTGCTGTGTTCACAGCTGGAATATGCTTCGTTCAGTAGTGGCTCTGTTGCTGGACAGATGATGGAAAAAGCTGATAGCCTGTCAGGATTTTAGTAAACACTTTATTATGTTAGACTTAAGTTTTAAACCTGATGTTTATTTTGTCATGGTCTGAACAGAATGGATTCATGCTTGAAATCCTTCTATTTCCTGTGGCATTCCTATTCCAAATATAAACCTCTTTTTGAAGGAGTGCTGTTCTTTAGTGGATATGTGAATAGTTAGTACTGACCTAAAAGTCAAAGATCTGCATTTCTTGAAAGGCATGAACTGAATTTCGATTCAGGATCATAGGGACTGTCTCAGCTGTTCTGACAAGCACTTAGCAAAAACAAAGCATCTTCTTTCAAATCTTCTCTGCAGATTTTAAGTAATTGTCATAGTGGAAGCAAATAGGTCATTCTAGTTTTTGTAGCTGTGATTTTGGACGGGTCGGAAAGAAGGTAGGTGGGGATGGTTTCTCTGTCCTGGACCCAATTCTCCTCTTTTGTTCCAAAACATACCTTAATGTTTTCCAGAGGGAGGAATTCTGGCAGTGTATAGCGATTACTGTTAGTTTTCGATCTCCATGAGCGTAATGGTCCAACTTTCCCATAACTTATTTACCTGATACCAACTTTTTATCCCAAGTTGTTATCTATTTAATTTAACCACATTTAGATTTAAATGAAGACAAAGCCAAACACAAAACGCCAGCCCTCGTGTTCAGTTCCATTTGCTCAGATTCTGCATGGTGCATCTGGTTCGTCTTGGCAAATGGATTTAAAGAAAGAGTTGCAGCTACCATACAACAAAAGAGCCCATTGTCTGTTATGTGAAAGCCACTTTGTCACAGCAATGCAGGGATAGCCCAGGTATAGAGTACCTCTTGATTTAAAAATACACACACACACATACACACACACACACACACACACACACACACATACATATAAATATGTATATATTTATATAAATGAGTTTTGAGTCCCTGTATTTTCAGCTCATGTATGTAATTTCCTGCCTTCTTGAGACTTTTCCAGACTGCTGGATTTTCCATGCGGAATGCTCAGTATTCAGTAGTGAAGGCTTAGTTTGATGTTTTAAATATAGATGTTAGAAAATATCTTCTACCACAAGTATTTACAGTGTGGTGTTTTAAGGATAAAGATATGCAGCAACAAAAGCCTTAATTTAAAGGTTTAGGCAGCTTGTATGTCTGTACTGGGGAGACCTAAACAGAGAATTTGTGTATTACCTGCTTAATGCCCTAAGCAGCAATTTTCTCATGCCTTGGTGTGGTCTGGTGGAGTTTTTAATCTCCTATTTTCCCTTACCCCAAAAGGAATGAGTTAATCACAGTGGCAAAAGTTAGTACTGGCTGGAGCAAACTGTGAAGGAGTGTGCTGGATTCTGCTTCTTAATGTATTCTTTTCTCTGTAAAATAATCACTGCTCCAGCTGGAATCTGATCTGTTTCAAGAATTCAGTTGTATGCAGGTTGTCACACAAATGCGCATGCATTCCTGTGTGTTCCCTGTGCTGCCCTTTGGAGTGCTGCAGTACCTCACATGGCTCACACTGGTGCTTAGCTTCAAGCATCTTTAACAAAGATAAGATTAGACTGATACATCACATGAATTTAATATCTAAGGTTGTTCTTGCCTTATTGCCAGTTTGCTTCCCTTCTCCCCCCCCTTTACTTACTTAGGTAAAAGCAGATGCTGAAGTGCATGTAGAGGAACTGTCAGTAGCTGCCTCACTGGAACATCCTTTCTGTGTCTCAGTGGGACCTGGGAGGGCTGAACCCCTTTGGAAAGCAGCTGTGAACTTAGATACATAGTTAAACACTTGCAGTTGACTATTAATGACATACAAAACTTGATGGCAAGCCTGCAGGAGAGGTAGTCAAACTTGGTGTTTTTTTCCCTAAATGTTAGGTAAATTTGGTATTTAGGAGATACTAGATGATACTTCAGACAGAGCAGTGCATTCCTGCCTGCTGCTTTCAGATGACATTTTACATTGCACTTACCAATTACTTCCAGTTTGCATTTGGTCTGCTTTGGAAAGACCTACTTTGGAAGGTGCTTCACGTTGAGTAGGTGTTAGGAATGATGATGTGTGTCTGCAAAAGCAACTAGACCCCACATCCAGGACTTCAGTTTTTCTCATGCTCCACGTGCAGTGACGGTTGATTCCAGTGGGAACGTAGCGCAGCAGGTTTGCTTCCGTGGCACCCGGGTGGTGGAGGCATCTGAGTACGTTGAGCAGGAGGAAGGAATTGTCAGACTTGTAACCCACTCTGCCACTTGTGTGTTTCAGGGCAATGTGTATGTCAAATGTCCTTCGATTGCTGCTGCCATTGCAGCTGTAAATGCACTGCATGGGAGGTGGTTCGCAGGTGAGTGGATTTCATGCAGAGACCTCTATTTGCTTGTTTATTTGTTACAGAATTTAACCAATGCTGAATATTTATTTTAATCCTTTAATTAGGTAAAATGATTACAGCAGCGTATGTACCTCTTCCAACATACCATAGCCTTTTTCCAGATTCTATGACCGCAACCCAACTACTGGTCCCTGTTCGACGATGAAGATGGATTTAGTCAGTTTTGTACATAGTTATTTTTTGGAGGAAGATTGAGTTATCTTTTATTTAGATAAAACTAAAGGAAAAGATTTAATGTCATTTTTGTGTACACTTCCTGCTACCTTTAAAAATAAAATGAAGTAAGCAGAAATGCAGTGTGTTCATTCTCCCTGACTAGCATTTCCACTGTATACAAAGCTGTTGACTTCTTGTTCTGCCTTGTAATTCTTGTACATTTACTAAGGTGATCTGTAGGAAAAGAGAAGTAGCTCATAGAAAACAAATTCTCTGTTAAAGGCAGATGGGACATAATGACATTTTTAATGTTTCACAAGCCTTTCTTTTAATGCAGCAATTACATTTTACATTTCACTAAATGTAGGTGATCTGCTAAAGGTTAATATCGGGGATAGACTTTATGAAGGGACGTATTTAGTGTTTTGTATAAATGGAAAATTCAAAAGGCTACTGAAAGCTGATTCTGGTTGGCCACTCAGCTTGCTTTGTGCTGAATAATTGGTAAGAATAGAAGGATTGAAGGGTTTTATTTCTTGATGGTAACTTTTGATTAATGTATCTGTAAAAGTTTCTTTGTAAATACTGTGTGAGGTGTGTCTAAGTTTCCAAACAAAACTCTCTCTGCATTTCCAGTTAAGTTTCTCTGTATGCAGTGTGGCACAGTTGCAGGATTTCAGCCAAGCCTGAAAATGGGCAGGAAATACAGAAACATGTTTTGTTCTGGTTGCATATAATCTTTGCTCTTTTTAAGCTCTGTGAGCTCTGAAATATATTTTTGGGTTACTTCAGTGTGTTTGACAAGACAGCTTGATATTTCTATCAAACAAAGACTTTCATATTGCAACAATCTTTGTAAGAACCACTCAAATAAAATTCTCTTAAAAAGGCCTTTAAGAAGCTTTATTTCACTCCTCTTGCATGATGTAAGCAGTGGCCTTGGGGCCGGGACCTCCCTCCTGGTTAGAGCGGTGGCTGCCGCCTTGAAGCAGTAGCTCAGGTGGCTGCTCAGAGCCCCGTAACCCCGGGGCAAAGGAGGGAAAAGGGGCTGGGGCCTTTCCTGTCCTCTTTTGTCCCTCGAGGGCTGCCCTGCAGGTCCGGGTACCCGCCCGCAGCACACCTGGCCTGACCGCTGCCCTTGCGGGGCTTGTGTTAGTTTTTCTTCATGTCCTCAAGTTCCTGCAGGCGCGTCGGGGGCAGGTCCGGCTGGGCTCTCAGGGCGGTGTCTCTATGGTACCCTGGCTCGAGGAGGTTCCCCCTTTCGTGTCCCCTCTGCCCTGCTAGGGGGCCCTTGAGCCCTGTAAGGAGCCCCGTTGGGGAACGGGAGAAGGCCCTGGTGCAAGCGAAGTGCTGGGATGGGGGCGGCAGCCCTGGCCCAGGGGCTGTGTGCACCAGGCTGGGAAATGCAGAAAGGAGCCGGGAATGGGAGCAGGGCCACGGAGGAGGATGCACAGGGAAGAGGGGGAGACCCAGCTCTGAAAGCCGGGGCTGTCTCTGGAGCGCAGGGTGCAACCAGAGGGAAGTGGTGAGTGGGTTCACTGAACGAAAGGTTGGAGGTGGCGGTGGTTTTGCTTGACCTTGGTTTTAATCTCAGTTAAAAGAGCCACTGGCCAGCTGGTGACTAGCAGAGCATGGCCCAGGCCTCAGGGCGGCAGAGGTGTATGATTTAAAGCTGGGGAAGAGAAGGAGGCTGTGCGGGAACTTGTTCAGTCTCTTCTCCTACTGTCACTAACTACAACCTCCAACTCTGTGCTGCTGCTAAAAAGAAACACCAGAGAGGGGACACGGGGATAAAAGCAAAGATCACGTTTGTCTCAGCGTGCGAAGAGCAGTAAATTGCAACACAACCCTGGCCTGGTGTTTGCTCCAGTTGGTGCTGCCCCCGCTGCTAGGGGAGGGTAGGCAGCAAAGCACCACATTTCCAGCTGATAACTCATTAAAGGCTGGAGAAAAGGCCTGCACGTGCAGCCTGCTGTTTAGTGGCACTGTTCACCCTCAGAGATGATGCCCTTTTCTCTGTGAGGCAACTGTAAAAGCAGCTGGGAGGTGGTAGAATCAAAGGGGAGAGCATTTATGGGTCCCAGCCTGTGAAATACAACCTGTCACAAGGTACAAAGGGGCATCGGGCCTCTTTTATGGCAGTAAGAGATAGGAGGATACGTTCGGTCAAAAGCAAGTTTGCACTGAACAAAGCAGGTAGGTTGATGCTTCAGAATTTCACAGAGAGGGCTCCCACTTCTGTGTATCTAAAGATTTTATTATAGTACAGGGGAAGAACAGCTGGACAGGGTCTCCTCAGGTTAAAAAACCCAAGCTCCACGTCAGCAGCGGATTCCCATCCCAATAGCCATGAACGTCCCAAACGTCCCACCACTTTGCATCATCGTTTTGCCAACTCCACCCATCAGTTCTCGTCCTCTCATGCCAATCCTGAGAGAAAAGAAACACAAGAATCGTGTAAAAGACGAAGCCCTGGCAGGTAACAGGCACTGAGGTGGGAGCACTTGACACAAACAGCTGATTATCACTGAGTAGCCCAAATTAAGGTATTTTCCCTTTTGGAATCTGAAGTGGTTCCTTCAGTCCCCCACAGTGCGCGGCGCGTTTTCCTTGAGCGCGTTGGCGACGGCGGGGCCTGGGAGCCGTAGGCTGCGTGTCTGCCCCCGCCTTGGCGCGCGTCTGGGCGTGCGCCGAAAGAGGGGTTCGTTCCCCCCCTGAAACTCCTGGCAATGCTTGGCTTTTAAGCACTGTGGTGAGTGTAGCGTCTAAGGAACTCTGCGTAGAGTATTTTTAAAAGGATTTTCCGAAGCAGTGGTACAACACAAGCCACATAGCTGTGTATTAAAAGTACAAAATAAAAAGTTGTTGCTTCTTTACAGCATACAAAATGTATTTTACAGCAGCCGAGCACCACTTACTGATACTCTCCAAGATCTCAAAGGGATCAGGACTTTTAAAAACAGATTTTGTGCATTTTCATCCTTTTCAGGGGCACTACCAAGTTTTCACCCATTTTTTTAATCACAGATTAAATACAAATTCTAAAAATAATACGAATCCCAGATTAGAAGATCCCAAACATAAGCTGCTCTGCAAACCACGAGTGTTTCCTTCAGCATTTGCCATTCCCAGGAGCGGGCGGAGGGGAGCGCGGAGCTCTGCAGTGCGGAGCAGTGCGAGGGCAGCCGGGGAGCAGCCCGGAGGAGCCCGGAGCAGCCCGGGAGCAGCCCGGAGCAGCCCGGGAGCAGCCCGGGAGCAGCCCGGGGCAGCCCGGAGCTCGGCCCTGCCCTCGCCCGCGCAACAGCCGCGGGACGGGGCCCCTCCGCCGCCAGCTGCAGCGCAGGCTCCCGCGCCCAGAGCTCGGGCAGGCGCTCGGGACGCAGCTCCGCTTACGTTGTTGTTCTTGTTGTTATTACTGTCGCTATTGTCACGGGAACGGGCCCGCACCGCTCCGCGGGCGGGGAAGCGGCTCCGCCACGTACCTGAGGCAGGAGAAGGTGCCGAAGAGCGCCCCGGCCGCCATGCCCACCGCGAAGCCCATCATGAAGCCCATCTTTATCCTGTCGAAGCAGTTGGGCTGCGACTGCCCGTACGGGCCCACGGTCACCGGCATCTAGGAGGGAAGCAGCGGATGGACGGGAAGGCGCCGGGCAGCGCGGCCCGGGGGGCGGCCGCACGACG